>CM017583.2:13518382-13921020 GCA_007844105.2 Rhamnella rubrinervis | reverse complement strand
AAACTTATATTTAAAACAAAGACAAATAAACAGAGCCAGAACTAGTATGGTAGTAGCAAAAAATGCAACTACGTAATTAATGACGTTAATCTTACTGCCAAATTGTCCCTCAATAATTTCAATTTTCTTGGTTCATCAAAATCAGATGGGGTCTTACAATATGATGTTTTTAGTCACCCTAAACTGACAAATTTCGTACTACAAGCCATTAGTGCCTGGGTAGTTAAAACATTTATTTTCTAGATCCGTGTCTTATATGTGATATAATATCATTAAAATGATATATTATAGGGTGTAGCCACAGGGATTACTGTTGGGCATAAGTGATTAATGAAAAATGTTTTCTTTTTCTTTTCTTTTTTTTTAACACAAAGACAAATGGAACAGAGCCGAACTTGATGGTGTATCAAAAGCGGCCCAACTAATTATAGAGTTGGTAATTGGGCTTCAGAATTTGGGCTTGCCTGTTACATAGTGAAATTTAGGGCCCAATCCAGTATAATTATTGTAATTCCTCAGAAAACTCTAATAAAAATAAAAATACATACTTACTCTACATGATATTGCGTTTGTTCAATGTCACTAATGACCAAATCTCTAACCTAAGCTTTCGTGCCCCTTTTCACAAACACAAGCCTCTTTGTGGTTCATCTCTTGGTTGATTGCTTTTTGATGGACGATTCTTCTTATTCGTTAATGGCTTTTAACCCACTCTGTGTCACCCGCATAACCCTCTTTCGTCTTCCCTCATTGAACACTAGTGAATTTAATAAACATTGTGGAGGATTATATTGCCACGTGACCCTTCTTTGGGATCTTTTAGAGTCCTTGCAATTTCGCCAAATTCGGACGCATTTGCCTGTCATAAATCCAATGATAAATTTGTTGAAATAATTATCAATTCAGCAAGCATGAAATTATCATACATATCGGACCTTATAGCTTGTAGAAGCCATGATCACAAGAGAGAAGGAAAAATTGCAAGAGGAAAAAAATATATATTATTTCTTGTATTTTTTTAACCCGTTAAAATTTACTGTCTTATATTTATTTAAAAATGAAAATCACGTGTCTTATTAAAGTCAACAGCCCACATATCTTTATATATATTTAATTAATAAAAATAAATAATAATAAAATCATATAATATAAAATATATTTTATTATAAAAATATGAACTTTATAAAATCGAAATGGGTTTTACAAAATATATAACTTAGTTTAATAGGTCAACTAAGTCAAAGTAACATATAAATCTCAAATAATATTATGTATATGTCCAACTCATTATGGTACATTAATTAAATCAAATAACAATAATCAATATAATTGTCAAATTGATCACAGTCTATAAAAATTTCAACAAAATTTTGTGAGTATTCGGAACACTATGACCAAGCCTGATATTTACTTCTCTAGCTTTATATTTTATAATTAAAAAAAACGCAGACTTGGTGTATCATTGTGTGGTAGAATTATGTCTCTGGATGTAGCACGTGGTTTCTGTATCATATATAAGGACAGGGATGGATTATATGAATCGGTATTTTGTTGAAACCACGAATGGTGATCTTCAATTGGTGAATAGATACGATGAAAAAAGTGGCCCTGCCACTTTGAAATGGTAGTTTGTACAAAATGATGACATACTCAAAGTCCCAGAGATAGAGGAGAGAAATTTGAAGCCGCTGAGATTAAAGATTTGGGTGGTGATTCTTTATTTTTGGCACAAAATTCTTATAGCATATCGGTTTTAGCATCAAATTATAATGGATGTGAGCCGAATCCCATATACTATGCGACCTGCTATCCAGCCGACTGTACAGAAAGGCAAATAGAAGCGTTCAATGTGAAGGATAGAACTGTGGATTCATGTTTCGTGCCTTTTGGGTATGAAATTTCTGTTTGATTAATATATTTTATGGTTATGATAAAATATGGACAGAAGGGTTATGACAATATCCCTTTTTTCTTTTATTTTCTTTTCTTTTTTCTTTTTTCTTTTTTTTTTTCTAATTTTGGGTCAATAATCCCTTTTTCATTTGTTTGATATCACAACGTTAAGAACACTGAAGCTTGAAATTCAAAGTAACTATGTACGTATGAAATAATAGAATAGTCTAATTCCCTAGTGTTCGATACATGACCTACCCAGAGATGTTAAACATTAGCAATAATTTTTACTTAGAAGGGATCGCTGAGTTGACAAGAAAGATGAATAGATAGCTGTCGGTGCTTACTAATCATAGTTATCCGGTTCGTGTAAATAGAAATCTAGTTACGTTGTACATGGTTTGTGTAATAAGTACAGTAACACAAGTTTGAGATCAGATGAAGGTGCAACATCATGAAGTTGGTGAACGCCTTATAATATTAAACATGAATTGGGTAACAAGATTCAAATTTAAGGTAACATAATCATAAAATGAGTTAGATGTCAAGGAGACACATATTGCAAGGATTTGAATGCGTTTTATGTCCATCTCGCGTCCAAATGGCGAATCCTGCTAACATAGAAGTACAATACAGTAAAATACTCTAAAATATATAATCTTTCAAGGGTATATTTAGAGATTAGTCAACATATTACATATATATCTGAAAATTGAAAATTCTCATGACATCATCCCTTGCCATTTGTCAAGATTCCACCCCATACGGAAACATCATCATGACCGATATCTTCCATCACCACCGAATCAACAAGAGACTGCAAGCAAAGATATACAAGTTAATTTGTGCTTTGCAATTGCCAAAAATCTATTATGCAAATAAGATTTTGCGTTTGGTAGGTAATGAAGTGAAACGAAAAAGGAGCAAAACCAGGGATCAAGACCTCTAGAGGACCACAAACTAGCCTAGTATACACAACAACTACAAAAATTCGATCCAAACAATAAGCAATCTACCAGTCTAAAAATGACGCGTCACATAGGCAGTACAAAATGACATGTTACATTAGTAAATCCCACACCGGATTACATGAGAAGAAGACTCGAGAAAGTTATTTGAACATACAAAATGAGCGAAGACACTGACCTGAAGTTCTTGTTCACAGCTTTTAAGTCTTCCAGAGTAATCTTTTACTTGCAGGTAACATTTATGCAGCTAGAGGCAATTCAAACGATATGATAGTTAGCTCTAAGCCATGTCCTAGTAGGGTCTCTTATAGTAAATTGGTAATCGTTATGAATACCTTGGTCAGCTGCATCTGCCGGTATGAAGAATTCTTCTTCGCATTTATCAAAGCATCTTCCAATTTCTGTTTTTATCAACAAATTCTTGTGAAAAATAACCAAGTTTTCTATATAAAATGAGAAGAATTGAAGCGGTGATGAGCACCTTAAATGAAACACCATATTAGCTAAAAATGACTAGTGCATTTAGGATACAGAAAAATACCTTTGATTTCTTCTGCAAATCCAAAACATGGCTGTCTTCTCTCTTTAACCTTTCTTCCATAAGAGAAATCTGGCAAGGTAATAATAGATTTTAGATTCCTCCAATTCTGAAATGGCCAAAGGTAAACATAACAAAGAGAAAGTTGGAGTATATGTTTATCTGTAGTTTATCCATAGCATTTTGATGAATAATTCATAGATGAAATCATGCAACTAAGCCAAATTCTAACAGATGCACAACTTGATATACTACGTGAAATGATACGAAAACTAAGTACAGGCACAATTTCACAGCTCAAATTATAAACAGAACACAAAACCTCCTGCTTGAGTTCTTCAAGCCTTTGAGTGGATCTCTATTTGTTCTTTTGCCTGATAATGTAAAAAGAAAATGACAGGAAAACTCCACTGTTAATCTTTACATTTATTATGCTACCTTAACAAAGAAAATCTGAAAATACTGAGCTTACTTCATTGTCATAATCATCACTTGAATTGATAAAAATTCCCTACCATGTCGGTCAACATTACTAGAACTACATAAGAAACCAAAACCATGGTAAAACTGTGATCAGAACTGCAGATAAAGAAACCATGACATGGAAAATAAAGTTATATCCGTATGTTAATATTATGCAATTTCTTATATCTTTCTTTATCTCATTTTTTCATCTCAAGAGGCAAAATTGCTAATTAACTGATGACATGAAAACTGATGTCATATCAAATGACCTAAAGACCAATGAAAACTAATGTTACATAAACAAGACTGATATGAAGACACCAAAGGACACCATGACTTGATAAATACTACTTAATGGAGTTGAATGGCAAGCATAACAAAAAGTTTTCTTACCCATTCCATTTCCTTGACAGCTGATTTCTATCCATGTCAACAATATTATCGCGACTGTTGGTTCCATCCATTTCCCTATCTCTATCAGGGTCCAAATCACGTTCTCTTCCCAACCCCTATCAAGGTTCCTCCTGTGGTCTCGCTCAATATCTTCCAGATTTCTGTCCAGATCTCGATCTTCATCTAAGGCATGATTCCTTGCTTGATCATGATTATATGCATACTCATATTCCAATTCCTTTTCATGATCACGGTCTTGAGATCGATCACGTTCTCTCGACCTGTCACTATGATGTTGATATCGCACTTTACCTTGATCATAATCCCTTTCTCGATCTCGATCTCGACCCCTGTCCCAGTCCCTGCCCTCTCAATATTCCGTTGCAAACTTTCTACCAAATCTTGATCTTCCGCCTCTAGTCTTCACTTCATTCACTTTTACAACTCGCCCATCAATAGTCTGATTCAAAGCTTCAGTGTCAAATGTCCAAAATAATAAACCAATTATAAAATCACTATTATTCTTTCTATTTTGGAATTATGAAGAAGAGATGAAAGATAAGAAGATACATACCCTACCATCCATGTCATTGATGGCATCAATAGCTGACCTAGGATTTGTGAAGGTAACAAAGCCATAGCATTTTCCTCTAGTGCCATGATCATTAATAATCTGCAGAACAGATAAAACCTAGTTACATGTCTTCTTACCCGCTATTCCCACATACAAGTAATGCACTTACAAACTATACGCAGCACATCTCATATAAATCCAGCTTAAATTACAAACGTTTAGAAACCATTGAAGAACAAACTAAAGAAAATGTTTCTTAGCAGGGAATAACGTTCAGTACCCGATGAAGACATTGTCTTAAACTCATAAATATGCTTCCCAATTACTCAATATTAACTTCGAAAGAATCTATGCACTCAATTAGTGTCAACCATAAGAGCAAGAAGCTTCTCTCACGTTCTGCAATACAACAAAACTAATTGGTCTACGACCAACCTTCATAATAGTCAATTTTTTCAGTGTCTCACTTACGGGTCGCTCAGATATCTTCTTCGAATTAAACATTCCAACAAAAATTGGAGCAAGTATTTGACCAAAAAAACACCGACATCAAATAGCTGCATAATAATTCGAACTTCACCATATTCGTCCTAGTACTAACATGGTATTAACAACATTTCTCTTACCATAAAAAAATTGCGTGACAAACAACAGCTCAACAGTAAGGGAGAAAACCGAAATGCCGCAAAAACAGAAATTGAAGAGAAAAGGAAAAGAAGAGCTGAGACGTGAAAATGAAAATCCTAATACCTTAACAGCGACAACGGCGCCGTACAAATCGAAGACTCGGCGAACGCTATCTTCTGTAGAGTCGTAGGGGAGGCCACCAACGTATATGGAGCTCTCGTCGTCAATAGTCATCACTCTATTGCTCTGTCCGCAAACTAATTCGACTGCAAAATTAAACATGCAAGGGCAATTCTGGAGGAGGAAGACAGCCTGTAAGGAAAATTTCGGGAAAAGTCCACACAAAGACGAAAGGGCCTTTCCATTCATAAGCATGGGCTTGACAACCTTTCGGCCCAATAATTCTGGGCTAATTTCTGAATAGTTGGAGACCAAGTTATTAAAGCCCATAAACTGGTTCCAATAATATGAATATTTTAGAATGTAATTGAAACGTCATTTTCAATTAAATAAATTTGGTAACATTTTTTTTAAAGTTGAAAAGAAATTACTTTGTGTTAAAAGGTAGAAATAAATAAATAACATTGTGAACATGAAAATTTGGGAGTGAAAATGATACTTCAGCAAAGTTTATTCTTATTCTTTTTTTGGATAGATCTAAGATTTGCTAAATTTAGAGTTTATTTGATAATATGGTTTTTTTTTCTTGAATTATGTATAATTTTATTAATTTAAAAATTTATTAGAATTTTTTAAATATTAATTAGACTATTAAACTATATAAAAATATAAAAATACAAATAAAAAATTTTCAAACTGTTTTTATTTTTTCTATATTTTTAATCAATAGAGTATTCTGATTAATATTTAATAAATTTCAATTAATTTCAATCAATCAATCATTATACATAAGTCATAAAAAAAATAATCATATAATCAAATAGATCCTTATTAGTTACCAACTGCTTTCTTCTTCTTTTCTTTTTTTTCCTACATATAGTTCATCTGTATTGTCTAATAATTTACGCTTGTATTTAATAAAGTCGTTGGAGAAGAGACCTGCAGCCTTACAAAACAGCACAAGAGCCATTGACAGTACTTTCGTTGTTTAATTAATATTATTTATCACAATTTATATGTTTTTACAAGTTACATGCTATTACTGGTTGACGTAACTTTTATGGTATCGTTTGGGTGTCACCTGTGCAAGAAACAGCAATATCTTTTGAAAATGTAGATATGTACCCGCTCAACTGTTGTGGATTCGAAGATCTGCCATCCCACTGACTTTTGACTTTTAATTATGTGTGATTTAGAAAGTTATAAATATCACAATCATGCAGACAAACTATTTTTCAAAGTCTTTTCAGAAACGTTTCCCACAATAACACACGGCTATAGTTTAATGAAGTTGAATTTGGAGTGAAATCAAAGGCAATGCATGGAGTAAAAATTGGTACTGTTCCTGTTTTATGCTTTTAACTTTAACTTTGCTAATAATGATTTGATTTACAGGTTTTGTGGTCGATCGCCGTACATGATCCGTCTCTCTCTAGCTACAGGTAAATTATTGTACCGTAGTCCGTTTTTCACTTCATTCAACGGGCACAAAACGCAAACATGTCAACGTGTATATATGTGTGTAAATTACCCTGCCCATTCTAATAATGGGAAATACCAAAACACGAAGCAAAACGCACAACAAATGGATGGTACGTACTGACTATGTCCGCCTGCTGTGAAAGTGGAGATCAGTACAAGAATGTGATGTTTTTTACTGTTAAAAGTACTGAGAAAACTAAATTCACACAATCAGCGAGCATGTATATAGAGCCAGATATAATGTTAATAAATAGATAAATTGGTAAAAGAGAATTCTACATGAACACACTCTCTCTCTCTTGATATGGCAGATAGAGTTTGTGGATTGGAAATTTTGACAATCATTACACGCTTAGAAAGAAGAATGATTATGAAATATTTCAAACTTACAAATCACATTAAGGTTGGTTTTTTTTTTCTTCCCTATTCAGTTGTATATATAATTGCAAATATTTGGTTATGATTTAGCACTTATAGGTGTAGATATTATTTGATAGTAAATTTAAAAATGAATGATAAATTCGTTATGATGTACTAAAAATATTTTCTTCAATGGATGGATTGAAGAAGAAGACTTACAACTAATTAATAAATTTCTATTTATATTAAATAAAATAAAATATTTATATAATTCACTCTATCTTTTCATCAATATCCCCTCTCTACCACTTGATTAATTCCCCTCTTCATCTTTTCCTCCTCCTCAACCTCCATGTCAAATATAGTCTTAAAGTGTCATTATCAAAAATATAGTCTTAAAGGTCATGAAGACTGTAAAAGACCAGGAACTTTTAGCCCCAAAATTTTAAGATTATAATAATGCAACAAGGCACGTGAGATACCAGACACGATCACACAAATAATAAATATATTATATTATAACAAGTTTTTTTGTGAATTGTAAGCGGTCCTTGGAAATCATGAAGGAGATCAAAATGAAATACACAAGTGTCTGCTAAATCTTGAAGTTAGATATTTGCTACAGTAGTCTTGCAGATAATGTATGTCTTAAAATTGTCCAATATTTTTGTATCTGTAAAATATTACATGTGCTTGCGTAGGATACCTACCTACTTATGATGCACCTGGTATAGAAAAAAGATCAATAGAATCCTTGCATATATTTGAAAGTTAGATTTAAGTTTTGATATGTTACAGTGGTTCGGATGCATTTAACTAAACATTAGATGAAAAAAATTATTAAAACTATGAATTTGCTATTTTTAATTTTCACGTAATTATATGAATGAAGTAATAAATATATTATATTTTTATTAAAAATATAAATTTTCTATTCTTAATTTTCACTAATTATATGAATGAAATAATAAATATGTTCTATTTTTTATTTTTAATCTAATAATTTTCATAATAAAGTCTTTTTTATTTTAAAAATTATTATTAAATATATTCTATTTTTATTTTTAACCTAATAATTTTCATAATAAAGCCTTTTTATTTTAAAAATTATTCTTATACTGTATGTTTGAAATGGTATATTATAGGGTGAGATAATATTATATAATACTATCGATATTTAACAAAATAAGTAGAGGTGTATTATATAATATATAAATATATATTCATATGAAAAATATAGATTAAATTATGCACCATCTCCCTTAGGTTGTAATTATACGGTATTATTCAATATTATGATATTATAATATAACAACCAAATTATTTTGAAATTATTTATATAAATATAATAAATAATACAAACTAATATAATCCAACTAATATAATACTAATCAATATAATATAAATTAATATAATACAACATACCAAACGTTATTATATGGTTCTAATCTCTTCCAACATAAGAAAATTATTCACTTAGAGTATGTCTGAAATGGTATATTATAAATATATTTGATAAAATAAATAGAAGTGTATTATATAATACATAGATATATTTTTATATATAAAATATAAATTAAATTATATATTATTTTCTTACGGAGTTTTAATATTATAATATTATAATGTAATAATTAAATTATTTTAAAATTATTTTTAAATATAATAAATAATATATATATATATTAATATAATACAGACTAATATAATAAAGCACATTAAACGTAGCCTCGTTATAACTCACTTTCGGTGCCCATACATTAACATTTATATTTTGTTATGGCTGAAATAAGCAATTTAATTTTAAGAAAAAATAAAAATTGAAGGTCCCTACGGATGCCTTTTTCTACTACACCCTGTCACACCCAAACATTGGATTGGACAAGCTGCCCCAGTCAACTGGACATCAAGTCAATCTTCAACTAACGTGCGATGACCCTTAAAGCAACTAATCACTTAACGGCACCTGAGGGTGGCAGAATGGAAAGGAAAACAACTGAATTTTTCATATTTATTTTTAAATTTGAGATTCAAATTTTACTAAGCCTCGCTTTATTTTGAGTGTGGGGAATAACTATGCGATTGCGGGCTTGTTTATTTTAGATTTCTATTAAAATATAAAATTGAAATAAATAAATAGATTTTATGTCTTAATTAATTTTTAAATTGATCATTTTCATAATATTAATACTCTCTTTTTTAAAAAAAAAACCATTCAATTAAAGAATACACGGTTTAGATTAAAGCCAGGGTGTTACGCGATTGCTACTTGTCACCCCGCCATTGACGGTAAGAAATATGGACGTTTTAATGTTTAACATTTAAAAAAACTAAAAGAAAAAAACATTTTTTTTTCTCAGAGACTATTTGACATGCGCATTAATTTTCAAGCATCACGATTCTCTTATTTAAATGAGATAAATATAACATTTTTTTAATTAAAAAAAGAAGTTAATAAATAATAATAGTAATGGAAGACGAGGGAGGAGAAATAGTGGAATACATAGGAGGATTGGCAATAATTATAGGATTTTTGGGTAAATATGAGGGAGTCCACGTCAATCGTAATTGGAAGTGGGACCCACAGTGGGGGTTGATGGATCATTTCATGTGGCTCTTTAATTTAAGAGGAGTCTCTCTCAAACAGAAAATTGACCCCAGACACAGAGAGAAAGAGATAGAGAGAGAGAGAGAGAGAGAGAAAATTACAGGTAATATCGCTGTCGACACGTGGGAGATAACTGACACGTGAATATACTGCTGGTCGTGGGCTTTTAGGTTTTTTAAGATGGTCCTATAAAATTAAATGTGGGCCACCACGCCCGCGCAAGTTGTCCGAGCTTCTTTAGCAGGAAGCAGGCAAGGGGCTGAGACTCCGTAACGGGATCACGTGAAACTAAGAAAATGAAAAGCTTCAGTCGCCATTGGAATGGGCCACTTCCTCACTATTTTCTTCTTTTAACTTCCGGGTTTCAATCATATCATTGACCCTTTTTTTTTTAATTTTTTTTTTCTTTCTCACCAGCCCGGCTTAACCGGCTTCTCTAATCAGCTCTCAGCCGAAGCTTCATTTTTTTTTCGTTTTCTGGAATTCGTTTTCTAATTTTAAATTTTCATCGCCTTGTTCTAAACAAAGAAATTTAATTAATTGTAGAGCTAAATGGTATTATATGAAGTAAATGAGGTTATGCATACATATATACATACATATTCACTATTTTAAATCTCCTTTTTGTTTTAAATTTCCTTTTGGTCCATTAGTTAGACTAGTAAGTGGTAAAAATAGATAGTCTAAATAATGAATGAGAGATTTTTACTCGAAAAGCACAAGTATCTGAGAATGGGTCAGCCAGAGAGGTCCTTCTAAGACAGTAGAGGTGACAGGCATGGTGGACTGGACAGTTTTCCCATGTGAAGTGAGTACCCAAACCTTCATTGTTCATTATTATTACGTTTGGGGGTCCAGTTTGCTTAATGCCTTTTCCTTTTCTTTCTTTCTTTTTTTTTTTTCTTTCTCTACTGGCCGGTGGCCAGACCCACTTGCACTAATTTGTACTAAAGTGTTGTTATGCCTCTTCTTTTAGAAACCCAAATGCATATGTCTCTAGCAACGCCATGGATGTAAATGCGCAGGTAGAGAAACAAATACACACAACTTTCTATGAGTAATTAATAGAAAAAATTAAAAAAAAAAAACCAATTTATAGGAGAGAAAACGATATCATAATTAGGTGAATACTGTACATTTCTACCTGGAAAGTTATATCAGAAGGATCTATATTTATCGGATTATTGAAATACGAAGACCGTAAAATATATAAGGAACTTTCAGTGTAACCAACCTCGGATTCCAATGACATATACACACACACATGCATTTTACGTACGTACTTTTAGTTTGCATGCCTTTTTTTACGGCCATGTCGTAATTGAGACTGCCACCAATCCCTTAAATTTGGGACCACCCTTTTTACTTGAAGTCTGTTCCCCTTGCTAACTCCGTAGAGTCAAGCCATGATGGAACTACTGTTTGGCTGCGTCGAAAGAAAATTAAGTTGCATAGGATTAAACTAAGCAAATAATATATGTTCGAATTAGGTAGGGAGTATACAGGGAGAAAATTAAGAAAAGCCATTGGGTCCCACCAAACGCGGTTGGCTGTAAAATTTATAATGTTTGGCCACAGGTAGCATTCTAGAGCCAGAAATAGGGTTGAATGCGTGTAGCTTAGATTAAGCTTAGATTAGACCCCCTGAAAACAAAATATCTTTATTTAGAAAATATGCCAGATTTACTAATGGGTATGGTAGTATGCGCCTCTTCCTAACTATCAGCCACCAGGTGATAGCCTCCCAAGTCCCAACGACCACACTTTTTGGGCGTCGGTATTTTCATGCATTCCATTTCATTTTTATTTAGGATCGATTTCAACCATTTCTTGTTGGGTTTTGTTTAATAAAATGTTTTTCCAGATACGTGACATCTATGTGGGCCAACTGTGTTTGTTTGTGATTAATTTCAGAACGAATAATAAAAATAACCTTCAAGTCTCTTACAGGTTATGAGACATCAGATGAGCTAAAGGATAAGCAGAATTATAATTAATGATATTAAAGCAGCCTACGTATTAAAAGATTTTCTTTCTTTTATCATTGACGTAGAAAATTGTAAAAAAAGTAATAAAAAGGAAAAAGAAAAAAAGATTTACAACACTTGATCGTTATTGTGATTTACAATCCCAAGTGGAACGGTTACATCGGCGGCGGCTTGCCAAGCAGAAGCGGCGATGAGAGGGCGGCTGTGCCAGCCCAGAGTCAAACATCCTTCCTTCTCCTCCACACAGTAGCCCTCAGCTGAAAAAAGAGTTAAAAGCATGCTAGCTTGCTTGAACGCGTTAGAACCCAAATGCAATGGCTTAAAGCCGGCTTCTGTAAGCCGATCCCTCCACTTAGCTAACGGTTCGTGCCTCTCGACCCGAGCCGAACCCTCGCAGCAAACCACGTTGCATATCTCTCTGTATATACATCTCCGCGAGGGCCTTCTCCGGCTGCACCGCACATGCCTCTAGCGAATCGAACATGGTCGAATAGTAGTATAGCGCTTCCGTGAACCTATCTAAGAACCCGACTTGATTATGGTCCGCTTCTTGTTCTACAACGGTCATTATTTTCGGGTTTAAATTTCGGATCCAACCCAGAACGATCTCTATCGGTAAATTTCGGGTATTATTATTGTTCGTTCCGAGTAGCCGGTGGAGCTGCATGATTGAGTTCACGGCGACCGCCTCTTTGGGCTGACTTGGAGCATCCACGGCTTCACGTCCTCCAGCCTAGCCGCTGCCACGCCACGAAATGCGAACCGGACGTTGACGGATCGGGCTAACTCGGCGAGTCGGAGACCGATTTCGGAGTGAGTCGCGACCATCCGGTGACGGCGGACCAATGCCAGTTAGCCGTAACATCGGAGGTCCACCAGGACGTAGAGCTAGAGCTTGAATGAGAGCCGGCCACTGTAAGCCGTGCATGAGGTTGAAGTCGATGACGTGGACACAATCGTGACCATCGAACGCTTCTAATATGGCCTGGTTGGCAGTGAAGTGGGCGAATTTCAAATAGGGGCAAGCCTCGTAGAAGTGATGGTACAAAACCTCGATCTCGTAAGACGAGCCGTAGCAGTACCCTGCGGCGCAAAACCCGGCAGCTCAGTGCGTCGATAAAGTAGCCGGCGACTTTACCTATACCGCAACCGGTGTTGACACGTGTCAGCAAGGCCTGCATATTCTCCAGCAAGGAGCCTGCCAATGCGAGCTCGCCACGCTGGACGGATTCAGCACACATAACCAGCGTGTGGACCAACCTTATCCCGGAATCCTCTTCCGTCGCCGTTACGGCCATTAACTGATGGTGGGAGATGTTCTGGTGCTGCTGAGTCCACGCCTCGCTTACCATGCTCTGATTCAGAGGACTTACGACGAGATCGGGGAAGTCCGGGAGATCAGACGGCAGTGGCACAGGGTGGTTCAACTCGGAGAGCAGCGTGTCAACCCAGGAGGCGATGTCGGAGGGATTGTAGTGGACGGCGTCGGAAGCGAGCTGGGAGACATCGGCCGGTGTGTTGACCATGACGGTTTCGAGGCGTTCGAGCCGCTGAGCGACTTGTCGTAGGTCGGAGGACCGAACCTTGTAGCCGGCGCCGGCGAGGAGGCCATCGATCTCGTGGGGTTTACTGGACGAAGAAGATGAGCTACCGCTGCTACTCCCGGCGGAAATAGCAGAGTCGTACGGGCCCATATATCTATATAGATATATAAATCCTGTATATATATATATATATATATCGATTCTGATAATCAGAAGCTAAGTGGGTGGCTGTGGGTTTCGTAGTTATATTGCCTAAAATCCCATTGACGGGGAGAGAGAGAGAGAGTTGTGGGAGTGTTTGTATGAGAGTGAGTGATGGGAGTGGAAAAGGATATCTGAAAGAAATGGGAAGCGAGGCTTTTGACGTCCGAGAGAGAGAGAGAGAGCGGCTACATGTACAATACTATGAGTCACTATGACCGTGATAAAAGTATATTACTCTCTTTTTTTGCACTTGCTATTTATATATATACCAACATGCCTCTTTTTTCTTTCTTTTTTCTAATTTCTAAGCCAAATTCATCTGGTAAGGAATTTTTTATCCTAATTTATTATTTGCATTTGTTCTATTGGGCATCCGTGGACATTAAATAGGAACTCATAAATGCATCTACTTATTATTGTTAACTTATGGTTGGTGGAGGGTCATATATTAAAGTCAGGAAACAAATCAAATCAAATCAACTGTGTTTACAAGCTTATAATTTTCGCATGCCACATTAATTGTTATTAATAATGATAAATACTAAATTTAAGATTTTTTTATATGGCTCAGAAAAGAACTTCAAAATGAAGTTAAACAGAAACACAAATGTTATTTTTTTAAACTTGAATATTATTTAATAATCCACATGAACCATTATTAGTGACAAGTAACATTAAACTTGAATACAAATTTTACGTGTAAAAACTAAACTAATTTAAAATTTCATAATGGAGTATATAATGTGACCAAACAAGCCGGCATCGGGTGTGCACGAAAAGAGATTGAGTCAGCTGTATGCATATATATTATTATAAGGCAGTTAATTGATTCTTAAAATAGGTTGAATTGTTATATAATTTTTAAGCCTCTTGTCACTATAGACTATTAATATGAACGATTAATTGGTTACCTTATATAATATATGTATAGTATAGATAAAACTATATATATGTATATAGTAAAAAACATGGTATATATAAAAATAATATATATATATATATATATATTTCATTAGTCTAATTTCTCTTTTTGGCACAATTATGAACAGTAGTAAAAAAACACTTACAAAAACGGAGTTCTAAGTTGAGATTTCACCATTTATCAAAAAAAAAAGTTGAGCTTTTACCGAAAAATACTGGCACTAAAAAATATGTTTCTATTTATTTATTGGTAAAATAAAAAAAATATATTTGAACGTTAAAGGGACATAAATCAAATAAAAATCGTTTGGAAATATTAAAAGCAGCTTTTTTGTGCTTCGTAAATTAAACTATTCTAACCCAAACTATACCTGGAAAAAAAAAAACAGATTAAAAAATAGTACTTAATAATATTGAAAATTCCTTAGACAAATATGGATACATCATTCAAGGGTTTTGATTTATGACAGTGAACTGTCAACAGGTTTTAGAGGAGAAGCAGTTTTCAAGTGCATAAGAAACTACGTCGAAATTAACAAACAGCAAATTAACATTAAAAAAATAAAAATAAAAATTGAAAATAGATCAAAACAATTTTAAAACTGCTATAAAAGTTAAGTTGTACGTAATTAATAAATAGAATGAAATGTTGAAAGTGAATAACGTTGGGTGCATGTTGATCTGATTCTGAGGTTGAACAACAAAGATCCGAATTCAGGGATTCGTATTTAAATATTTTGCATGAATTAATAATATATGTGTTGCTTCTGACGTGCATTCAGAGCCCGATGCACATGACCGTATGGATTTAAATAATCAATCAAAACACAAATATTCACAGTATCACACTGATATCATTTCACTGGTGGATGTTATTTTAATTAATGAAATATATTATATAAATATTTACATTATATATATATATATATATATATGATTCTATAATATTATCATTTATTTATTTGAATCTCGCTAATTTATAGAGTACTACTGAATTCCTATATACTATAAATTGCTTAGAAAAGAAAAGCAATTTTTTAAAATTTATTAGTATATATTAAGCGTGCATGCATGTCATAAAAACACAGATACTCATACCGTACATATGTATGTATGGCAGCAATAGGTTTGTAAAAAATGTTGTCAACGTACGTTTATAAATATAGTATCAAATTAAAAATCAAAATCGATGTGTGTCTTATAGTATATGATTGGCTAGGCGAAAGTGATACCTTTAGCATTGTGAAATTACTCCTACGTACCTTTGAAAAGTTGGAAATTTAAATTTAAATAAAGGTTAGTATCTATCTTCGTTCTCAATTTTTTTATTATTCAATTAAACTCCAAAATTAGGTATAATTCCCAAGTGAAAGGGTATATAGTATGGAGTATACGTAATACATAATATTCCATAACTCATGTATGTAATAATTCACATATTTATATTATATATATCAACATCAACATTTGAAGCAACAAACATAAAAAAAAAATTAATGTATTAATTTAATGACATACATTATATACATAAATATGTAATTAGGACAAGGAAAGGTTCATATTTTATAGGATGATTTGCATCCACAAGTTGGCTATTAAAGAATTAAGAAAAAGAAGGGTACGTATATATATGTATATATTAATTAGTTAATTAATTAAAAATGTTAATGAAACCCTAGCTAGAGTTAGTAGTGTGGATGTGCACGCACAAACATCAAATAAGGAGGATTAAACCTGGTGCGTGCGTGCGTGCATGCCAAAGTAGTCCAACTCCAATATGTATTGAAAAGTTCAATGAGTCAATCGCAGGAGGCCAACATGAGTCTAGCTTGTCTCTCTTTTATTCCAAGAGGCAGTGCTCTGTGATTGTGCTGTGGTCCTCTACTCAAGGCATGCATATATGCAGCACCAACACTATCGAGTAGCTCTCTGCATAATGACGTCCTTAATTAGTATTATTTTCCACCACTCCAATAATTTCTGCGCTATTTCCTCAACAGGAGGAGCAACAACAGCAGGCCACGGAATGAATTCTTTCTAGTTTAAAATACGGACAATTATTGAGAGAGAGATAGTTTGACGGTTTGGAGCTCCAATTTAACTATATAAAATGTACATCGTTTCTTTGTTTAAATTAAGTAAAAGAGATTGCATTTTCATGAGAGATTGTTGGGTATGTATATAATAATTTTATATCGAAGATATGGAAAATATATAGGAAAGTAAAATGGAGTTAATTAAAGACAAAATTGATGTATAAAAGGAGGAGGAGAAGAAGAAGCTAGCTTTCGTCATGCAAAGGTGATAGGTGGGGTTGATTGACGGAGATGGTGGATTCCACAAGTTCAAGTCAATATGTTTGAATTCGGATACATATTTCTTATCATGGGATGGCCAAGATGTGGAGTGTTTGAAGGTTGATTAAAATGGTTGAAAAATAAACCATATATATCATATATGGCAGAGGAAACCAATAAGCTAATTGGTGGCAAATATATAATTAAATTAAAAAAAGCGAAGCAAACAGTTGGAATTCCCCCAAACAGAGTACACGAGTGAGAAAGGTGGTCCATCGAGTAACATGGAATTTGGGGACCATACCATGACCCAATTTCAAACCCCCAAAAAGCACGAATTTAAGTGTAAAAAGCGAGGTGCTAGAATCGAGAATGGACTCAAACTTAATTAGAAAGAAAGAAAAAAAAAATAGAGAAATTAATATTGGAGTGGAAAGGAATAAGATGTGGACACGTAAAGCAAAGTGAGAGGGAATCAAAATTTCTGGGGTGTGGTGTTTTTGTCTTGAATAAATGTGGGCTGGCAGCGTCAATATATACAAGGCATTGTTTGTTGAGACGGAGTTTGTATAAGAGAGTTGGGGACCAGTCCAGAGGCCAGAGCAGAATGAGAGAGAGAGGCTTAGATAACATGTTGTGTTTGAGACAGACATCTCTATTGTGTGCCCCATTCCGTTCTTTTTGCTGACACTCTCACGTTATTGTATATTTGCCTTCTCTCTCTAAACTCCTTCCGTTTCTTCTTCGTCTTTTGAGAAGCAATGAGAGTGACTCTTACCCATTTTTCTGTTTCTCCTCCACCTCATCTTTTCACCCACTCTTTCATTTTCATCTTCACCTTTTATTTTTTTCATCAATTTTCACTATATTGGGCCCAATTAAGCCAAATTTCACGAATTTACTTGGGCCCATTTAAAGTCAGCCCATCTGTGGTACTGAAGCCCAATTTGGAAGTAAGTTCTTTTGACAAGGAGTTACAGGTATGTTTGAAAAAGTGTATTATGGGATGAGATATTAAATAATACTATTTTATATTTAGTAAAATAAGTAGGGGTGTATTATATAATATATGAATATATTTTTATATATAAAATATGAATTAAATTATATATTATTCTTTTTGATTTCAATTATACGGTGTTGTTTAATGTTATGATATTATAACATAATAATTAAATTATTTTTATATATGTACAATAAATAATATAAACTAATATAATTTAATTAATATAATACTAACAAATACAGTACAACATATAAATATGGTCTCTATGTATTCAACACTTTTTAAGTAAGATCTCTTATCTTAGACAGTTAGCTTTAATTTATAAATAATTAAGGGGGTTGAGACTAGAGACTTTACTTTCAAAGTATAAGATCGATTATATTGTTGACTAGATTGTAAGAGAAATGTTGAATGGTAAAAGACAATTGGTCAACAAAAACCATGCAAGTTGAATTTGAAAATGCAGCAGAGCGTCATGTCATGTAATTTGTAAATTGGGTATTTTTACAACGCTTTTGAATCAAATCAAGAAAGGGTGAGTCCAGAGGAGAAGGCAATTCCAGCCATGTTTAAACCCTTCATTTTGCAATCAGGAAGTGGGACCCAACTCCAATGTTTCCCAACTATATCATAGCGCAACCAAATTATGTCCCATAGTCCCTCCAAATTAGACATCAAAACTGCATTAATTGTTGTGTTTTTTCTTCCCTCTAAGCACCCCATCATAACCCCATAAGGCTTATTAATCTGACCCATCAATTTACTTGGCAAATTTGATATCAATTCCCAATTCCTACCATTTAAACCCAAACCCCACATTTCTATACCCTTCAGCATCCTTACCCTTGTGTTCCCTTCGTCGACACCGTCGGATTTCACGATCATCATGTACCCATCACCCATCACGTGTAATCTATCAATACTGCTCCCCCAGCTAAATCCAACCGTCAACCTCCTATCCTCCTCGCCTCTGTTCTCAAATCTTGGCCGTAGGATTACGGGTGTATTGTTTGGAGATTTAATTGCGATTACAGAGCTTTCACCCGCTCCGTGAATCAGGCTTAGGAAAATATAATCGCCAACTCTTTCAGCCACACGTGGCGAGCTGCCGTCGTCTTCTTTGGCCACCATGGACTGCCACTTTTCAGTCTCTGAGTCGTACTCGAACACGACCGGACGGTTCTCAACCAACTCAGCAAACAGGAACCGGAAATGATCCGACCCGACTGGCCCAGGCAAAAGTTTCATTCCGGATCTTCGCCAGGAACACGTGCTGCGTGGGCCCAACGGAGTGGGAGGTATCTTCTTAACGGTGTTAGTAACGAAATTAACGGTAATAACCGCCCGGTGGGAGTTGGAGGCAAAGAGGAAAACATTACCGCTAGCCGTCAAGAAGAAAAGGTCCTCGCCGGGAAAAATGAAGGGTTTCAACAGATTCGTGATCGGAATCCGGAACAACCGGTCGGACCGATCGTCGGAAAATCCGTCTAGCAGGGAATAGCGGTGACAGCGCTTCTTGTGGAGGAAGAGCCAAGTGGTGGAGCTGAATCGCAAATTGCACCGGCGAACAAAGTCTTGGTGGGCGATTATGGAAGAGACGGTCTTGCTGACTAATTTGAATCTGATAATGTCAGGCAAAGCGAGGCAGAGGAGTATTCTCTCTATGAGCTCCGAAGGTAGGAGGCAAAACCCAATTGCATTTGTTGGTGAATTTGTACTTCGATAAGTACCCATTCAATTTTTTTTCTTTGCTCTTATTCAGTTGAAGGATCATGATCACTTTATCTTTATATGGAGGTAATTAATGTGGCCGGTTTCTTAGCTTTTGGCGTATTTTTTTAAATTATTAATTAATTAGAATTATTGTAACACAAGGCATGCTAAGTGATTATATTACTTCCTAATGAAGAAGACAAATTATCCAACAAATCATCGTCACGCTTGGTCATCATCATGTATATGGTAGGTGAAACAATATGGGCGGTGACAATGTATACACAATTGACTTTTCTTAATTAAAAAAAAAAATTGATGGATAAGGATGATGTTTCTTGCGGATGAAGGGAAAAAGAAATTAATTATGAGTGTGTATTAGGTATTGAATAAATTCAGGTTAATCAAATAGTACTTTTAAATTACAACGCGTGACGTTAGCATGAACTTTTTTTTTGGGTGAATGACGTTAGCTAATAAAATTTAGTAGTAGTGGCTAGAGAGTACTGGTGAGTCAAGTTGTTGCGTAGGTGATGAGAGGGAAAGAGGGTCCAAATGCTTTTAAATGGATATATGAGTCGGATTTGGCAGTGTATTACATTGATTGACATGAAGTAAAGTGAGAAGCAGCTTGCTTTGATGTGTTTGGTTATAAGCTTTTACTCTAATCAATTACTTGTAAATTGGGATTATAAGCAAAGATTAATTAGTGGATTACATACATGTTGTAAAGCTTGTGAAGGTGATCAATACTCAAAAGCGATTTCTGGTTATGAAATGGACGCTTAAAAGGGAAATCGAAATGAAATTAACACTATTTATTTATTTATTTCTCTAAACGGCAAAACTAAAGTAAGTGGTAGCAGGTTAATTTGATATAATAATATGAATTGTTCTTTTGGAATCATAGAGTGGCCGTGCCAAGCATGCTTAATGATGATATGTATTTAATTTTACTCAATATTAACTTTGACTTATCATGGTGTGCAACCTGCAAATATAATAGCAGGTGGAGTACAAACCACAGACACCAGACTGCGTGAAACAGAACTAATAATAAGGGGATTGTGACGGCAAATATTAAAATGATCAAAACCCACAAACCATGAAACATTAAGATAATAATATTTCCAGAGCTATGTTTCCTAGCTTATTCTTCTTTGTGTAGTATAACTATAAAGTACAATTAGATTTTTCAATTTATTTTTCTTTGAAGGCCACTCATGAGACATGCTTATATATTCATCTAAACGTTCTAGTAACCGGGTATCTCCCTCAGCTAAAATGAAAAACCTACACATAAATTGGTGAGCTTCATTCCCATTTGCAACTTATAAAATTGAAAGTGTTGCAATAGAAATTCAACCTTAGCTTTCTTCACGTAGTAGGCATTGGTAAGTAAAGTGAAGAACAACCCCGAAAATATCTGTCACATTCCGATAACATTAGTAACCGGGCCTATTGCCATAGCCAGTGACAGACAGCTACTTTCCCAATGTGATATCTATATATATATATATATATATATATATGTATGTAATTCAGCAATAGATTTCCTCTTAACTAGCGAACAATGAACTTAGCAGCAGCAATGACTGTGCCTCTATCTCTTTACCACATTAGACCACACCCACCCTTCTCTTCTGATAACTCTATAAAGAGCCCCACTTCCACCTCCACCTCCATTGCCGTCACAACAACAACACCTTCAGCTATCACTTCCAACACCATGGCCACCACCAACGACCCAATTCATCCGCACCCATGTCTTGCATTCTTAGAAAAATGCTCCAACATGTCCCACCTCAAGCAAATCCATGCCCAAATGCTTCGAACCGGCCTTTTTTTCGACGCATTCGCGGCCAGCAACATTGTTGCCTTTTGCGCTCTTCAGGACCCCGGAAACCTCCATTACGCTCGCCTGGTCTATTCCCAAATCCCCGATCCCACCACTTTTACTTGTAATTCTATTATTCGAGGTTACACCAATAGGAATTTGCCTTCAGAGGCCATTCTTTTCTACCAGGAAATGCTTGTTCGTGGTCTTGTACCTGACAGGTTCACGTTTCCCTCTTTGTTCAAGTCTTGCGGTGATTTGCATGAAGGAAAACAGTTTCACTGTCACTCTATCAAGTTTGGGTTCTCTTCAGATTCTTACATTCAGAACACTATGATGAACATGTATTCGAATTGCGGTTGTTTGATTTGGGCCCGAAAGGTGTTCGACAAAATGGTGGACAAAAGTGTGGTTTCTTGGGCAACTATGATTGGAGCCTATGCTCAATGGGATCAACCCACTGAAGCAGTAACGCTTTTTAATAGGATGGAAAGTGAAAACGTGAAGCCTAACGAGGTTACGTTGGTGAATGTTTTAAGTGCATGTGCCAAGGCAAGAGATTTGGAAACAGCAAAACTGGTGCACAAGTACACGGATGAGAATGGATTTGGATACCATGTCGTACTTAATACGACTCTCATGGATGTTTATTGCAAGTGTGGATGTGCATCACTAGCTCGAGACTTATTCAACAAGATGCCAGAGAAGAACTTGTTTTGTTGGAATATAATGATTAATGGATATGTTGAGGACAGTGATTATGAAGAGGCTTTACTACTCTTTCGCGAAATGCAGTTGAGGGGAGAAAAAGGCGATAAGGTGACTATGGTCAGCTTGCTGCTTGTTTGCAGCCATTTAGGTGCTCTGGAGCTGGGAAAATGGTTACATGCCTATATACAGAAGGAGAAAATTGAGGTGGATGTAACTTTAGGAACAGCACTTGTTGACATGTATGCGAAGTGTGGAAGTATAGAGAATGCATTGAAAGTTTTTCAATTACTTCCTGAGAAAGATGTTATGACTTGGACCGCCTTGATTTCTGGTCTGGCAATGTCTGGCCAAGGGGAGAAGGCTTTGAAGCATTTCCAAGAGATGCAGATTAGCGGGGCGAAACCAGATGCAATAACCTTTGTTGGAGTTTTGGCTGCTTGTAGTCATGCTGGATTAGTGGAAGAAGGGATTTCTCACTTCAATTCTATGTCCGATGTGTACGGCATTCAGCCTAGTATCGAACACTACGGTTGTTTGGTTGACATGTTAGCCAGAGGTGGTAGAATAGCTGAAGCAGAAGAGTTGGTTCAGAAGATGCCAATGGCACCAGATCACTTTGTTTTAGGAGGCCTTCTTGGTGCTTGCAGAATCCAAGGGAAACTTGAGGCTGCGGAAAGAACTGCTCAACGACTTTTAGAACTTGATCCGGAGAATGATGGGACATATGTGCTTTTATCAAACATATATAGCTCAATGAAAAAGTGGGAGGAAGCTAAAAGAATTAGGGACTTAATGGCAGAAAGAAATATAAACAAGCCTCCAGGGTGCAGTCTGATTGAGGTTGATGGAGTTGTCCATGAATTTGTTAAGGGCGATTCATCTCACCCTCAATCCACAAAGATTTATCAAATGGTGGATGATATGATTAACCAATTGAAGAAAGCTGGTTATGTTCCTGACACATCAGAAGTATTGTTGAACACAGACGAAGAGGAAAAAGAGACTGCGCTTAGCCTTCACAGTGAGAAGCTGGCCATAGCATTTGGTCTCTTAAGTACAAATCCCGGGACACCGATTAGAGTTATCAAAAACCTTCGTGTGTGCGTTGATTGCCACACTGCAAGCAAGCTCATCTCGAAAGTCTACAATAGGGAAATAATTGTGCGAGACAGGAACCGGTTTCACCATTTTAAACATGGATTTTGTTCGTGCAATGATTTCTGGTGACATAGCAATCATAGTTTTCACAGAGTTTACATAATCATTTACAACTCAAATGTCTTTATCTTCACTGATAATATACTTTACTCAATGATACACTTGCACCCATGAATATAAAAATCTGTCTGCATTCCTGCTCACCAGTGAGTAATACATTAAGCTATGAGCATCTCCAATAATTTGAACTACTTAACAGTCTCACTAAAATTGTAAAGCCTTTCCGAGGAACAAAGAAAAGGACGACACAAGTTTCAATTCCATAACTACTAGTCTTAAAAATTAATTCACTAAAGCTCAGAGATGAAACCTTAGAACATGTCTTTAAAGAAGGCAAGAACTGCAAAATCATCCCTTGTATTCAGAGAGTTGACTAAATAGTTTCATCATAACATGCCCAGTTCACTATCAAGCACTCAAGTAGCCTTGAATAATGTAAGATACAGACTACAGAAGACTTGAGTTCAAGTTAAAATGGTTTCGACGTTTTGGAGAGTTTAAAATTCTGACTGGAAGAAGTTAAAAATTTATATGATCATTAGATTCTGATTAAACATTACTTTGCGCTAAGCTTCATGTAATCTTTAGTATTACTATTTGGCCATTGACATTGCTTGGGATGGTGTTGAAGCTGATATGCCCGCCTACTATATTATGAGAAGATCATTTACTCCATCTTCAAAACCAAAACTTGCTATGGAAATAACCCAAATGTGAATAAATTTCACTTTATTTTAGGAAGACAAACAAGTTTAATTACCTGATATAGAAGAAGTATAAGAAATTATTCGCTTACATTTCAAATGCAACTAACCATTACTCTGTGTAAGCGAGCAATAAATCATAAATTAAACAATTGCCAGAGATGAATCAATGGAACTATCATATTTCAATAAAAGAAAAGTCAGTGAAAGTGTCAACAATTCCATACTTCGGAGAATATATCACAATATTTGGAAAATCTCATACAGAAAATTCCCTAAATCATTAATACTAGTGTTTTTGCTTCAAATATAAAATCACTAGGACCAGAGATAACACTTCAAATATCCTACTTAAACTCTTTTCATGGAGGCCAGAAACAGAAACATACAATATAAAAGTTCTCATACAGAAGCAAGTTTACCATGAATTCCCTTTCCCTGATTTTCTTCATCAAAATCATCATCGTCATTCTCACCGCTACTCTGCTTAGACACAGTAGGTTCTCGCTGCGATGGAGTACTGCCAGGTCTGGTAACCGATTGCTGATAAAGAACCCTCCGGAAATTGTGAAGAGGAGGCAGACCAAACCAAAGGGACTGGCATGCTTATCCCATATCATAACATTGATAGCAACAGTAAGAAACTTATTAACCACACCAGTAACAGTGAATGCTGTAGCAGAAATTGCCTTCCTTGCTGCAAATCCAAAGAAACTGATGAGCAAACCAAACACACACGACAATGCTACTGCAACAAACGCACTAGACTGAAACCAACTCCCAGAACTTGATCCCAAAGCAGCATACACTTCAGCATACTCCCCAGTAAGAATCCAAAACAGTGGAGCCATCATCAATGACAATAAATTGTTGTACAACACGAAACCCCATGTATTCAACCCGAGATTGGTGACCATATGCTTGATGTAAACCATTTCAGTAGTAATAGTCACCAAATAAGCAAATGCCCACGAATAAGCAGTCAAAGTAAAAGCCGAATCGGTGGCAACATACCCAACAGCTCCACCCAAAATGATCAACAATGATACAAACGTAAGCTTGGATGGGCATGGTTGTTTCCTAAATGCTGTATCAGCGATTGCAACCAAAAGGGGTGTCAAGGATCTGAAAACAATGAAAGTATCCACATTTGCATGGCGAAGAAGATTTGTATTTGTGAAGATTGCAAGGTAGAAAACAATGGCAGCGGGCAAAAACTTCTTGGCAGTCTCAAATGTGAAGGCGTCATGGTGCAAAAGCCCTAGTTTCCCCAGAACCCAAACTCCCAGAGCAGAGGTTACGTACTGCAGTGCAGTCAAAAGGCCAGGATAGTTGAATTTGGTAATGGCATACTTATTTATCACTGCCAGCAAGCTCGAACAGAGCGCGTATCCAACCACGAGACTACTCGTCGCGTAGTACTGCTTAGATGCATCGAAGCGAATCGAAGACATTGCCCCAAAACTAAATCTTCAGCTCAAAATTTTCTGAATGCTAAATCTTAGATGATCTACAACAATAAATACTACAGAGCTATAAACCGTGTAATTCAATACCCAAAAAGCCACACCATTCGAGAGGGAATGACAACGAACAGGGAAAGGACTTCATTCACAGAATTAAGATTAAACCGATCTACTGTAATTGGAAGCAAATCAAGACGTAAACAAAAAGACGAGGAATTGAATAATTACAAGAAATTATACATCACCGACAGTGTGAACAGCACAGATCTTGAAGACGAGGACCTGAACCAACGACGGAGTCAAAGGACGGAAGCAAAGCTGCTATTGAAAGCAGAGAGGGGGAGCGAAATTGGTGTAGGTGTACAAAATTGAATGCCACTATTTAATTTATATTAATTATTAACAGTACGACTGGACTCCCTCCCTCCCTCCTGGTTTTTCGGTCTGCAGCGAAACAGCGTCGGTCGTTGTACGCCTTACAAAGAGAGAGAGGAGAAATTGATTTTTAATTTTTTGCTTTTAAATAAAATAATTTCCGAGTAAAAACAATTTCATTGAATGAAATTGTAAAATAATTGTGAGATATTTTGGTGGGCCATTAAGGATGCCAATTCCACCTCTGACACAAACGCCAGTAAAATTAATTAAGGCGCAATCTGAGCCTATTCAGTGCATTTATAATTATTTTTTTATAAAAAATTCACTCACCGTTTACTATTTGTAGAATTGATACGTATTTTTACAGATAACTTTTTATAAATAGGTGAGCATTTTTTAAAGTAATTATAAATGGAATATTTTTAAAACGAAGAGAATTTAATTTTGAATGGACGGAAGGCAGGCCCATATTTTATGAATAAATGCTTGGATTGGGCCGGTAGGAGTTGGTAGTCAAACCCATTCGTTGCCGGTGTTATGTTATCTCTTCAGTTTTGGGCTCCATTTAATCACCTTTTAGGCTCGGTCGAAGAAAATTCAGTACTAAGGCTTAAACCTTAAACAAAAATGAGTTAAAATGGCATTTTATCCAAAACAAAAACAGAAGTGAGGAATTAATTGGTTTGCAATTAGCCAATTATATTATATAAAGCATGAGTTGTAGGAGGGTCTCGAATTTCAAATATTTGAGAATGCTTAAAAGCCCACATGCTTAACCAACAGCACATTCAACCCACATGCTTAACCAGCAGCACATTCAATGTTACAGAGTAATTTCCCGCGGTTTCTTTCCCAGTACACGGCTACACTACTCAACTTTCTCAAGCAAAAACATACTGACCAGATCCTCATGCATTCAATACCTTCAGAATTGCAAAACCATGGCCCAGCTCAAACAAATACATTCCCAGATCTTTGTGGCGGGACTGCAACATAGCAGAGGCCCTCTCAACAAGCTCATGAGTTTTTGTGCTGACGCATCTCTTGGAAACATGCATTATGCTGAAAAGATCTTCAGCTACATGCAAGCCCCATCTCTGTTCATTTATAATATAATGATCAAAGCTTTTGCTAAAAGGGGTAGTTTCAAAAAAGCCATTTTGCTTTTTGCTAGATTGAGGGAAAGCGGTTTGTGGCCTGATAATTATACGTACCCGTTTGTCCTTAAAGCGATTGCGTGTCTGGGAGAGACTCAGGAAGGGAAAAAGGTTCATGGGTTCGTGCTAAAGACTGGGCTTCACCTTGATACTTACGTTTGTAACTCGCTCATTAACATGTATGCTCAATTGGGCAAGGTTGAGTATTTCAAATTGCTGTTCGAGGAAATGCCTGAGAGAGATAAGGTTTCATGGAATGTCATGATTACGGGATATGTTAGGTGTAGGAGGTTTGAGGATGCTGTAAATGTTTTCTGGAGGATGGGAGTAGAGAGCAATGAGAAGCCTGATGAAGCTACCATCGTAAGCACTCTGTCTGCTTGTACGGCTCTGAAGAATTTGGAGCTCGGTAGGGAGATTCATGATTATGTTAGAAGCAGGCTTGAATTCACTCCAATAATCAGCAATGCATTGTTAGATATGTACGCCAAATGTGGGTGTTTGAGTGAAGCACGGAAAATTTTTGATGAGATCCCAACAAAAAATGTGATCTGTTGGACTAGTATGGTGTCTGGGTACGTGAATTACGGTGAGCTGGACAAAGCTAGAGAGTTATTTGAAAGAGTTCCTACTAAAGATGTTGTGCTTTGGACAGCCATGGTCAATGGGTATGTTCAGTATAACCGTTTTGACGAGGCAGTGGCCTTATTCCAAGAGATGCAAGTCGGAAGAGTTAGAGCAGATAAATTTACAGTGGTTGCTATCCTCACAGGTTGTGCTCAGTTGGGAGCTTTGGAGCAAGGGAAATGGACTCATGGTTATATAGATGAATATGGAATTCAAGTGGATACAGTTGTTGGCACTGCTCTTATAGAAATGTATGCAAAATGTGGGTGCATAGAAAAATCTCTGGAGATCTTCAATGGATTAAAAGAAAAAGACACAGCCTCTTGGACTTCAATTATTTGTGGGCTTGCCATGAATGGCAAGACAAGCAAAGCACTTGAGTTGTTCTCAGAAATGAGACAAGTTGGCCTTACCCCCGATGATATCACATTTGTTGCCATTCTTAGCGCTTGTAGTCATGGAGGATTGGTTGAGGAGGGCAGATGGTTCTTTCACTCCATGAGGGAGATGTATGGTATTGAACCGAAATTAGAGCACTATGGGTGTCTGATTGATCTTCTTGGTAGAGCTGGACTATTAGACGAAGCAGAGGAGTTGATAGAAAATATCCCAAATGATAATAATGAGAATGTAGTTCCACTTTATGGTGCATTGCTAAGCGCATGCAGAATCTATGGCCATGTTGCAATGGGTGAGCGAGTGGCTGAAAAGCTAATGAACATTGAATCAAGTGATTCTGATGTTCACATGCTTCTTGCCAATATCTATGCCTCTGCTGACAGATGGGGAGATTCAACAAAGATGAGAATTAAAATGAAAGATGTTGGAGTAAGAAAGGTGCCTGGTTGTAGTTCAATTGAAATTAATTGCATCGTCCATGAGTTTCTTGTTGGAGATGCATCTCACCCACAAATGAGAGAAATATGCTCTATATTATGCAGAATGATTAAACCAATATCGTTGGGATTGGAAGAGATTGGAATGGTAGGAGAAGACTAGGTGTTTGATGAACGAAGCTACTTAGGAATTCATGAGCTGGCTTTAAACATTCGTCCGGAAAGAAAAGTGGGTTAAAACTAAGATGTTCTGCAACAAAAGATCGGTGCTTGATTTCTTTATGCTTAGGATTAAATGTATATATGTCGACGGCTTGGAAAGAATGCATAACAAGAAGCTTGAGCAAGTTTCAACAGCATTCTTAGATTGATTAAAAAGAACTCAAATTAGTGAAGCATTTCTACTTCAATTGGATGTTGACGTTTTGTCCATGTTGTAAGATTAAGCTGGAAAATTTGTAAGATAAAGATAGCTACTAGCTAGACAAAAAAAAATTTCGTTTTGTTGAATGCTGAAGACTGAGAAAGTTATCTGTGAAATCTGAATATGTTGGCATACATTTGATGAATAATTCAATTAATATAGTTTACAGTACTTGATACAGTGTTTGTCTGATTGTCTCTTCCAGACACTCCTTTATATATATAGCTAGAAGACTCGGATTATTAAGCGTGACTTCTTTATGGCTCCAATTTCTCTGTTCCTCAGAAATATTCAGAAAAAATATATTTCGGTATCATGAAGATTGTTGTGTGGAACACAATAATAACGCGTTTGGTTCCAGATGGAAGATGTATATATTTTTATATTAATGCCACAACTCATTTGTTTGCTTGTGTCCACTGTCATACAACTACATATCCCAAGCTGGAACTTTTTTATATTTGATGTAGGATTCAGGTTAATTAATTTGAGTATACTAGTGCTTTTGTGGGGGAGAGGGAGGTTCGTGGTGGGTGGGAGGAGAAAAAACTTGCTGGAGAATTTTATATATAAAATTTAAATAATACTGAGCGTGGTTAATCCAACACCAAACTCCCATCGCACATATATAATCTGAATATAAAACAAAATAGAATAAAGCTTTTTGTCTGTATTTTATGATAAACATCGGACCCTAGTTATAATATAACAAATTAAGCGAAGTGCATGGAATAAAGCTTGCCTCTTTTAAAATTATTTACAGAGTTAGATAATAAGAACATGCACAATAAAATTAGTCGAAAGCCAATTTATTTATTAAAAAAAAAAAGGAGTGCGGCGGCTGTGAGCATAGACAATGATCCTCAGTAAACGTAACTGCAATACATGTATTTATACGTCATGAGGACTGGTCACCAATGATTGACAATACGTCACTGGTTGAATGATGAACACAGAGATGACATAACATAGATCACTAATAATCCAAAACCTTTAAAAATTAATATAAAAGACCTACGACAAAAGAAAACTTTGGGACACTAATTCAGCTAGATATATTCTAGTGGACAAGTAGTAATTAGTAACCCTTTTTTTTTTTTCAAGTTTTCCTAGCTTCGATTTCTTCCAATCACGTACACATACACATATAGTAGTATTACTATATATAGAACAACTACGTAGGTTAACACACACACACATACATATACCTAGGTATAGGTAACTGCTTATTAAATCACGCAGCCGGTGCAAAATCGAACCCCGCATCGTCGTCGTCGTCGTCGTCACCATCGCCTTCTACGCAAACAACTGGGTGGAGCTCGTATTCCCTGATCTTACCGAAGCTAACATGTTCATCTCTTTTTGAAAGCTGCTTGTTCCACGAGGAGTTACTTGTGTTTGAAATGGGAGTCATTTTCGTGAGTAGTAGTGCTTGGAAGAGAAAGACGAGAAGAATATAAATGCGAGCTTTGTGATTAAGGTCTGAGTTTGAAGTTGAGAAGTTTAGAATCCTTTGTATGTGTATATATAGGGTGAAAAGGAGAGAAGAGAAGGAGTGGGATGTGTCCAGGCACAAGTAAAGCACGTGGGGAGTGTGGAGTAGAGACTAATGGACGTGGTCGACCCAATGCTTGGGAGAGGTTGGTGCAAACTGGTCCCGCCACCTAGGAACTCTCTTTGGCAATTCAGCGAACACGTTGGTGTCATGGTGTGAGTGTCCATGTGGAGCTGGCTTGCTAAGAGAGAGAGGGAGAGACGTTGGTCCTGTTGGTGCATGGTTGAGTCATTTTTAAGTGCGAGATTCACATGGAAAAGATTTTTCTACCATAGAGATTATATATATATTTGTGGAAAAAGGTGCTGGTACACATGACTTGACACAGTAGCGGATGCTTCCTATCTTGCTAGTGGGTCTAAATTAATGGGGTCTCATTATGCTTAATTTTACCTTTTGCCCTTTGGTTTGTCACCACAATTATGTCATTCTTGGCGTTCTTTATGATGTACTTTTGGTCATTGCATTCTTCATCACGATGGTCACATATTAAAGTGAATGTCAGAGCACATGTACCGAAGATATTGTCACTTTTCTTCCAATATTTTGATGACATTCCAATGTGATCCGTCTCACTGCCTTTTACTTTGATTGTATATTTATGAATAATGTTTTTCATCACAAATCTAATAGTGAATTTTCACGGATAATTTGATAATCTTTAATTAATTAAAAATATATTAAAAAATACTGTTGAAACTGCCATTGCTTGACAATCTATGATGGATGTGTACTCAGTATTATTCTATTATACATGTATAAAAAAGCTATTGATGAGACAAACTCAGGACAAGAAATCTGAATAGGCTTAATCATTTTGTTGTTTTTATTATATTATTTTTAATTATTTTCCTTCAGTACTGAACAATAAACGTTTTTGTTCTTAACTAATATAATTCAAGCCAAATTAATCATTTAGCAGAAGTTATATAATTCAAATTATTGGTAAGGTACGTTCTAACTATATGTGCATACCTGGCATATTTGATTATGTACAGAATTAATCACAAATATGTATCAGAGAATTTGGTATAATTAGTGCTGACAACTTGAACTGTACGTTTAATCAATTTAACTATATATATAACTATTTGATTAATAAAGAAAGCATCTTAACTCTAACTACAGTACTAATTAAAATTTTATCTTCAAATTAAAAAAATTGAAATCTGACGCAAAGACATATACTAAACTACCGTACCATGCCTATTCAACAGACACTCTCTATCTACACCTACAAAGATTATCTAAACTTTTAAGACCACTATATAAGACAGGCATGGCTTTAAAATCATTATTTAATTGTTAAAAAACTTGTAAAGCTAGATTAGATGCATATATGTAACTTATTCATGTAACTAGTTACCAAAAAAAGGTAACTAGCTTCCAACCATACAAATATACTGGAGCATATATATGATCGTGGTCAAGATCCTCTGCTGCCATGTATGCCATCATAGCCCTCTTCATGGTTGTGATCTCCATCTGCATGCCATCATGGTCATATGCAGGGGCATCATATATCACCATATCCATCATCCCCAATTTATGCCATGACAAACTTCGTGGACTACATATAGCAATATTTTCATGGATTTGGAGCAATTGAAAACAATGAATTAATGGCTGAATATATGTATCAGAAATATGGGTCTGAAGGAGATTGAGTAGTCTACTGGGGTACTTTATTACTAGCCAAAATATATATATATATATATATATATATATATATATATATATATTTGGTGATTTGTAATTTATGTTGTTGACTTGTGGGTTGACATGTCCATGCGTACATATATGTGCTGAGGTGCATGAGGTTTTTGCGGGTTTGGACTTGTTTGTGTGTTGTGTAGGAGAACATTAATCAATTACTGTTTCTTTGGATAAGAGCAAGTTTAATCATTAAACATGTGGACCTTTAGAATTTTGCGAAAATTAAAGAGCATATTAAAATTGAGTCATATAGTAAGACACACAGAGATCAGTAATCAGAAATTAGCTGCATGCATATATGCTAATAACTTAGTGTTTAATTTACGTGAGGGCATGTCTTTAATTAATCAGTACTTGTACGCAGATGTATCATGCATGCATGCCATGCATATCGCCACTCTGCTTATACTTCTACGTGTGTTGACCTTTTTTTTATAAAAAAAAAATGTGAAATTAATTTGAATTTTGTATATTTTGAGTAAGTTATGTGGTCTCTATCTGAATTCCGACAGATTATTTATAAAAAAAAAATGTGAAATTAATTTGAATTTTGTATATTTTGAGTAAGTTATGTGGTCTCTATCTGAATTCCGACAGATTATTTAACTAATTTAATTTTAGTTCATAAATAAATTAACAATATTAAAAATGTGTTGACTTACAGATTCAAGCATATATATATATATATGCATGTTAACTTACAGACTCAGAAATACTAATGGTCATAGTGCATTACAATCTTGGATATATAATAATTGAGTAATTGACAAAACGAAAATACCCACATTTCATTGGTTATCACACACACACACACACACACACACACACACACATATATATATATCCCTGGTTCCAGGACTTGAAGTTGAAATTACAAATTGTAATAAAGGAAATACAAGATGAATAATCTAAAGAACAAATTAAACGCCAAAATCAGCACGCTAGCTAGAGCCTAAACCTCCAATTTCTCTGTTCCTCAGAAATATTCAGAAAAAATATATTTCAGTATGGGTCACAATAATAACACGTTTGGCTCCAAATGGAAGACGTATATTTGTGGGTCACATTAATAACATGTTTGGTTCCAAATTGAAGATTATATTTTATATTAATGTTACAACTCATTATTGCGTCCACTGTCATACAACTACATATCCCAGCTGCAACTTTTTTATGTTTAATGTAGGATTCAGGTTGATTAATTTGAGTATGTGTTATATTGCTTTTGCGGGAGAGTGGGAGGTTCGTGGTGGGTGGGAGGACAGAAAACTGACTTAATGGAGAATTTAATTTATATATAAAAATTGAATGATAATGAGCGTGGTTTCTAATCCAACTCCAAATTCCCATTGTATATATATGTGTGTATATATATATAATGAAATAGAAAAAAGAAATATTTGTCGCTTGCGTCTTTTGGGCCGGTCGAGCACCTCTTTTAAAATTATTTGCAGAATTAGATATTAGAAACATGCACAACAAAATAAGTCAAAAACTACTCGAGTAAAAAAAAAAAAAAAAAGGACTGGAGCTTGTAAGCATAGACAACGATCCTCAGTAAACGTAACTGCAATACATTTATTTATACATGAAGGCTAGTCACCAATGATTGACACTACGTCACTGGCTGGATGATGAACATAGAAGATGACATAGTATATATCATTAATAACCCAAAACCTTTATTAATTAATATAAAAAAACCTACTGATATGGCTAGGCTACTACAAAACAAAACTTTGGGGTACTAGTTCAGCTAGATATTTCCTAATTAACAAGTGGTAAGTAACCCTTTATTTAAGTTTTCCTAGCTTCGACTTCTTCCAATCACGTACACATACACATAGTAGTATTACTATATATAGATCTACGTGGGTTAACACACACACATATACATATAGCTAGGTATAGGTAACTACTTATGAAATCAAGCAGCCGGTGCAAAATCGAATCCCCCATCGTCGTCGTCGTCGTCGTCACCATCGCCTTCTACGCAAACAACTGGTTGGAGCTCATATTCCCTGATCTTACCAAAGCTAACACGGTCAACTCTTTTTGAAAGCTTGTTGTTCCACGAGGAATTACTTGTGTTTGAAATGGGAGTCATTTTCGTGAATAGTATTGCTTGGAAGAGAAAGACAAGAAGAATATAAATGTGAGCTTACTTTGTGATTAAGATCTGAGTTTGAGCTTGAGAAGTTTTGAATTCTATAAGTATATATATAGAGCGTGAGAAATAAGGAGGGGAAGGTGTGAGACACTTCCAGGCACAAGAAAAGCACGTGGGGAGTGTGGATTCGAGACTAATGAACGTGGGGAGTGTGGATTTTAGACTCATGAACGTGGTCGACCCAATTCTTGGGAGAGGATCGGTGCAAACTGGTCCTGCCACCTAGGAACTCTCTTTTGCAATTCAGCGAACACGTTGTGTCACAGTGTAAACTTTGATGTGGTGCTGGCTTGCAGAGAGAGAGAAACATTGGTCCTTTGGGTGCAAGGTTGGGTCATTTTTAATTGTGAGATTCATATGGAAAAGATTTTTATATCCAAAAAGATTATGTGGAAAAAGGTGGTGGCATACATGATATTGTCAAGTGGCTAGTGGTGGATGCTTCCTATCTTGCTGGTGGGTCTAAATCATGGGGTCTCCTTATCCTTTGACCTTTTGCCCTTTGGTAAGTCACCACTAATATGCCACTCCTGGCGTTCTTTATAATGTCTTTCTTGGTCATTTTATTCTTCACCAGCTATTGCGCAGTCATGATGGTCACATACTAAGTGAATGTGAGTACACCTGTATTATAAACATTGTTACTCTTTGAATATTTGGCGACACCCAAATGCTTTCATCGAGTTAACTCAGATCAGTTCTCACTGTTCACCATTTTGATCTGACACATCATATAACTATGGCTAATAGATGTATAATTTTGAATAATTTTTTTCTGCCACAAATTATAGATTTTCATAAGTGAACTGGTTGTTTTTAATTGGTTAAAAATATATAATATACCTGTCACGTAAATGTCACATTATATATTTATATACTATTATATTATTATTCCATTAATTAAGACAAACATCAGCCTAAAAATTTGAATGCGCTTCATCATTGTGTTGTTTTTATTATAGTATTATTAATTATTTTCCTTCAGTGCTGTACGTTTTTGTTCTTGTTAATATTTTCATGTTGTGGGAAATTTATTATTGTTTATCATTTAATATCCTTTAGAAGATCGAATTTATATAATTCAAGCCATTGATAGGTACGTTCTAACTATATATATATATATATATATATATATATATATATATATATATATATATATGCACACATGGCATGTTTGATTATGTATAGAATCACACATGTACCAGAATTTGGTATAATTATAACATCCGTGTTATGACGACTTAAAAGTGTTGACTGCTTGAACTGTATAATCAATCTCAACTATATATAACTATATGTGATTCAGAAATAAAGCACCTTAACTATAAATATAGTGCTAAAATTTCTTCTTCAAATTAAATAAACTAAAATCTTACGCAAAGACATAGAACTACCATGCGTATTCAAAAGATTTCTATCTACACCTGCAAGATAGATACAGATTTTCTGCCTATTAAGCCGACTATATAAGACATGAATGGCTCTAAAATCATTAATTAATTGTCAAAAACTTGTAAAGCTAAATTAGATGCATATATGTGACTTATTTATATGCAATTAGTTACGAATTCTCAGCAAGAAAAAAAGAAAAAGACAAAAAAAAGGTCATTAGTTATGAACCATTCAATTTACGGGAGCATAAAATGGTCATGATCCTCTGCTGCCATGGATGCCATCATAGCCCTCATCATGGTCGTCTGTAGAGGCATCATCATCATCATATCCATCATTCCCAGTTTATGTCATGACACACTTTGTGTACTCGATTTAGCAACATTTTCATGGATTTGGAAAAATTGAAAACAATGAATTAATGGCTGAATATATATCAGAAATATTGGTCTGAATGAGATTGAGTACTACTGGGGTACTTCATTACTAACAAAATATTATAAATACTTAAATTGGAATATAAAAAAAAAAAAATATATATATATATATATATATATATACATATATATAGGAATCGAAAAGAAAGTTTCCAGACTTATAATTAAGCTAGGTCGTTTATATATATATATATATATATATATATATATATATGTATAGACCTATATTCAAGACATGGAAGGAATAATTCTATATATATATACATAGACCTATATTCAAGACATGGAAGGAATAATGCCTGATTAACACGAGCACCTCAAGAAAGATATATAGCACAGCCTCAATCAACTGTAATTGGTCGCCTATTGGCTACAACGTTATTTATTATTGCTATTCATTAAATCCATAAAAAAGAAAAAAAAACTGGGGAATCCGAGTGCATGTATTAAGAATACTGCAGTTGGGCGATTTAATTTATTTACAAGTAATAATTTAACGCGTTTTGGCAAACTACTTGAATTTCAGATATATGCATGCGTATCTTGATCTTTTGTTCCCCTAGATGAATAATTTTCGAACAATTTTATAATTAATCAATTTTTAAACACCTATATATATTTTTATTTAGTGATTTGTACTTTCTATGTTGTGGACTCGTGGGTTGGTATGCCCATGCGTACATATATTTGCTGAGGCGCATGAGGTGGTATTTGCGGGTGTGGACTTTGAGAATTTTACGAAAATTAAAGTCCATATTAAAGTTGAATCATATAGCAAGACATATAGATCAATAATCAGTAATCATGTAATCAGAAGCATACGTAATTACGCTAAAAACATAGTGTTTACGTGAGAGCATGTCTTTAATTAATCGCTTCTGCGCAGATGTACCATGCATGCCATGCATATCACCACCCTGCTTATACCTAACTACGCGTGTTTGACTTCTTCTTTTCTTTTCTTTTTTAAATACAAATTTTATATACTTTGAGTAAGTTATGTGGTCTCTATCTGATTTCCGACAGATTATTTAACTACTTTAGCTTCAGTTGATAAATAAATAAATTAACAATATTAAAAATGTGTTGTTGACTCACATATTCAAGCAAGCAAGCAAGCGCGCGCGCACACACACACACACATATATATATGCATGTTGAGTTACAAACTCGAAACATTAACTATCGTAGTTGCATTACAATCTTTGCTATATAATTGAGTAATTGATAAACGAAAAAATACCCACATTTCATTAATTATCACATAAAAAAAAGAAAAAAGGGTCCCTGGCTCCAGGACTTGAAAATACAAATTGTAATAAAGGAAATACAAGATGAACAACCTAAAGAACAAAACGACAAAATCAGCACGCCAGCTAGAGCCTAAACCCACTTAAAGAAAATTCCTTAATTGTGATTAATGTATATCACTTATTTTGTAAATCCTCATTTTATTTTGTAACGAGCAAACAAACTGTTAAGAATACAAATGATTTAACAAGAATTTTCAGGCCTCTATTGTTTAGAACTTCCACTTTGCATGCCGATATTATATAAACGTTACAGAAAAGTTGAATATATATTCATTCATCCGGAGCTAGCATCATTATCATCATGCAAGGATGCTGCTGGAGCCAAGTCATAGCCTGGACCATCATCATCATCTCCATCATCTTCAATAGATGCTGCTGGGGCATAGTCATAGTCTGAACCGTCATCGTCATCTCCATCTACGTGCTTCTTCCACCACGACTCTTTAATGCCGATTTTAATTACCTTAATATATATCTACACACACGCACGCATATAAACACAAATACACACAGAAAAATAGTTTTAAAACTCAAGTTTTTTTATGTTTCAGTCTGCTTGCTTCGAACCGGACGTATATATGAATAAACTAATGTTGGAACATATATAATATTGAACATTTTTTTGGTCTTGTTTTTCTTTGTTGGGTACAATTTAATAGTATTGAAAATAGTTATTTTATGAGTTTGGCCAAGTTATCAATAATGCGTAATCTAGATAATCGTATATATGGTCCATTAAAAGGGATTTGGGCCATATACATAAAATATTCAGAGAAAAAAGGACATTAATTTTATCTTGTTCTTAGAAAAGCTTTATGCTAGTACATAATTTATTCTATTAATTGAGCCCCATCGACCACTATTATTTAACTCTTAATATGTATTCACACGCGCACACACACACACACACACACACACACACACATATATATATATATATATATATATATATATATATATATTCCGGTCGTAAAATAAACAGTCCATGAAAAAGGAAAACGATGTGTATATACTCAAACAACACGTTTGTGTAAGAAAATAATTTATCAGCAAGAGTACTAAAAATAAAATAAAATCCTAATTAATTAAAGATAAATATTACACATGTAAATCATCGTCATTTGGTTGCTTGATCATGATATAGATGTAGATGACTCAAAGAACAAATATATTCAATCTAGCTATATATATATATATATCCCCCACATAAATGTTCTAAGGAGATGTACAACTACTTAGCATCTAATTAGACCCCCCACATATATATGCCTGCAAAAAGTACTTTTGAGATAAACAAAACAAACCAACCCCACCCCCACCCCCCACATAATTGGAAAGCTACCATGTTAAACTCACTTGGAGATATACATGTAAAGGCTATAGTTTCATTCTCATCTAGCTATTATAATTCAGGCAGCCGGAGCATAATCATAACCACTATCGTCATCGTCATCGTCATCACCATCCACGGTTGCGGATGAGGGTGGAGCATAGTCATAGTAATCTACATCATCAAAATCTCCTACCAGCCTGAATGGTGCTGGGACATAACCATCAACACGGACACGAGTCACTCTTGAAATAGGAACCATTTTCTCTTTCACTACGTACTTTTAGCAAGCTAGTATACAATATCGGGACTTTTGGAGACAATCTGTCACTAGGGGTTTCCTTCAACAACGAACGTGGTGGAGCTGAAAGAAATGAGGTAATGCAAACAATTTGGCGTCGAGTACTGTGTGGGTATGAATTGGAACGTTCTCGGTTGCCTTGTGTTATATCGAGGATGGAGATGATGGTGGAGTCGTGGTGCCGCATGGCCATCTCGTGGAGAGTGTGTGGACTCGTGCTTGTAGGATGTGGCAACCCAATGCCAATGCCAAAGGCGCTGGAAGGTGGCACTAGAGCTAGGACCAGGTGGTCCAGCTTCCTACACTTCCTTAATTCTCAACTCATCACTAATCCTGATCTGCCTATTCGGCTAAAAATGATATTTATTTTATCAGGATTTATATATATTAAAGCCTATTTTTTGTGGTTCCCATAATTTCTATATCTATATCTTTCCTAACTGGCTAGTATCCATAAAGTACGCAAGGTTTAATTTTTACGTAAAATATTTAATTAATAATGTTAATTAATTGCAGAAAAGTTAATAGTAAACAATACTAAACCCTACTTACATTACCTCCTGCAATACAGAACGAATTACAATGACCAGAAAATAATTATCAGCACGAAAATTGGATTGGTTTTTCTTTTTGTTTTTTTTCTCTCCTCGATCTTAGTGATCATCAGAAAAAATTCATAATTTTTAACTGATGCGGACGAACTTTGTAGAGAGTTTAATACGTATTATAGCAATACACATATATGTGTACGTACCATACATATATTGATATATATATATATATGTGTGTGTGTGTGTGTGTGTGTGTGTGTGTGTTCATGCAGAGGACAGACGTACGTGGCATATACAGAGGGGTTGCTGAGTCTGCAAACTAAGCCCCGTGGGCGAGTGTGTGTAGCAGGTCATATGAAATGCCACGTTGGATACCCACTTGGCGCCTATAGGTCATTGGTGCAGAGAAAGCTGTCATATTTGTTGTGGGGAAACAAAGAAAAGCCAGCAGCATATATATTTTTTGTGAATGTCTTGTAATGCATTTCAAAAGTAACGTTCGTGGACCAATATACACCATGAAAAGCTTTCGAATTAACATGTGGATATTCTAAATTTGAAATTTTACTTCATTTTATTTATTTAGTGGAGAAACTTCTCTTAGTATCTTTTCTTACTTAGTTAAAAGAGAAAGATCTATTACTTGTGGCCAGTTTCTGTTATTAACGAAAGAATATAGCCTAGCACATGGAGATCGCAAATGGGAAACTCTGGGGATTGCTATATATCCAAGATCTATGACTAGCTATATGAGCAGGATAAGACATATAGAGTGCTAGTTATACATGATTCTGATTTAATTGCATTTAGTGTGGTTAAGCAGGTATTCTATAAAAATATTTTCATTTTTTTTTTCTAAAAAAAATAAATTGAAATCAAGAGATTCGATCATGGTGATTTTTAAGTTTTTCAACTCCTGCATGCATGTTATATATTGCAACAATTAGTGTCACGTTCAGTGCGCTGTATGGTCATGATTCACTAGTAGTCAACCAATTAATTAGATTAATATCTCTTCGTCCACAAACTGATTGCTTTTTCTTTAAATCCAAATTCATACACAACTTATTTCAATTGGACAAATATTCAACATTCAAAATTCATAACGCCAGCACCATGTAGAACTTTTTTTTTTTTGGGTGAAAAAGCACCATGTAGAACTGCATGCGAAAAAGTCATACTTGGTTTTATATTTCCAAACTTTCGAAAACAAAAGGTCAAAGAAACGCCGTCTTCAAGGTAAAAAAAAAAAACAATGATGCAGTAAACGCCAATTAAAAGAGGCCACGTAAAGAAAGGAGGTCCGCTATTTCTGGCTAAGGTTCGGCTTCGCCCTCTCCCCCTTAACCCAGAACAATGGAACCAGCAGGCCCGTACCTGAGCTCCGCAGCAAAATGTCCGGCGTCAAACTTTCTCACCAAAATTTCCGGCCAAACACCCCCTTATGCGTCAGTTTCCGGCAACCGGGCTCCTCCAGACCCGCTAATTATCACCTGTTGCCTCCTTCCAAAACTTTGACGTATAAAAGCTTATCCTCCCCTCGCACTGCTGAGAGCTCCAAGTGGACCGTTAGGCTTAGTTTGGTGGAAGAAAGCCTACCAAAATCAACGGTCGACGTGGAACAGTTAGTGGGTTTCTTGTACGAGGATCTACCCCATCTCTTTGATGATCAGGGGATCGATCGGACGGCCTACGATGAACGTGTGAAATTCCGGGACCCAATAACCAAGCATGATACTATCAGTGGCTATCTGTTTAACATAGCTCTCTTGAAGAATCTGTTCAGGCCTGAGTTCATGTTGCATTGGGTCAAACAGGTTTTCCTCTACTTATATACAATCATTAATCTAAGTAGCTTAAATGGACTATGATTTACAATCATCATGATTCCCACTTGAAGAATAATGCAGAGAAATTAAGTTGATGTTTTGTTTTGGATATTTTGACTTGATTGAGTTACTATATATATATATATATATATATATATATATATATATATATATATATATAGACTGGTCCATATGAAATAACCACAAGGTGGACTATGGTCATGAAGTTCATTCTTTTACCGTGGAAACCAGAATTGGTCTTCACAGGAACCTCTATTATGGGCATCAACCCAGAGACTGGGAAGTTTTGCAGCCATCTGGTAAGATTTACTTCTTTGTTATTCCATATGTAACAGGGGATGTATATTAGAACCTATTGAAGGTACAAATACTCTAGTACTAACTCACTATCTTTAGTCTAATTTGTAGGACTTTTGGGATTCTATTAGGGAGAATAACTATTTCTCTATGGAAGGTTTGTGGGATGTGTTCAAGCAGGTATTGAATCCTTGTAAATTGAATTTACCATGAGTTAGTAAAATAATTAATGTTAATTAATCATAAGTAATATTCTAAATTCTCTGCAGCTGCGTGTTTACAAAACTCCGGATTTGGAAACACCCAAATATCAGATATTGAAAAGAACAGCACATTACGAGGTCTGTTTTGCTGTTGCTACAGGGTTTAGATATAAGATGCTTATTGTAAGTCAATGTGGTCTATTTGTCAAAGCATGCATATATATATAGCTCTTTTCCTCTTTAAAGATTATGCATGTACAACTTATATAATTCTATTGATTAGTGGAAACACATCTATAATCCATTGATTAATTCTAAAGTTTAATTAGCGTCTGCTATTCATGTATTCTTTAGCTTATATATGAATCATGCATGTACGCCATGTGAATGTGATCGTCTAATGTGAAGATGCTCACTAGACTTTTGGATTATCCCAACCACAGGCTAGAAAGTATGCCCCATTTATAGTGGTAGAAGGCAGTAGTGGGGACAGACTATCTGGATCGACTGGCTTCAATGACGTGACTGGGTTAGTGTTCTTCAAAACCTAATTATAATCTTAATTTTGTTATCCAAATTTTCGATATCTAGCTATAGTTGACCCATTGGATTTGGATGCATGCTATGGAATATAATAATTAATGGTTGGTATATGTGAGAAGGTACATATTTGGTAAGAATTCCACAATGGAGAAGATACCAATGACTACTCCTGTATTCACTGAAGCATATGATTCTCAACTGTCCACAGTATCCATCCAAGTAGTTCTTCCACTGGATAAAGATATAAGCAGGTGAGTCATGTGGTTGGGCCACTAGGTCAAGGTGTGACAATTTCATTTGATTGAATAAATAAAATAGTTTAAAAATTAAAAAAGCATAGTCTGACTAGCATACTTATAAGTTATATATTCATTGTAAATATTCCAATATTCAATCTGTATGAATAATAACACACATATATGTATGTATGTGTGACCAGCTTACCAGATCCTAATAAAGAAACAGTCAAGTTGAGAAAAGTGGAAGGAGGGTACGCTGCCGCAGTCAAGTTCAGTGGAAGAACAAGTGAGGATATTGTGAGAGAGAAGGAGGAATTTTTACGAGCAAGGCTTATCAAAGATGGTCTCAAACCTAAGATTGGTTGTTTGCTTGCTCGTTACAATGATCCAGGACGTACATGGAGCGTCGTAATGGTATGTATGTTTCTCGTAGTTGTGTATATATATATATATATATATATGTATGTGTATTTATTCAAACTTTGATCTTATATATAATTTTTTTTTTCCAGTCATTTTAAATACTAACGTAAGGTTTTATTTTGGTTCTGCGGTTGATTGCATATTGAAGAGGAACGAAGTGTTGATATGGCTGGAGGACTTTGTATTGGACTAGATTGTTCATAGATCATTCATCCAAAAAAAAGATTGTTCATAGATCATTGGTTTTTTATGGAGGATATTTTTTAAAATGTATTTATATACTCAAAGATTTAGAATTCAAAGAATTGATATGTCAATATTGAGTTTTGTACTTGGGCAACAATTTGCCTGCAGGGATAATTTTATGACAATTTTATGACGAAATTCAAAACCACCCGAGTCTAACTATAATTCGACCATGTACAAGTGTATAACTATGTTTTTCCTTTAAAAACCAACTTAAATTTTAAAGTAATAAGTTAGAAATTTTTTAAAAAGCAAAAATATTTGAAAGAAAAAAATGGGCTTGTTAGATAAGTACCATTAAACATGACATATAAATGTTTGGTTATGTTGTCAAATTGATGAGTATTACAACTTTAGTTTAAGATAGATGAATTTTATTTCAATAATTTCCTTAATACTTTTTTAGTTCTTAGAAATAAAATATTGTTGTTAGCTTTGTTTATCTTTATAAAGTATAAATAATTATTACATTATAAAAATTGAAACAGGTTAAAACATCAAATTAAGAATTGATTAGAAAAGGGTGGGCCTGTGCTTGGGGAGGGCCCAAAAAAAGGCCTTAGTGGGCTTGCTTGGGAAACCCTAATCTTCTTTCGCAAAGGCTAAAGCCTCTCTTTCGCGGCCTGAGCTTTGAAGCTGGGATCACGGAGGGAGAGAGCCATGGGGAAAGTAATTCGTGCACAGCGTAGACAGCTGATTACCATAAATGGGGTTTAAACGCGTGATTCAGGGTTTCTGGGGGGCCATATGCATGCAGAATCCATGGACAAATTTTGAGATTATTGCCTGCCTGTCTAATTTATGTGGATCTGTCTCTGCCTCCTAAAAGGTTGCTTGGCAGAGAGAGGGAGTGAGTTTGACGATGAACGATCATAGCTTATAAAAATATATATTTTTTATTAAATAAATCATAATTTATAAAAATATTTATTTTATTATTAAATAAATCGAAGTCATAATTTATAAAAATATTTTTTTTATTATTAAATAAATTAAAGGAGGGAACTTTTATTACTGCCTAATAAACTTCTATTTATACTGGAATCTTTTATGGGTACGCTCTCTTTTGTTTCCATTGTACAAGCTAATATGTAAATGTAGGGCTGAGAGACCTGTAGCCTTGTCGCTACGCCATACTCCTCGCTCTTTTCCATATCCCATTATTACATATTTTTGTATTTTTAAAAATTTAAGATACTTTTAATGTTGTTAACCTATTCTCTCGAACATATATCGAATAGGTTAAAAGGAGGCACCTTGGGATGTGGTCTAGTAGAAAGGAAGCCGATCGTTCCATCACACTCACTCGTTCCATCTCATAAATAATTCCATCACACTTACTTGTGTGGTTCGAGTCTTAACAGCCATTATTATCTCAGATATACTCCGCCTTGCTTAATGCTAGGTGAGGAGGGATCTATTAGGGGTGTGGATCAACTGTTTTAGACTTCAAAAGGTTGCAAAGTTAGAGCAGCAATAAGGCCTTATCCACTAATAAAATTTTGAGCTGATAAGATCCACATCGAAACTCTTTTATTCATAAAAAAAAAAGTTAGAGGGAACTTTTAATGCTGGTTCGTCACCCACGGTTGCAAGTTTTGGCGCCAAAGGTGACTGCGTGATCGATTTTGATCCTTACTCGGAGTTTTATTTTTCATCCTATTTGTGTAAAAAAGAGGAGGATTAGGACCAATTATTATTAAAACTAAGGTTTGGTTTTTTATTAGTTTAATACTAAATTAAACTAAAACAAGCTCAAAGATGGATATTTATTTAGTTACAGATTTAATATATAATTTTAATACATGGTGATTCTAAAAGAATCAAAGCTCTTTGTTGATGATCATGTTGAGCATTGTTTTGGATCAGTGTTCGCTGAGTTTCATTACCCTCCCACAGTCCCACACCCAGTATCCAAATTGAGAAGGAGATGTTTTGCAGTTGAAATGGGCAATAGCCTACAACTTCACCTGAGGCAGACCTCCTTTGAAAGAGCCATAAAGTGGTAAACCACTCTTGAAACTGTAAATATCATCTATTTTAACCGAGTAGGGCGGTTGCACAGCTTCACTTTTATCAACTGCGTATTCAGAAGAATGTAGGTTCCCGTACACTCCTACACTCAATGTCTTCTTCCGAGGCGCGCCCACTTTTATATGTTGGTTGAAGAAATCTATTAGATCTTGTTTTGTGAGCTGCCTCAGCGCCGCAACCTGTTTCAACAACACACGCTGAGATTAAACCAAATTTTATTCTAAACTTGTGCTGGCCATGAAAACTTAAATTCCCTGGAGAAAATCTAGGCGATGAAAGCTTTAATTCCTTAGAGAAAATCTTCCTGCTCCAATAGCAATAGATAGAACTCCAGAAGTGTACAAGACTACACCAGAGATAGAGAAAATTAAACACCCCCTATAGAATAGATTCAGATGATTTTTCATACCTCAGATTGTTCCCTATCGAATTTAAGGGTCCCCCCAGCAATCTCACCCAGGTAAAATCCACATTCTTCCCACAAGTTCTTGTACTTCTCAAGCTTCACATCTATCAAAGCATTTACGTTGCTCTGTGTGACAACCATTACAACAGTTTATTTTACAGAGAAAGGTGTCAACCATCAGATCTTATGATGATGTGCATCAACAAGGACAAGTTGCTAGATATAAGAGTTGAAAGATGTACAAAAATATTTCACTGAACAGTTTGTTTTCAATTTATTAACAAAAGTTTTTTTCTACTGTGACCTCACCTTGAATTCATCATTGGTCATCTTGTGGAGTTTACTTTCGAACATCTTGAGGAATGCTTCCACTCTCAAATCAAGTTTTGCTGGACCCTGTCAACATCAACACACGTTTCTAAAGATAAGGAAACAAGGCCAATGAAGAAATATTAAGATGTTATATACCATTGCTGTTGACTGGATAATGATCTGTACTCCATGGATACCAAAATCGTTCCTGCATTGAAAAACCAAGACAGAATATATGAAATATGTATATGTTAAATGAAATCTGAGGACCCAAATTACTACAAACCTCTGCGTCAGATCGGTGATGTAACCAAGTTGCTCAACAGATCTAAGCTGGTGGAAGGCTGGTTGCTTTGCAATAAGAACAAAGAGCTGAAGCTTTACATTCAATGTAAAATCATCTCGGTGGACCTAGGCATTTCAACAAGATTGCATGCATAAACAGTAAGGATCAAAATATTATTTGTGACAATAGCAAAATCCATTTATAGGCAAAGGAGTTCTTGGTCCATTGCAAGAAAGGCTTGTGATGTTAACCAGTAAACAGTTTCATGTCTAGTGAGAAGTAAAAGGTCCCATGGAACCCAGAAAATTTGTATCTAATATGGACAAACTAGTAAACCTGTATATAGTGGACAAGGGCAGAATTGTCGTCACTTGGATTAAGGCCTTCAGCAGGGTAGAAGCAGCTCATGCCCTTTTCAAGCTTCACAATTCTATTTGTCAAAAATTGGGACGGGGGCAAAGGTTGGCAGATAGGGTTTGAATCCTTAAATAATAAATCTTCTACATGCTGTATCATCGACTCAGCTTCATTACGTTCAATATTTCCTGGAAAACAAACATTGTGAAACAAATGAGACTCAAAAGCAAGAGAAATAAACTTCAACTCCTAAAACTATTTGAGTGGGAAAACTGAAATACGAGAAAACCTGCTATGTAACACTCCAAGAAGACTCTTGAGAGCATAACAGGGGCAAATTTAGCAAGATCATCAGGTTCGAGATGAAGAAGAGCTTGAAGTCTCTCCATCCATGGCCATGTGCCATCTTGTAAAATTAGTGCACAATAGCACATAGCCTGCTGATAGGGCTGTTGAAACTTGAAATTTTGGTACTCTTTTGTTACCATTTCCTGATATGAGAAGGGCACGGAACATGAAAATAAGCTTACACACTGCTTGAGATATTCAAATGACATTTCCAAATCATATGTTTATAGATTAACCCCTTTAATTCCATACAAGAGACAAACCAATACCACTTGCCCTGAAGGCGAAACCAAGGAGCGGAAAAGAACTTGGATATCATATTACCGGAAAGTAAGGCTGTATTTCAAGCGCCTTCTATGCAATAACAGAGAAAAGTTTACTGCCTTTGGAATAATGGGTCGTAACCATTACCTTGATCACAGAAAACCTCTCAGGTTTCACTTTGAACTTCAGAATTTTGTTAACAATAGTTTCCAGCAAGGTCCGCAATTTGTGATTGTAACCAATTAGAGTTACCTACAAACGAGTCTATAGAGTTAAAATACAAATTTAGATGCATTACCCATACACAGAGAGATTTACAAGGAAAAACATTTCAAAGTATCATCTGTTAAGAGTCACAATCTTGTAGTACAATACCTGAAAGCCACTATCTACGTGGTTTATGCCAAAATAAAGACCAGCAACCTGAGCATAGTAAGCTGAAATAAAAGTGATGATATAAGCTTTTTTCAAGAAAATAACATAAATAAAAATAAATGACATCAGTCACAGCTAACGAACATTATAAAGAGAAGCCCAAGTTCAAATGTAATAATAAACTCAACATACACATCTTACCATATTCATTCAAGTAGTCCATTAACAACCGTGTAAAAATATCACAGAGAACTTCTGCTTCTGGTGAGTCACTAGCATGGCAACAATTGAAGTCTATCATAACATAAGCTTTAGGAGTGAGAAAAACTGTATCAGGTTTGTACCATAACATTGAACAAGGTGACTTTCTTAAGACAACTGGATCATTGACCTGTTTAAAAAGATAAATAATAGGAGAAACATTAGTATTCTATTAACAGTTTAAATCCCCTTTTGATGTACGTCATACCTTCTCATGTGCATTCTTAAGTGATAAGTCAGTGGGAATGAACATGTTAGGTGCTGGTAGAAGCAGATCTTCGTTAGGAGCAGATAACATCCATTCCTGCAATCAATCATGAGCTTTCATAGAATTGCAAATTATCATCAATAAAATTATAATTCCGAATTTCCTACAAAATGACCAACTAACTTAGATAGAGAAAAACAAACTAGGCATGTTGTTGCATTGTTCCAAAGAAAGTTTTATGTCCTTTGTGCAAGATACCCTTCAACAACAAACCTGAATCATGGAGACGGTAACTTTCTCAATGGAATAAGCAGTTCCATACCATGGCTCAACCATGTCGGTATCACCTTCAAATTTCTTTGACTCCCAGAAGATTCTGTAGAACAGAAGCGGTATTACAAACTAGAAAGGTTCATCAGTAATTTCATAGGACTTCTATACGTCCGGCCGTGCCTGATCCTATAAAAGGTTGGATACTAAGAAATATGTCATTAAACAGAATGTAGTGGAGAAGAGCATGTTGAGATGGAAGAGTTGTAACAGGAAAAAACAGAGGGCGAGTCTCAATCGGGAATCTAGGTAAGGGAAAGCCACTCAAGATGGTTCGATCACATGCAACGTAGATATATAAATTCACCCATGTGAAAAGTCAGGGAATTCTAGTAAGAGAATTTATGGAAATAAAAGGAAGCTTAAAGCATGGTGAAAAAAATAACTAATTTTACAGGAAATGTTCATCACAGTTTGGTGGAGGATATAGCTATAGATGTGATAAAATAGCAAAAGGGCAAAATGTTCGCAAATAGGAACAAAATGATGTTATCTCTAAAGAGAGAGGATTTCAAGAAAAACATACAAAAAATGGACCATGTGTAGGGTCGAAATCTTCTTACATGCTAATTAAAAGTTTTCAGCAGTCATCAACTTACCGCACATTGTTTGGAGAAAGCTCATCAAGCACCTTTTGAATAATGTTCGGACTGAATATAGATGGCAATGATGAACCCACTAGCCAATCTTTGGGGGGATAAAACTGTAAGTTATTCAGAACCACCACAGAAGAAAGAAGCATTAATTACATACTTTCCCCCTAAAAAAAAAGAAGGTAATTATCACCTAGCGCGTACTTTTTAGTGAGATGTCAAAGGTTAGAGATACACCAGCAAGCGATACAATGGAGTAGGCTTTCCATTCATATCAATTATTGAAAATGGTTGTGTCATATCATCTAAATGTTTACCATTTTTAAGCATTATTGTCTTAAATAACAGCTCATAGATTAAAATTATCCAACATTTATGCCAACAATAAAGCATGAGAAAATAAAAATTTATTCTGAATCTCTGATGTTATATAACTCGTTATTTGATAACATATTGTTTCAAGTTTTCAACCATGATCTATTGCTATCCATTTTTCCACCATGTTTTCTACATCACATAAATGAATATGGCGGACCATAACAAGATTGTATTAAAAAAAATGAAATGTACAATAAAAACTAGAAGAAGGAAAAAAGATCACACAAATACCTGCATATGGGAGGAAATGTTGACGACATAGTCAATAGGAGGATATTTGTCCTGATAATGAAACTCTGTCTCACAAACAGCTGCAAGCTTCATTAAAATGTTAAACCATCTCAGAATCTTCAAAGAAGAAACAAAACAATAACGTTCAATGCTGAGAATCCACCAAGGAAAGTATTGACAAAAATTAAAATATTAAAATCCAATCAAAATATATTATGGATGAATTTTTGTTAAAATCTATTGAGTATCAAGAGAGCATTATGATGAGTTACATGTAAAGTCAACTTAAAATTTTCAAATTATACATATCCACTCTCAACCATGAAAATTGAGTAACACCTCAAAAGTGAATAAGAATTATAACCAACCCTCTATTTGAAGACTTTTCGTCAGCTACCCAACGCAATATTACTCTTTCCTAGAAGTAGATTCACATAACCGACACTTACATATGCATAATTAAACCAATCCCCTTAGATCTAATTGAGAAAGATGACCAACACCAAAAGTGCACATAGTTCCATGCTACATAGTCATACATTCATATTCACCCGAAAACTACGCAACCATATCACATTATTAAAATGCACATACATACCTCGTCAAATATCCACTTGCAAACACCAGACTGCTGCAAGAGGCTAATGTATTTGAAAAGCAAACCTATTATATCTTTTGTGTGCTCTGAAATTCAATCAAAAGAGAAATCATGATGATCTAAAAGTCATAGGTCAGGTTAATAGACAAATACTTTCGAAAGGACATGTAACAAATATTCTAACAGCTCTAAGAATAAAATACATTTTATATACACATATATTTGAAAATGACAAAACCCTAACCATGACCAGCGTCTGCAAGATCAATCACTACTTTGAAGAAAGAAACCTCTGAAGTCTCTGGTGCTTCACTTGCATACAAACTCGTAGCCCACCCTGAAATATTTTCAAGAGCAATTGAATCAGATCCAACATGCACAAGTATCAATTAACTTAGACATGTAATGGACATGCAAAACCCACCCAATGTCTTCAAGACATAAAACAAAGATCCCTCTCCTTCATGATGGATAAGATGACAAAGATACCTGCAAGGCCCTTCATTGTAATATTGAATCTCTGGCGTAATTGGCCATACAATTCTCAGCTTATGACCTTGCTCGATTGGAACGACTCGGACAAGAATCTGAAACAAATACACAAAAGGAGGACAGTAACAATTAACGTCTAAGATCTACAAACCTTTAATTTGATATGGTTTTTTATAAGGGTGGTTAATTGAAGTGTGACCATACAACCCTCTAATTAGAAAATCAGAAATTCAGCACTACACACACCTGTAGATGCTCTGACATGCAAGGCTGACCGGGAAAAATGAAACTGTTGCGATCAGTGTTTCGAATTTCTCGGAACTTTTCCTCTACTTGTACTTGGATTTTATCTAGGTCTTCTGGATATATTCAAAATAGAAGAATTATAATTGTTAATAATTTCAAGTAAATCACTATGCAATGGAGCCCAAACTATAGGCAAATGTAATCACTAACCTTTTGCATATATAACCAGATGCATGAGGTTGGCCGAATAGTTTTCTTCATAAAATTTTATAAGTTCACGTCTGATGTCTAATCCTTTTGCTTTTGGACGGACCTCCAAAGTGTCCAAGTTCCCTATACAAGTGAACAATTTTTCACAATGTAGGAAATGGTAGACATTCTGAACCACCACCAAGCATAGACATTGCTGTTCTTACAAGATTAGTAAGCATAGGCTTATGAATGCCTATAAAGTAAAATATAATCAATACAGTTAGTAGTGGTCTGCACCCAAACAGACCAGATACATTGTGAAAATTTGTTCACTTTGCATATATAACTAGATGCATGAGGTTGGCCGAATAGTTTTCATAATATTTTATAAGTTCATGTGTGGTGTCCAATTCTTTTGCTTTTGGATGGACCTCCAAAGTGTCCCAGTTTCCTATACAAGTGAACAAATTTTCACAATGTGAGAATTGTTAGACATTCTGAACCACCGCCAAGCATAGATGCTGTTGTTCTTACAAGATTAGTCAGCATAGGCTCATGAAAACCTAAAAAGTAAAACAAAATCAATACAATTAGCAGTAGTCTGCACCCAAACCAAAAAAAGTAAAGAGTTCTCAAGGTGGCTTAACGAAAGTCGAGCAACATACGTGGCACTAAGATTTAGACCAACATAACCAGAAAAATAGTTTGCATGTTTCCATTTTGAGTCAAAGAAGAAATGTTATGATCAAGTTATCAGAGAAGAACAGACCTGTACTAAATTTATGATATGGATGACTCTCCAAACTCAAATGTCTTTGAAGCTGCAGAGACACGCATATTAAAAGCAGAAACCAGCAGTTACATACATTTTGCATAGTTAGTTACTGTTACAATTACTTAGTGAAAACCAAGACGGTTTAAATGACAAAAATAAAAACACCAAAATACAAAATAATACAAATACTCCTTTTGAATTTGTTGGAAGAAATTTAGCATCAGATAATCTCACTCAACTGACATGAAAGAAACCAATTTATTTTGGAAACACACTACTCTGTCCAGTCTCAGTAAAAGGCACAAAAGAGCCAATTATTTAGGCAACACCAAAAACCCTATTAAACATCATCACTATAGGCACCCTCGCTTCCACAAAGTGGTTCCTTGTGGACAAAGATTTTGACAAAGAAGCTGAAATCTGATAATGAGATTACCACTTATGTTTATTTCCTTAAATTATGTGCTTGCTAAACAATATTAGAAACATAAATATATTTTCGAAATCTGTCCTAATTATCTATCTACCAAAATACACAATAATACAAATACTCCTTTAAATTTGTTGGAAGCAACTTAGCATCAGATAATCTCACTCAACTGACATGAAAGAAACCAATTTATTTTGGAAACAGACTACTCTGTCCAGTCTCAGTAAAAGGCACAAAAGAACCTACTATTTAGGCAACACCAAAAACCTTATAAAACATCGTCACCATAGCCATCCTCGCATCCACAAAATGGTTCCTAGTGGATGAAGATTTTGACAAAGAAGCTGAAATCTGATAATGAGATTACCGCATATGCCCAATTCCTTAAATTATGTGTTTGCTAAAGAATATTAGAAACATTAATATATTTTTCAAAATCTGTTGTATAAAATATCTATCTTAGGCGCACAATTTTAAAATGGCTCATAAATACACGTGATATTTAACACTATACATCCAGCATCTAGCACTGTCATAGAAAAAAGACTCAAGTTCTGAAGGGCAGCAACAGGCACCTGGTTCAGTCTCCAAGCATCAGACAGTAAGTTGTTTTGATTTTCTGCAAGATACATACAAGCACCAAAAAATGGCTGTCGACATTTCTTTTTAAATAAAAGAAAACAGAAAATTAAAATTAAGCGTTTAGCAAGTTCCTCAATAAATAACTAACCAGAATCAACAGCTTTGATTTCTCTTGTCGTAGCATCAGCTTTCATCAATGGCTTAATAAAAAATTGCGCAAATCTGAAAAGTAAACCATGGTTGTACTAGGTTAAATTATCATTGTCACACTGAGAAGGATAACAATCAACAGAAAATGACAGTAGCATTTACCTGTCCAGAGCCTCTTCAAAACCATCACAATTAACATCAAAATGATAGTTAGTATTGTCACCGGAAGTAAAAGCATTTGTGCTGCCTCCATGCTGTATCAAGAAGAAAAATACATAGAGAATGCACAATAACAAGATGAATTAGCAATCTTATGAGGACATCTTACCAAAAACTAGTTTAGTAATGCACATGTAATTTGACACAGTTTCAACTAGACTAAAAACATGCATCAGGAAAGTTTAAACTTGACTACCACAGTGCAGGGCCGGCTTTGGGGTAAGGCCACCAAGGCGGTGGCCTAAGGCCCCCCATATTATAAAGGCCCCATATTTTTTTTACTATATATAATAGGTATATATAAATATATATAATTATATTATGTATTATAATAATAGATATATTTTTAAAATATCAAAATAAAAATAAAATATTTTGAAAAGATAAATATTTAATGCTAATTAAATAGTTTTTGGAAAAGATAAATATTATTTTTAGATAATATTTTTTTTTCTAAATTTTTATGTTATTAATTTTCTAATGTTATTTTTTTCTTTCCATCTTCTTCATCACTTTTTTCTTTTTCAAGTTTTAAACTTATTGATTGCTCTATGCATCTCTCAATTCTTGCTCTACAAGACTTGATTATTATAATAAAAAAAGTCAAGTTCTATTGTTCTATAGCTTTTATATTTTCTTTACATATATTTTAATATTTACTGTTTGTTTGTTATTTTTTATTTTAATTATTATAATGTCTGCTAGAAAATATCAATCTGGCTATGAAAAACTTAAAAAAGGAGAAAAAAATTAAAAAGTTAATTCAATCTAAAAAATGAGCTCTTCATAAATTTGTTAAAGTTAATCCAAATAACAAAACAGAAAAAAAATTATATAAATAAAACTAAATAAATAAAATCACATAAAAATATTATATATAATTAAGGCCTCGTTTTTTGTTCTTGCCTAAGGCCTCTTTTAATATTGAACCGGCCCTGCTACCACACAACCCATCTAATATGATATGTATGATGATGGGGCAATCAGTCTGGCAAGAAGACTTGACACAAGTGGAACTTTCAATGCAAAAAATTCACATTCAAGTATAAGTAGTAAGTCCCTGTTTTTCTGCATTGATATACAGTGAAGTATACTAGACAAATTGAAGACAGGGAGTACCTCAGTAATGTACTTCAAGTAACTATCCTCCAAAGGGTATTTTTCACTGGCATAAAACAGCATATGCTCTGCAAGAACCAAAAACAGATTTAAAAATTTTCAACTATTTGAAACGAAACAATTGAAGCAGTATATGCTTGGCATCAACACCCCCAGATTCTTGGGTGTTTCCCACGGAACGCCATCCACGTATGCAATCTTAACTCAAAAAACTAAACAGTTATCAAAATATTATAATTTTATTGGAAGTCCAAATATCTTGTACTTCAACATCGATGTTTCATTCCTTGATCACTCATTTTCAATCAACCTCCTTCCCTCCAGAAGTTCAGGAGTGGCTTTCGACAATTTTAAACAAATCTGCACTTAATTATTACAGTTTCTATCGTATTTTGTTCATTATTGTGCATCAATTGCCGAACCACGAATTAAAGGAGCATCAATACAACAAAAGCTAAACATATATACATAAAACAACGTAAATAACAATTGATAACAAAATAACGTGTTGGAGCAGTAGAACAAAAATAGAATAGAATAATTTACCAAGGAAATGAGCAAGTCCCTCGAGACCCTCAGGGTCGCAGAAGGAGCCAACACGGACATCCATGGAAGCAGCACACTGAAACAATATACAAAACGTTAATGAAAAACAGAATGACATACAGACAAAAGGAAACCACAAGATTATTGTGAATGACCAAAAGCAATTTCGAAATTGAAGACAAAACGAAGAAGCGGATGGAGAGGTTACACAGAGTACCTTGTCTGTATCAGGATCGCTGACGATGAGGACCTCGAGTGAGTTACGGAGGACGATCCTCCTATACTCTCTCTTGTCCGTACGGGCTTTCACTATCTCGTGCTGCACCTCTTCCTTCCCAACCGCCATTTCTGTATCTTAAGCCTATATTCTCTCTCTCAGTGTTTGAGACAGAGGAGAGAGAGATTTGTACCTGGTAAAAGCGCTGGTTTCTGGTAATATAAATACTTGTACTGCGGTGCGAGGTATCTCACAGCGTAGTTATGGCTCAATTCTGACCGAGAGATGGATCTGAATCACGTTAACTTTTACTAACCAAACCACTATATTCCAATTCCTCAATTTTTAACGATTTTTAAAATGACAGTCGTCGAAGGTTTTTGGAGTAGTACGGAGAAATTACTAGCCGTTGAAAGACTTTGGGCTGACTCCGATCTCAGATTTAAGTTGAATGTCTTTGGGCGGACTCTATCTCAGATTTAAGTTCTAAGTCGTATTGGGTACATACGCTGTATTATATTATATTGTTTTATATTGTATTAATTTTATATTAATTAATATTATATATTAGATGAATTATATTAGCCTATAATATTTATTATATATATATATATATAATTTAATTATTATATTATAATATTAAAATATAATTAAAATTTAAAAATATATATAATTTAATTTATATTTTTTTATATAAATATATATTTATATATTATATAATATATTTTTATTTATTTTATCAAATATAAAATAATATTATATAATATACCTTCCAGACAAACCTAAAGTCATTGAAAGCCATCATTTTTTAATATTTAGATTTTTAGAAGTCGACATACCTAAAGTCATTGAAAGCCATCATTTTTTAATATTTAGATTTTAAGAAGACTTCTAAAAGGAAAGTCGTCGAAAGTTTTTGTGGGACGGAGAAATTACTAGTCGTTGAAAGTCTTTGGACTGACCTCCTGTTAATTTTAAGATAATTGCCTCAAATGTTTATGTGGTTAATAATTTATTTTAAAATATTTATATATTTATAATTTAGTCATATTTAATTTTTTTTATTAAAAATATTTTTATTTTAAACTTTACTGTTTTTCTTTTTTTTATCCATAAGATTCGTCATCAGACAGTGAGACTCATCATCAGACTATAAAATTCACTATTAGGTTGTGAAATTCACCATCAGCCAGTAAGATTCACTACTAAGTGGCAAGTAAGCTACTTACTACTATTATATACATACTCACCACTAGTTTGTCTGATTTACTCACCATTGTGAGATTCGCCACTAGCCAGCGAGACTAGCCACTAAGTGGCAAGTAAGCTATGTACTACTATTGTATACATATTCACCACTAGTTTGTCTTATTTACTCGCCATTAGACAACGAGACTCGCCACCAAATAGCAAGTAAGCTACTCACCACCAATCTACACTTACAAATTAAAACAGGAGTATTTTAAGTATTTAATAAAATATATGAGCATTTTAAATAGAATTATGGATAAGTGGGTATTTTGAGATAAATTATTGACCATATAAATATTTGGAATAATTACCCTAATTTTAATGACAAAGTCATTAAAAGTCTTTATGAAGTCAGTTAAATTTTAATATTTTTCTCTAAAATAAAATCTTAGTATTTTATTTTAAAAAATTTATAATATTTACAAATAAAAGATTTAAATTTTAACAATTATTTATATCAACAATTTAAATTGTCATAGTGAAATTCAACCTATAATATTTAAAATAAATATTAAAAAGTCATATTATTATAATCCATGGAGCATATCAAAATAATACACACAATATTATATTAAAATAAATTTTAAATAATTCTGACACAACAAAATGTCACACCAAACACCATGCAAGATTATATATTGTATAGTCCAATACAATAAAGTATATCCAACAAGACCAAATTGAACAAGCTCAAAGGTAAACCATATTTATTTAGTTACAGATTTAACATATGATTTTAATTTTTAATACATGGTGATTGTAAAACAATTAAACTGATGAACTTCTGTAGTTTCAGTACCCTCCCACGGTCCCACCCCTAGTATCCAAATTGAGAAGAAGATGTTTTGCAGTTGAAATAGGCAATAGCCTTCAACTTCACCTGAAGCAAACCTCATTTGAATGAACCATAAAGTGGTAATCCATTTTTGAAACTGTAAATATCATCAATTTTAACTGAGTATGATTGCACTGATTCACTTTTATCGACTGCGTATTCAGAAGAATGTAGGTTCCCGTACACTCCTATACTCAATGTCTTCTTCCGAGGCGCACCAACTTTTATATGTTGGTTGAAGAAATCTATTAGATCTTGTTTCCTAAGCTGCCTTAGTGCAGCAACCTGTTTCAACACCACTCATGAAATTAAACTTATGCTGTTCTTGCTGCTGTTATAGCATTAGATTAGAACTCAAGGAGTGTATTGGACAATTTAACACCAGAGAACAGAGAAAATTAAACGCCTCCTTTTTCATACCTCAGATTGTTTCCGATTGAACTTAAGGGTTCCCTCACCAATCTCTCGCCAGTAAAAGCTACATTCTTCCCTCAAGTTCTGGAACTTCTCAAGCTTCACATCAATCAAAGCATTTACATTGCTCTGTGTAACAAACATTACAGCAGAAACGGTCAACAATCAGATTAGATGATGATGTATTGATGTGCAACATGCATCAGGACAGTTGCTAAATGTTACAGTTCCAAGTACTCCTTTTTTTTCTTTTCTTTTTTTTTATGAATGAAAAAGGATCTCAATATGGGAATTATCAGCCTAAGAATCTATTAAGAGATGGGGCTTATTTGCTATTCCAACTTTGTAACTCTATACGAGTTTGGAATAGCTGGTCCATTCTCCTAACAGTTCCCCCTTCATTTGGCATTTCAACAAGATTGAGTATACTTGAGGCATAAACAGAACTTGCTAGAACTCAAACCTCAACTTTCGTAAGCATGTGAAGATTTGGTCAGCTTCCTTTTCTACTGCATCACATACAGAGCTTCGAAGCACTCAAAAAGCTCAGATTGCTTATGCCCAGCAGTCAAAAATATTTCACTGAACAGTTTGCTACAAATTATTAATGAAGATATTTTATGGTGATCTCACCTTGAATTCATCATCGGTCATCTCATGGAGTCTACTTTCGAATATTTTGAGGAACGCCTCCACTCTCAAATCAAGTTTTGCTGGACCCTATGAACATCAACACACATTTCTTAATATAAGGAAACAAGGCCAATGAAGAAATATTAAGATGATATAAACCATTGCTGTTGACTGGATAATGATCTCTACTCCATGGATACCAAAACTATTCCTGCATTAAAAAACAAAAATAGAATAAATGAAACATTTACATGTTATAGGAAATCTGAGGACCCAAATTACTACAAACCTGTGCTTCAGAAAGGTGATGTAACCAAGTTGCTCAACGGTTCTAAGCTGGTGGAAGGCTGGTTGCTTTGCAATAAGAACAAAGAGCTGAAGCTTTACATTCAATGTAAAATCATCTCGGTGGACCTAGGCATTTCAACAAGATTGCATGCATAAAGACAACTACTGTAATTTTCTGAAATTTCATGTCCAACAGGAAGTAAAATGTCCCATGTAACACATAAAAATTTGTATCTAATACAGGCAAACTGGTAAACCTGTATATAGTGGACAAGGGCAGAATTGTCATCACTTGGATTAAGGCCTTCAGCAGGATAGAAGCAACTCATGCCCTTTTCAAGCTTCACAATTCTTTTTGTCAAATATTGGGATGGAGACAAAGGTCGGCAGATAGGGTTTGAATCCTTAAATAATACATCTTCTATATGCTGTATCATCGACTCAGCCGCATTACGTTCAATATTTCCTGAGAGACAAAAGATAGCGTAAAACAAAAGAGACTCAAAAGCAAGAGAAGTAAGCCTGAACTCAGAAAACTACTAGACCGGAAAAACTGAAATATGAGAAAACCTGCAATGTAACACTCCAAGAAGGCTCTTGAGAGCATAACAGGAGCAAATTCAGCAAGATCATCAGCTTCAAGATGAAGAAGAGCTTGAAGTCCTTCCATCCACGGCCATTTGCCATCTTGTAAAATTAATGCACAATAGTACATAGCCTGCTGATAGGGCTGTTGAAACTTGAAATTTTGGTACTCTTTTGTTACCATTTCCTGATATGAGAAAGAAAGGGAAGGAACATAAAAACAAGCTTATACACTGCTTGAGATATTTAAATAGCATTTCCAAATCATTTGTTTATAGATTAACCCCTTTAATTCCAAAAACGAGACAAACCAATACCACTTGCCCTGAAGGGGAAACCAAGGAATGGAAAAGAATTTGGATATCATATTAGCAGAGAGTAAGGCTGTATTTCAAGCACCGTCTATCAATAACATAGAAAATTTTACTGACTTTGGAATAATGGATCATAACCATTACCTTGATCACAGAAAACCTGTCAGGTTTCACTTTGAACTTCACAATTTGTTCAACTATAGTTTCCAGTAGGCTCCGCAATTTGTGATTGTAACCAATTAAAGTGACCTACAAAAGAGCCTATATAGTTAAAAACAAAAATTTAGATGCATTCCCCAAACACAGAGTGATTTACAAGGAAAAACACATCAGTGTCATCTGTCAAGATTCACAATATTTAGTATAATACCTGAAAGCCACTGTCTGTGTGGTTTATGCCATAATAAAGACCAGCAACCTGAGCATAGTAAGCTGAAATGAAAATGATGAAATAAGCTCTTTTCAAGAAAATAACATAGACAATAATAAACGATATCAGTCAATAGACATTTAAAGAGAAGCCCAAGTTCAAAATGTAATAAAACTCCACATACACATCTTACCGTATTCATTCAAGTAGTCCATTAACAATCGTCCAAAAATATTACATAGAACTTTTGCTTCAGGCGAGTAGCTAGCATGGGGACAATTAAAGTCTATCTTAACGTAAGCTTTAGGAGTGAGAAAAACCGTATCAGGTTTGTACCATAACATTGAATATGGTGACTTTTTTAAGACAACAGGATCGTTGACCTGTTTGAAAAGATGTATTATGGGAGAAACATTAGCAAGCTATTAACAGTTTATATGGCATTTTGATGTACATCATACCTTCTCATGTGCATTCTTAAGTGACAAGTCAGTGGGAATGAACACATTAGGTGCTGGTAGATGCATATCTTCACTAGGAGCAGATACCATCCATTCCTGCAATCAATCATAAGCTTCATAGGGATGCAAATTATCATCACTAAACTTGTAATTCTGACTTTCCTACTACATGACCAACTAAATTAGAAAATAACAAAGTAGGCGTATTGCTGCATTGTTCCAAAGATAGTATTATAGCCCTTCTGCCCTTAGCATTTACTAAACACACTATTACATATCACCTTCAATAACAAACCTGAATAATGGAGCCAGTAATTTTCTCAATAGAATAAGCAGTTCCATACCATGGCTCAACCATGTTGGTATCACCTTCAAATTTCTTCGACTCCCAGAAGATTCTGTATAGCAGAAGCGATATTACAAACTTAGAAGGGTTCATAGTAATTTTAAAGGACTTCTATAAATCCCGCCATGCCTCATCCTATAAAAGGTTAAATTCTTAAGAAATATGTCCATTTGATGAATGTAGTGGAGAAGCGCATGTTGAGATGGATGAGTTGTAACATGAAAAAAGAGAGGTGGAGAGCCTCAATCTGGAATAAGATAACGGAATGCAATTTAAGATGGTTCGATGACATGCAACATAGATGTATTAATTCACCCATGTGAAAAGTGAGATAATTCTAGTAAGAGAATCTGTGGAAGTAAATGGAATCTCAAAGCATGGTTAAAAAAGTAACTAATTCTATAGAATATGTTCATCACAGTTTTGCTGCAGGATATAGCAACAGATATGTTAATTAGCAAAAAAGTAAAATGTTCTCAAATAAGAACAAGATGGTGTTATCTTTAGAGAGAGAGAATTTCAAGAACGACATATATAAAATGGACTGTGTGTATGGTCTAAATCTCCATACATGGTTATTAAAAGCTTTGAGTGGTCATCAACTTACCGCACATTGTTGGGAGAAAGCTCATCAAGCACCATTTGAATAACGTCTGGACTGAACGTACAGGGTATTGATGAACCCACCAGCCAATATTCTGGGGGATATAGCTGTAAATGATTTAAAACAACCGTAGGAGAAAGAAGCATTAATTACACATTTTCCCCTGGAAAAAGGTAATTATCAAAGGAAAAAAAACCCCTAAAATAGAGCAAAATATTGCTGCCAAAGACCTCTGGTACCAGAAGTTTGACTCGGATATAACCTTCATCTCTTTTTTTTTCTTTCTAAATCAATAATAAAATCCCTTCCATTAAAAAAGATTTAAACAATGTCACCAGTTCTGATCATTATAGTCAAGCTTTTGTTACTTTATATACTGATTTGGCACTTTCTTTGTTGACACCTAATGCTTACTTTTTAATGAGATGTCAAAGGTTAGAGATACACACGCAACATTATGCATGACTTTCCTGCCCTTGCAGCAATTATGAATATAATGGGGTAGCTTTACTATTCATATCAATTCTTGAAAATGGTTATTCCATACCATATAAAGGTTTAACATTTTTAAGCGTTATAGTCTTACATAACACTTCATAGCTAAAATTCTCCAACATTTATGCCAACAACAAAGCATCAGAAAATAAACTTTATTCTGAAGTTATATAACTCATTATTTCTTAACATATCGTTTCACCCATGATCTATTTCTACATCTATTCCTTTTTCCACACATTTTCTAAATCACATAAATGAATTGCAGCTGACCATAACTAGACTGTATTAAACAAATGACATATACAAAACTAGAAGCACGAAAATAGATCCACACAAGTACCTGCATGTTGGAGGAAATGTTGACGACATAATTAAAAGGAGGAATTTTGTCTTGATAATGAAACTTTGTCTCGCAAATAGCTGCAAGCTTCATTGAAATATTAAACCATCACAGGATCTTCTACGAAGAAACAGAAAGATGACTTTCCATGATGAGTATCCCACAAGGAAAGTATTGAAAAACTAAAATATAAAAAACACCAACCAAACCATATTATGGATGAAATTTTATTAAAATCGATTAAGAGAGTGTGATGAGTTACATGTAATGTAAGGTCAACTTGACATTCTCAAATTATTCATATACAGTCTCCACCATGAAAATTGAGAAACACCTCAAAAGGGAATAATAAATACCACCCAATGTGAGATTACTCTTCCCTAGCAGTAGATAGACATAACCAACATTTACATGTGCATAATCCATCCAATCCACTTACATCTAAATGATAAAGATGACTAATGGTTTATAAGATTGCATATTTCGTCACTAGGAGTGTATATAGTGCCATGATATATAGCCATACATTCAGTCACCCCAATAATATGCAACCATATCACATTATTAAAAATGCATATACATACCTCGTCAAATATCCACTTGCACACACCAGACTGCTGCAAGAGGCTAATGTATTTGAAAAGCAAACCTATTATATCTTTTGTGTGTTCTGCAATTCAGTCAAAAAAGAAATCATCATGACCTAAAAGTCATATTTCAAGTTAATGGACAAATACATTAGAAAGGTCAAAGGACATGTAAAAAAGTTTCTAACTTCTCTAAGAATAAAATAAGTTTTATATACACAATTACACATATATATGAAACTGGTAAAAACCTAACCATGACCAGCATCAGTAAGATCAATCACCACTTGGAAGAAAGAAAACTCTATCCAATCGTCTTCACCTGCAAACAAACTCGTAGCCCACCCTGAAATATTTTCAAGAGCAACTGAATCAGATCCAACATGAACAACTTTATCAATTGACTTAGACATGTAATGCACATGCAAAACCCACCGCATGTTTTCAAGATGTAAAACAAAGACCCCTCTCCTTCATGATCGATAAGATGACCAAGATACCTGCAAGGCCCTTCCTTGTAATGTTGAGTCCCTGGTGTAATTGGCCATACAATTCTCAGCTTATGACCTTGCTTGATTGGAATGGCTCGGACAAGAATCTGAAAAAAATATACAAAAGGAAGACAACCACAATCAATGCTTTAAGATTCACAATCTCTTAATTTGATTGTTTGTTGTCAGGGTAGTTAATTGAAGTGTGATCATACAGCTCTCTTACTAGAAAATAGAAATTCAGCACAACACACACCTGTAGATGCTCTGATGTGCAAGGCTGACCAGGAAAACGGAAACTGTTGTGATCATTGTTACGAATTTCTTGGAACTTTTGCTCCACTAATCCTTGGATTTTATCTAGGTCTTCTGGATATATTCAAAACAGAGGAATTATAATTGATAATAATTCAACTAAATCACCATGTAATTGAGTCCTAACTATAGGCAAATGTAATCACTAACCCTTTGCATATACAACTAGATGCATGAGGTTGGCAGAATAGTTTTTTTCATAAAATTTTATAAGTTCATGTCTGGTGTCCAATCCTTTTGCTTTTGGATGGACCTCCAAAGTGTCCCAGTTCCCTATACAAGTGAACAAATTTTCACAATGTAAGAATTGGTAGACGTTCTGAACCACTGCCAAGTATAGACACTTGTTCTCACAAGATTAGTCAGCATAGGCTTATGAATGCCTATAAAAGTAAAATATAATCAATACAATTAGCAGTAGTCTGCACCCCAACCAAAAAGAAAAGTAAATAGTTCTCAAGGTGGCTTAAATAAAAAGTCAAGCAACAAACATGTCACTAAGATTTAAATTTCAAACCAACATAAGAAGAAAAAAAGTTTAAATGTTATTTATCAAACAAGTACTGACCTGTACTAAATTTATGATACGGATGACTCTGCAAACTCAGATGTTTTTGAAGCTGCAGAAGGCATATAAAAAGCAGAAACCAGCAGTTGCATAAATTTTGCATATTTATTTACCGTTACAAGTACTTAGTGAAAGCCAATATTTTTTAAATGATGAACATAAAAGCACCAAAATACTCAATAATACAAATAAATCCTTTAAATTTGTTGAAAGCAACTTAAGCATCAGATAATCTCACTCAAGCAAGGACAAGAAAGAAACCAATTTATTTTGGAAAAAACACTACTGTCTCTTAGTAAGCGGCACAAAAGGGCTACTTCTTTAGGAAACACCAAAATCTCTATTAAACATCATCACCATAGCCACCCTCACTTCCACAAAGTGGTTTCTTGTGGATGAAGATTTTGACAGAGAAGCTGAAATCTGATAATGAGATTATTACATATGCCCATTTCCTTAAATTATGTGTTGGCTAAACAATAATAGAAACATAAATATATTCTCAAATTCTGTCCTATAAAAGACCTATTTTATGGGCAAAATTTTGAAATGCCTCATAAATACACGTGATATTTAACATAATACACCCAGCATCTAGCACTGTCATAAAAAAAACAACTTATGAAGGGCAGTAAAAGGCACCTGGTGCAATCTTCGATCATCAGACAGTAAGTTTTTTCGATATTCTGTAAGATACACACAAGCACACAAAAAAGTGGCTATAAGCAAGCATTGTTTCTTAAATAAAAGAAAAATTAAAATTAAATTAAAATCAAGCATTGAGCATGTTTCAGAATAAATAACCAACCAGAATCAACAGCTTTGATTTCTCTCATTGTAGCGTCAGCTTTCATCAATGGCTTATTAAAAAACTGCGCAAATCTATACAGTAAACCATAGTTGTACTCCTCAGTTAAATTATCATCGTTTCAATGAGAAAGATAACAATCAACAGAAAATGACAGCAGCACCCACCTGTCCAGAGCCTCTTCAAAACCATCGCAATTGACGTCAAAAAAATAGTTGGTATGCACACTAGAAGTAAAAGCATTTGAGCGGCCTCCATGCTGTGTCAAGAAGAAAAATACATAAAGAATGCACAATAACAAGATGAATTGGCAATGGTAGGAGGACATCTTAACAAAAACTAGTGTAGCAGTGCACATGAGATTTGATACGGTTACAACTAGACTAAAAAAATGCATCAGGAATTTTTAAACTTGACTACCGCACAAACCGTCTTATATGATATGTATGATATGATGGGGCAATCAGTGGCAACAAGACTTAGTACGAGTGGAATTTTCAATACAATAGATTCACATCTAAGAATAAGTAGTAAGTCCCTGTTTTTTGCATTGATATACAGTTAAGCATGCTAGACCAATTGAAGACAGTGAGTACCTCATTAATGTACTTCCTGTAACTATCCTCCAATGGGTATTTTTCACTAGCATAAAACAGCATGTGCTCTGCGAGAATAAAAAACAGATTTTAAATTTCAATTATTTGAAACAAAAAGAATTGAAACAGTATATGCGAGCAACAAGTAACAACACCCTAGATTCTTGGGAGTTTTTCACATAACACCTTCCACGTATGCAAACTTAACTCAAAAAATCAAACAAGTATCAAAATATTATGACTTTATTAAAAGTCCAAATATCTTGTACTTCACCATCAAATGTTTCACTCCTCGATCACTCATTCTTCATCAACCTCTGTTTTTGTAATGGGAGATGAAAGATATTAACCTCCCCTCCAGAAGTCCATAAGTGGCCTTCGACAACATAAAATAAATCCGTACTTAATTGATACAGTTTCCATTTTATTTTGTACATTATTGTATATCAATTGCCGAACCACGAATTAGAGCGTCAATACAATAAAAGCTAAACAAACATACATATGACAAAGTAAATAAGAATTTATAACAAAACAACGTCTTGAAAAACCGAAGCAGTATAACTAAAATAGAATAGATAATTACCAAGGAAATGAGCGAGACCTTCGAGACCCTCGGGGTCGCTGAAGTAGCCAACACGGACATCCATGGAAGCGGCGCACTGAAACAACAAACAAAACGCTAATGAAAGATAGAATTACACACAAAATGAAACCGCAAGATCATGATGAACAAAGGTAATTTCGTAGTTGAAGGTAAAACAAAGAATTGGACGAGACGTCGGACAGAGCACCTTGTCGGTATCAGGATCGCTGACGATGAGGACCTCGAGGGAGTTGCTTAGGACGATCCTCCTATACTCTCTCTTGTCCGTACGGGCCTTCACTATCTCGTGCTGCACCTCTTCCTTCCCAACCGCCATTTATGTGTCTTAAGCTTCTTCTCTCTCTCTTAGTGTTTAAGACATAGAAGAGAGAGATTTTGTACAAGCTAAAAGCTTGAGTAATATAAATACTAGTACGACGATGACTATGAGGTGTCTCGTGTCGTAGTAGTTATGGCCCAATTCTGACGGAGTGATGGTGATGGCGGAGACTTGGGCAGAGCGTCTACATAACGTTCGACATTTTCCAACCAAACCACTAAATTCCAAACCCTTTTTGCCGGCAATGTAAAACTTTCAAAATGAAAGTCGTCGAAAGTCTCGCGGAGGAAAGAGCAATGAATGTTATTAATATTTTTAATAATAAATTTTTTTTCACAATTTACAGTTTCAGTTGGAACACAAAAAAAAAAAAAGAGGAAGAAGAAGAAGAAAAATCTTTAGATGTGTTGATTGAATAATTCCCTTCAATTATTTTGACATTCAATTTCACTTTTTCTTTTCTATTTTTTACTATAATAGTTGGTTTTTTTTTTCTTTTTGGTAAATATATATAATAGTTGTTTATCATTGTTTAATGTATAACAAATATATATATATATATTAATCTTTTAATTTCATTTTCTTTCGCAAAGAAACTTTTCACACATTTAACACTCAATTTTTCTTTTTTTACTATCATTTTTTTTATCATAATTGTGTAATTTGATTTCTAAAGGCCGTTTGAAAATATAATTATTTTTATTTTTTTGAATTATGTGTAATTTGTGAGAAGGTGCATATTTGGTAAGAATTTAACAATGAAGAACATATCAATGACCACTCCTGTTCTCACTGAAGCATGTGATTCCTAACTGTCCATAGTATCCATCCAAGTAGTTCTTCCACTGGATAAAGATATAAGCAGGTGAGTCATGAAGCTTTACGCTTTTGGGCCAGTGCTAGGTGTGACAGTTTTTTTTTTTTTTTGGTAATAGGTTTGACAATTTCATTTGATTGAATAAATAAAATACTTTGAAAAATAAAAAAGCATAGTCTGACTAGCTTACTTATATATTCATTGCAAATATTCCAATATTCAATCTGTACGAATAATAATACACATATATGTATGTATGTGTGACCAGCTTACCAGATCCCAATAAAGAAACAGTTGAGAAAAGTGGAAGGAGGGCTCGCTGCCGCAGTCAAGTTCAGTGGAAGAACAAGGGAGGATATTGTGAGAGAGAAGGAGGAATTTCTACGAACAAGGCTTATCAAAGATGGTCTTAAACCTAAGATTGGTTGTTTGCTTGCTCCTTACAGTGATCCAGGACGTACTTGGAGCTTCGCAATGGTATGTATGTTTCTTCAACCTCTCAATTCGTAGCTATGTATTTTCAAACTTTGATTATATATGTATATATATATATTTTCTAATCATTTTTAATACTAACGCAGAGGTTGTATTTTGGTTTTGCTGTTGATTGCATATTGAAGAGGAACGAAGTGTTAATATGGCTGGAGGACTTTAAACTATACTAGATTGTTCATGGATCATTGGTTTTTATGGAGGAAGTTTTTTTTTTTTGTTAATGTATTTATACACTCAAAGATTTAGAGTTTAAAGAAATATTATGTCAATAATTTAATTTCACTACAAAGATAATTTTCTGATGAAATTCAACACCATCATAGTTTAATTATAATTCCACCATATATAAGTACGTTTTTTCTTTAAAATTCAACTTACACTTGATGGAGTGACATAACAAAAAGAAATCGAACCACACATGAGAGTTGCGGTTTTTGTAACAAGCCTTGCTAATGTCTCTTAGACTCCTATTGTTACTACTTTTATCATCTAACTAATTCATGGGTTTTAATATCCACATTAGCCCATTTTTTATTAAAAAAAAATTAAGAGAAAAATGGTTTTATTACATAGATACCATTAAACATGGCACATAAATACTTGGTTTATGTTGTTAAATTGGTAAATATTATAACTTAAGTTCAACAGATGAATTTTATTTCAAAAAATTTCTTAATACTTTTTTAGGTCTTGGAAATAAAATAATAGATCCGTTAATGTTGTTAGTTTTGTTTATCTTTATAAAATATAAATAATTATTACATTATAAAATTTAAAACATGTTAAAACATCTAATTAAAAATTAATAAAAAATGTTAATTAAATATAACTATGATTAAAGTTTATAGTTTTAAAAGGAATGAGTTGTTTAAAAATAAAAAAAGTTATTAAAAAATTCTCAGTTTTTGATGTCGTATCACCTCTAGGGTACATTTGAATTTTTTTGACTACTTTCTCTCAAAATTATTATTTTAGCCAGATTTTAAATGAAAAGTCGAATATACCCTTAAATATTTATAGGCTTAATATGCTTCTTTCTTTGTATATGTGTCTTCTTCGTAAACTTTAGCGATGAAACTTTTAGTGACGAATATTTTTTAGCTTTATTTTTATAATTCATCAAAATATTTTTTTTAACAATATATTTAAAATTTTTAGATAAAAATAGATTAGAATAAAAAAATCATGATAAACTTTGATAAAAATTGAAAAGTTTATAAAAATTAATTTTTTTGAAAAAAAAGAAATCCTTCGTCACTGACGAAGTTCTTCATCAGTGTCGCTAAACATTTCGTCGCTAAAGCATATAAAGTTCTTCGAAGAAATTCGATGCTAAAAGTTTCGTCGCTAAACCGACGAAGTTCTTCGTCAGCGTCGCTAAAACTGACAAACTAAAGTTGATAAAACTTTTAGCGACAAAGAATTTCTTTTAAATTTTATTTTAAAAAAATAATTTTTATCAAAATTTATCATAATTTTTTATTCCAATATTTTTTTCATATAAAAATTTAAAAATTTTAAATATATAGCTAAAAAAATATTTTGATGTATTATAAAAAATAAGAGTAACAAAATAATCTATTATCTAAGGGTATTATTATAAATTTAAAACAAAATAATTATTTTTAAAAAAATTAATTAAAAAATTTCAAATGTTATTGGATTTGGATATGCATCGAAAAATCTAAAATTCACCCAAAAAAAAGTTATTGAAGTAAAATTTTAGGATTTTTCGATGCTATATCCAAGCCCAACAACATTTGAATTTTTTTAGCCATTTTTTTTAAAAATAATTATTTTATCCTAAATTTATAATAGTACCCTTAAATGATAGATTAATTTTTTAACCTTATTTTTTATAATACATGAAAATATTTTTTTAACTATATATTTGAAATTTTTATATAATTATATGAAAAAAATAGATTAGAATAAAAAAAATATGATAAACTTAGATAAAAATTAATTTTTTAAAAATAAAAATTTAAAAGAAATCGTTCGTCGCTAAAACTGATGAAGTTTTTCGTCAGCGACGAAATCCTTCATCAGCGACAAATTCCTTTGTCGCTAAAAATTTCATCGCTAAAGCTGATGAAGTTCTTTGTAGACGATGAACTGACGAAGTACTTTATCGCTGACAAAAAACTTCATCAGCTTTAGCGACGCTGATGAAATACTTCGTCAATGACGAAGAACTTCATCAGTTTTAGTGACGAAGGATTTCTTTTAAAATTTTTTTAAAAATAATTAATTTTTATAAATTTTTTAATTTTCATCAAAGTTTACCATGATTTTTTTTATTTTTCATATAATTATCTAACAATTTAAAATATATAGCTAAAAAAATATTTTGATTAATTATAAAAAAGAAGGTTAAAAAATATTTATCGCAAAAAGTTTTGTTGCTAAAGTAGACGAAGAAAACACAGATATAAAGAAAAAAGGTATAAAAAACCTATAAATATTGAAGAATATATTTGAGTTTTCGTCCAAAATATGACCAAAATAATAATTTTGAGAGAAAGTGATAAAAAAAAAATTTTAAGTGTACCTGACGTGATGTGCATCAAAAAACCCAAAATTTTATTGGGTTTGTTTTCGGAAGGGCCCAAGGCAACGGCCTTAGTAGGCTTGCCTGGGTGAACCCCTAATCTCCTTCAGCAAAGGCTAAAGCCACTCCCTTTGGTCGCCTGAGCTTTGAGTCTGGGATCACAGAGACAGAGCATGGGGAGAGTAATTCGTGCGCAGCGTAAAGGTGCGGGGTCGGTTTTCATGTCCCACACCCACCACCGCAAGGGACCAGCCCAGTTCAGAAGCCTCGACTTCGGCGAGCGAAATGGTTATCTCAAAGGAGTCGTCACCGACGTCATTCACGATCCCGGCCGTGGAGCCCCACTTGCCAAGGTCACCTTCCGTCACTCATTCAGGTACAAGAAGCAGAACGAGCTCTTTATCGCCTCCGAGGGTATGTACACTGGCCAGTTCATCTACTGTGGCAAGAAGGCCACTCTTGTCGTCGGCAACGTTTTGCCCCTCAGGTCCATCCCCGAAGGTGCGGTTGTGTGCAACGTTGAGCACCATGTCGGTGATCGTGGTGTCCTTGCTAGAGCTTCTGGTGATTACGCCATTGTTATCAGCCATAACCCCGACAATGACACCACCAGGTATCTCTCTGTTCTTTTTACATTGCAGCTTAATCTTCTCCATAGACTTGCTTAAAACAGTTGTTATTAAGCTTCTGGGTGCTTCTGAATTGCATGTTGATACAATTTCCAGTCCTGGCATGGCATTATTGTTATTGTATCTGTACGGGAAAGAATGCTTTTTTATGTCCTAGTTACACCCAATCGATAGCAGAAGTTCATTTTCAGCTTCTTTCCTTTTTATTTTTCTCTGTGTAAAGTTACCCTCTCTTTTTTTTTTTTTTTTTCCTTGGGGGGGAATATCATATTGGCTGCGGTTTTCTTTGGTTCTTAAGAAAGTTGGTTGTGCTATTATCTTCCGTCATAACTATACTTCACAATTATCATTTATTCCCTGCATTTTATGGCATCTATGAAGTTTAATGAATGAGGAAAAATGAAATGTATTCAGTGTTCTGTTTTAGCAGCCATTTAGCATTTGTAGGCATTTGTGGCATAATTTTCAAGGGAATCATTGTGTATAAGCTGTTTAGGCTGCTGTAATAGGCTGAAGCGACGTGTGTAGAATGGCTATTAGTCCAATTAATCTACCTTCACAACTGCATTATGATTTGGTTTGTATGGAAAGTGAATGAATTTCCAGGAGTTTTCTCATCACTCGTGATCATAACATTCTGAATTCAGTCAGTCAGACGGTCACAATGGCAATTTATTTGTTGTTTTAGCATCAAGTAAATGGGGTTTATCTTATTATCTACATGTTAATTATCAGGGTGAAGCTTCCTTCGGGTGCGAAGAAGATTGTTCCTAGTGGGTGTAGAGCAATGGTTGGGCAGGTTGCAGGTGGAGGTAGGACTGAGAAGCCTCTTCTCAAGGCTGGTAATGCTTACCACAAATTTAGAGTAAAGAGGAACTGCTGGCCAAAGGTACGTGGTGTGGCCATGAACCCAGTTGAGCATCCTCATGGAGGAGGTAACCACCAGCATATTGGACATGCAAGTACGGTCAGACGTGACGCTCCCCCTGGCCAAAAGGTTGGTCTCATTGCTGCAAGGAGAACCGGTCGGCTCCGGGGACAAGCTGCTGCAACTGCCTCCAAAGCTGACAAGGCTTAAGCTTTCTTTCAAGGAGTTTTACTTGATTCTTTATCTCTTTAAACATAGATTGGCCTGTTTTATTATTGTTTACCCTTTAAGATGCTGTCTAAGATTAAAGAATACCCCTTTTGGTATAAATTTTGTTTTGTCCTTAAGATTTGGTTGCTATATACTTTCTTTTTTTTTTATACTTGCAGGTTTATGTGCTCCTTTCTTATAAATAACTAACGGGGAAACGAGTTACCTAAATCTGTTGCATTGAAATATTCGCATGGTGTGTAAATGCCAGTTAAAATGTTAGACCATGAGAATTTCATAATATATGGTGAAAATGAAGTTCTGATGATGTTTACAGTGTTTGTATTATTTTTATTTCAAATCTTATTTCCAATAGGATTAGTAACCAAAACCATATTTGTGCTTAATTCGATTGAAATATGTCAACATTCCTGACTTTTCAGCTTTCCAATCATAAATGTTAAACCCGTAAAAAAAGCAATTTTTATTAACAGCTAAAAAGAGCAATAAAAAAATATTTTTCTTTTTTTAAAAAAGGTTTTTTTTGGGTAAGAAAAAAAAGGTTAAATTTAAGTTGACCGAGAGAGTGTAAAATCTAGAAGATGCATCTGACTTTCCAAATTTTTTTTTTTTTTTTTCACTTTCAAGTGAATTGTGTCAGCGCAGCACATGCAGGTGTACCGTCTTACAATATGGTTCCCCGCACATCGCATGCGTCCGAATCTTCAATTAACTCCAATTTATTAAAAAAAAGAAAAGAAAAAGCAAATTTAATTAACTTGAATCCTATAGATTTAAACTTATCAAGATTTCTCAGCTCTGTACACGATGTTGTTGATTTTTCCATAAAAAGTCAATATTGTACGAAACTAGTACATTTTACGTGTACCATTTTATAGTATTCCTATATATCTTAAGCAGCTAGCACAAACACTGGAGTCTTCAATTTCATACACTAAATTTCAAAGGAGGAGCAAATCACGGCAACCAATGAAACCCCATGTGGGATCCAACCCCTACACACGTTAAAGAAGCCTTTGGAAAAGAGAAGAGTCTCAAAGGTATTGGAAAACAGAGCGACAATCAAACACATCTCACGGCTAATTTGGTGCCCCTTTAACGTGGCTTTTGTTTTCCAAGATTAATACAAAATATATATATATATATAAATATATGGAGATGGGATTGGGATCGGTATCTCTTACTCGTATTTATATCCCCACTACCTTTTTCTTTGTCTATAAAGAGCTCAGTTTTATCTTCTTCTTTGGCTACAAAAAAAAATCATGACTTTCTTTATTTTGTTTTGCTTTCTATCCATTTTCTCACTCTCCAATTCCTCTGCTTCTGCGATTGTTCCTCGGCCTCTTGACGGTAAGCTTCCATCAAAACTTGGTTTTTAGTTGGAATCGGTAGGTGTGGTTTCTATGTAACAAATTTGTCTCTCCTTTTTAGGGCTGCTACCAAATGGCAACTTTGAAGAAGCACCCAAGTCCTCAAATATGAAGAAAACAGTGATCATAGGGAAATACTCACTCCCAAAATGGGAAATCAGTGGCTTGGTGGAGCACATCTCAGGCGGGCCCCAACCGGGTGGGTTCTACTTTGCCGTCCCTCGTGGAGTCCATGCAGTGAAGCTAGGCAACGAGGCCTCCATCTCTCAGAACCTCATAGTTAAGCCAGGCTCTACTTACTCCCTCACGTTTGGGGCCACAAGAACTTGTGCTCAAGATGAGGTGTTGAGGATCTCAATCCCTGGTCAGTCCGCAGACCTTCCCATTCAGACCCTTTATAGCAGCGACGGGGGTGACACTTATGCTTGGGCTTTCAAAGCGAATTCCAAGGTTGTCAAGTTGGCATTTCACAATCCTGGAATTCAAGAGGACCCCACTTGTGGACCCCTCTTGGATGCGGTTGCAATCAAGGAAATGCCACCTCTCAGATACACCAAAGGTATGATCTTCATAGAACATCACGATCTTCTTGATCAGCTGGTTGTATGATGGTGTTTAATTTTGACTCTCTCTGTCTGCAGGGAACTTGGTGAAAAATGGTGACTTTGAAATCGGTCCTCATGTATTCAAGAACTTCTCAACTGGGGTCCTCCTCCTTCCGAAGATACAAGACGTGGTTTCAACACTCCCTGCTTGGATCATTGAATCTCTGAAACCCGTCAAGTACATAGACAGCAAGCACTTTTCGGTTCCGTCGAGGTTCGCCGCAATCGAACTTGTCGGAGGGAGAGAGAGCGCCATTGCTCAAATCATCAGAACCATCCCCAACAAGTCCTACAACCTCACCTTCACCATTGGAGATGCCAAGAACGCATGCCATGGTTCCATGGTGGTTGAAGCTTTTGCTGCTAAGCAGACTCTTAAATTGCCTTTCCAATCCAATGGAAAGGGTGATTTTATAACTGGAAGCTTCAAGTTCCAAGCAACTAGCAATCGAACAAGGTTAACCTTTTACAGTGCTAACTATCACACAAAGCTTCATGACTATGGTCATCTTTGTGGCCCTGTGTTGGACCATGTCGCAGTTTTCCCACTTCCTTATTAGTTTCTTTCTTTTGCTAAGCTTATAATAGCGTATGGAGTTCAAAAGGGGTTGTAACGGCGAAATTGGGTTTTCAGATTAAAAACATTTATTTAAAGAAGGTAATGTGAGTCACACTTTTCAATATCTTGATACTGTAATTTCATATTATTGTTTTTCTAAAGTAATATATTAGTAGTTGGGTAGTATGATAACTATGAAATTTTAAATGAAGCTTTTTTTGCATTTATTTTATTTTCTGTTATAATTAATTAGTTATAATTCCACCATTAGAAAGAGTTTAATATTTTAAGCGTTAATATCACATACGTTCCGGGTAATGACATTCACACATTATAATTTTAAAATTCCATAAAAAAAACTTGGTGTATGTTAGATTAGGTCTGTTAATTTTAACAGTAAAGGGTTAAAAATGTCTTTTTAACATACATTCTTTATCAATATTCCTAATAATTTTTACCAAAGGACACGTGGACAAGCAATTTAATTTCTTTTTCTTTTTTCTCTCTCTTTCCCTTTCTTTCTTTTCGACTGCAACTCCCTCCCGAAGCAAGGTTGTGTGCGTCTATACCAAACCTGCTCATATGTGCAGCTCCACGACGATTCTCGACCCACTCTACTCCACACCGCTGCACCTGCTGCTACAAACTCTCTCTTTCTCTCTCATCTATAAAACCCTAAGTACTCCCTCTCTCTTCCACCATTAACGACCACTGAAGAAAATCTTACAAAACCTCTCAGGCTTTTCCTTTTTTCTTCACTATGATCGCTCCGTGCATTATTTCTATAACGCACTAAGAAAATCTTGCTTCAGTTTTGCACCTTTGAACAGTCACTGCTACTTTCTCTTCAATTTGAGTGATTTACTGGAATAATTGATTTTTTGATTCTTGTGTTTACGTTGAGAAGTTGGTAAGATCATAGGGAGGGATGTTCACGGCGGAGAATGACATTGGGGATGACAGGAAAGGCCTCAATGGTGGCCCCGAGTCTCCTTGGAATACTCTGCGGTGCACAACGCGAGGGAAAAAGGGGAACAAAGAAAAAAAGAAAGAAATTATTTAAATTAATTTTTATATGATTAAATTAATTGATTTTATTCATATATATATATATATATATATATATATTATTAATTAACATTTTTCTGTTGAATTTGTTTTATTTGAACTTAATGGCAAAAGATTATAAATTAAATTTAACTTTTAAAAATGGTAAAACGGACATTTTAATTGTAAACAAGGTCATTGACTGATTTTTAACATCGTTTGATAACTTATCGATAATTTTTAAAAAAAAACGGTGGTAAATAAATGTAATAATAGCAAACCTCGTAGAGCTTTAGGGGATTTTCCTTTTATATATATTTTAAAACCTAGCTAACGTATTCTTTTTAATTTCTTATATAGCTTTTTTTGTGATTTTGTTCGATCGGTCAAAAAGATACAAAATTATATATTACTTTAGTCATATTTTTATCCGTCGAAAGGCAGTACTTTAGCTTAAAAAATGCATCATCAAATATTACAAGAATCCATGAAGGATCCCCCACGCTACGTTGAAATTGATAGCATGATGTTGACCTCTCTTTTCGTGACGGTGTTATTTAGATTTCGTGAATTTCCTGGAGCTAGCCTGCTTTAAAATCCACATCCAAAGTGAAATTTGCTATAAATAATTAATCGTCACAAAAAAAATAAAATAAGAAGAGAATTTAAACTAAACGTCTATTGTGAAAGAAGGAAGTCTAATATAACAATTAAAGTTAACTTTATTTACCCAAAAAAAAATTAAAGGAAATGGCTAATTATAATGATCATCTCTGGTTCTGTTGGACATGCTTTAGCTCTTTAAGTTTCGAAATTATTACAGGTCCCTAATGTGTGAAGGCGGGTGTATTAATATGGGGGATGGACAATATATTTATGTTTATACAAATATTTTTTTTTTCAAAAATAAAATAAAAGGAATTAAAATATTAATTCTTTTGTTATACATTAAACAGTTGTAAACAAATAGTATGTATGTTTAACCAAAAATAAAAGCCAAACTATTATATAATATTAAATAAAAGATAGAAACTTAAAAAATAAAAAAAGTATAGTAAGATGTGTAATTTATATGCATTTTTGAACTATTATTATTTTTTTTTATAAATGTACGAAAGTTGCAACAACAAAACAAATTGTGAGGAACCCCTGAAATTTCCAAACTATTTACTATTACTTAGTTTTTTTTTAATTAAAAATATATATAAATGTACAAGAAAATATATATATAATTCATTTTGGTGAGACATATTTTATTGAAGTTATACGAAGGCCTTAGGAAGTTATTGGAAGGCTATAAAAAGTTGATGGAAGAGCGTAGGAAGTTGTTAGAAGGCCATAGGAAGGCTCTAAGAAGTTGTTGAAGGCCATAACATATTGTTAGAATGTCGTTGGAAGTTGTTGGAAGGCCGTGAGAAGTTGTTGGAAGGTTGTGGAAAGTTGTTGGAAGGTCGTAGGAAGTTATTAGAATGCCAAAGGAAGTTGTTTAAAGGTCGTCGGAAGTTGTTGGTTAGCCATAGGAAGTTGTTAGAACACTGTAGAATAAAAAGTTATAGGAAGGCTGTAGGAAGTTGTTAGAAAGCCGGAGTAAGTTATTTGAAGGTCGTAGGAAGTTATTGGAAAACTATAAAAGTTATTGAAAGACCATAAGAATGTGTTGGAAGGTCGTAGAAAGCTATTGGTTGGCCGTAGGAAGTTGTTGGAAGGTCATTGGAAGTTGTTGGAATGTTATAGGAGCTTATAAGAAGGTTGTAAGAAGTAGTTGGAAGATCGTAGTAAGTTATTGGTTAGCCGTAGGAAGTTGTTGGAAAGCCGTAGGAAGTTATAGGAGAGTGTAGGAAGGTTTGGAAAAGTTGGAAGTTATTAAAAGACATAGAAATTAGAAAGCGTAAAAGAAGTTTTGAAAGTTATTAGTTGGTTAGTAGAAGTTATTAAGAAGTTGTTGAACGTAGGAAGTTGTTGAAAGGTCGTAGGAAGTTGTTGAAAGGTCGTAGGAAGTTCTTGAAAGGCCGTAGAAAGTTCTTGAAAGACTGTAGGAAGTTATTGGAAGGTCATAGAAAGTTGTTGAAAGTCGTAGGAAGTTGTTGGAATGCTGTAGGAAGTAGTTGGAAGTTATTTAAAGGATTTTAAAAGTTATTGGAATGTTATAGTAAGTTATTAGAATACTGTAAAAAGTTGTTGGAAGGCCGTAGAAGTTGTTAGATTATTGTACGAAATTGTTTGGAGGCCGTAAGAAGTTGTTGGTTTGTCGTAAGAAGTTGTTGGAATGTTATGGGAAGTTGGAAGGCCGTAGAAAGTTATAGGATGACCATAGAAAGTTGTTGGTAGGCCGAAGAAAGTTGTTGGAGAGCCGTAGGAAGTTATTAGAATGTCGTAGGAAGTTATTGAAAAGTCGTAGAAGTTGTTGTTAGGCCGTAGAAAGTTATAGGAAGATCATAGAAAGTTATTGGAAGGCCGTAGGAAGTTGTTGGAAGGCAGTAGAAGGTTATTGAAAAGCCGTAAGAAGTTGTAGGAATGTCGTAGGAGGCTATAAGTTGGTTATAGGAAGTTGTTGAAATGCCGTATGAAGTTGTTGGAACGCTGTCGAAAGTTGTTGGTTGGCCTTAAGAAGTTGTTAGACGATCGTAGGAGATTGTTTAAAGGTCATATAAAGTTATAAGAAGGTCGTAGGAAGTTTTTGGAAGGTTGTAGGAAATTATTAGAAGACAGTAAAAAGTTATTGGCTGGTATAAGAAGTTGTTGTTAGGTCGTAGAAAGTTATTATTAAGCCGTAGAAAGCTATAGGAAGTTATTGGAAGGCTGTAGGAAGTTGTTGGAAGACCGTAAAAAGTTGTTGAAAAGCCGTAAGAAGTTGTAAGAATGTCGTAGGAGGCTATAGGTTGGCTGTAGGAAGTTGTATATCGTAAAAAGTTGTTGAAATGCTATAGGAAGTTGTTGAAATGCCGTATGAAGTTGTTGGAACGCCATCGAAAGTTGTTGGTTGGCCTTAGAAAGTTGTTAGACGATCGTAAAGATTGTTTAAAGGTCATATAAAGTTATATGAAGGTCGTAGAAAATTGTTGGAAGTAGGAAGTTGTTAGAAGACAGTAAAAAGTTACTGGTTGGCTGTAAGAAATTATTGGTAGATCGTATGAAGTTATAGGAAGGTCATATGAAGTTGTTGGAATGCCGTAATAAGTTATTGGAAGGCCGTAGGAAACTGTTGAAAGGCTTTATAAAGTTGTTTGAAGGCCATAATATATTATTAGAAGGCTGTAGGAAGTTGTTTAAAGACCATTGGAAGTTGTTGAAAGGCCGCAGGAAGTTATTGGTTGACCATATAAAGTTATTGCTAGGCTATAGGAAGTTATAGGAAGGTCTTAGAAAGTTGTTGGAAGGCGTACAAAATTATTAGAAGGCCATATGAAATTGTTGGAAAGCCATTGGAAGTTATTAAAAGGCCGTAAGAAGTTATTGAAAAGCCATAAGAAGTTGTTGAAAGGTCGTAGGAGGTTATTGGTTGGCTGTAGGAAGTTGCTAGGCTATAGAAAATTATTGATTGGTCATAGGAGATTGTTTAAAGGTCATATGAAGTTATAGGAATGCTGTAAGAAGTTGTTGAAATGACGTAAAAAGTTATTGGTTGGCCGTAAAAAATTATTGGTAGATAGTATGAAATTATAGGAAGGTCATAGGAAGTTATTGAAAGATTGTAGGAAATTATTGAAAAACCGTAGGAAGTTGTTAGAAGGTCGTAGGAAGTTATTGAAAGGCTGTAGAAAGTTGTCGGAAGGCTCTATAAAATTGTTTGAAGACCGTAACATATTGTTGGAAGGCTGTAGGAAGTTGTTTGAAAGCCGTAAGAAGTTATTGAAAGGCAGTGAAAGCCATAAAAAATTATTGAAAGGTTGTAGGAAAATATTGAAAACCGTAAGAAGTTGTTTGAAAGTCATAAGAAGTTTTTAAAATACCATAGGAAATTATTGAATAGTCATAGAAAATTATTGAAAAATAATAAAAATTATTGAAAAACTGAAAAAAATTATTTGAAGCCAATGAATATTATGCACCACCAATTTTATTTTTTTTCTTAATAAAAAAGATCTCGTCTAAACCTCAATACGAGTCTTATTAGTTTATAATTTTATTATGAAATAAAATCATTTATTCATATTTTTAATAAACCTTCATTCTTAATTTTTTTTTTACTTTAATAAAATTAAATACATCTAAATTAATAATTTAATTTATTAAAATTTAAAATATAATTATCGTGATTTGTTAAAATTTAGATTATAATTTTCATCAAGTAAATTGGGTGCACCGCCACTTATTGCTAGCATTTACTGTTTCAATTGTTTTGTTTCAAATAATTGAAATTTAAAATCTGCTTTTTGATCATCGCAGATCATACGCTGTGTGTTATGCTAGTAAAAAAAAAAAAACACCCAATGGAGTACATTACTGGGTACTTACCGTCTTCAATTTGCCTAGTAGGCTGCATATGGAAAGTGTTGGTGATTAAATTTGCTTAGAGTTAGGGCTCCACTGCGTGCTGATTTTGTTGAATTATTTATAATTATAATTCTTTTATTTTTAATGAATCCAGATGACCTGGATAAAATCCAAGCACGACTGCGGGGAAAGTTCCAAGAAATTCGAAACATTGATTGCGACAATTATTGCGCTGAGTTTTACGGGGGTCGCAATTCAATCAATTCAATTAACTACCTGACAACAAGTACATCAAAATTAAGAGATTGTAGCTTTTAAAACATTAATTAATTGTTATTTTTCTCCTTTCAGATTATTCTCCGAGCTATTCTAATTGAGCAAGGTCATAGGCTAAGATATATATATATTGCTTTTTAACGTTTTTAGAAACCAATTCTAAATATATAGAATATCAAAAAAATTTTAAATATATAAAAACCAATATTTGAAAACAGTCAATTTCAATAAAATTAAAATAATTTGATTTTTTTCTTGATCATATTTTTCCTTTAATTACATAATGAAACATTATAGATTATGCTATACAAAATACTGTTAACTAATATTAATTTCTCAATTTTTTTAAAATAAAAAACAATTTCAATGTGAATCTCATCAATTTTAAAGTCTGTTAATAGATAAGGTCAAATTTTCTTACTGCTTCAATTTTATAATTTTAAAAAAATTAAATAAAACTGAGATAATAATAAACAAATAAATATAGGACACATCCAAGGTGCATTAATTTCCTAATTTAAATATTGTACAAACATCTAATTACGAGGAGTGGAAATTTAATACAAATTGCCCAGCAAAAAATAAATAATATTCAAACGTGAAAGCCACGGTCTTTTCTAAGAAACTTGGTCGGTGGGTTAGAAAATGTTCATTTTCTAATGCCTGCCCACGTCTCCCCCATCACCGTCACTCCGACGGAGACGTCCCACAACCCAACGTAATATATATCACTGTAGTCAAACCATTTAGCTTTTTCTTTTCCTTTTGAGTAATTAATAATTAAAACAAAGTTTAAACAGGCACGACATTAACCCTGATAATGAACACAATTATATTTTCAAATATAGTAATATATATATATATATATATTATTGCAAAATGTTCACTTATATGAAGTTTAACCACAACATTAACTATTTATAAAAAAATATAAACCACGACATTAACGCTAATAATGGGCAAAATTATATTTCGAATTATAGTAATATATGTATTATTGTAATGATTAAAATACAATGTAATCTAACTATTATATTTATAATCCTTATACCTATTTAATAAAAAATATTTTAATAATTTTTAATTATATTATATATCATTAACTTTTCTTTATTATTGAAATTATTTATATAGGCGTTCCTCTATATTATATAAATATATGATTTATGAACAATATTTTTTTATATATTTATTAAACTATTTATTATTTTAATTTTGTATAATTTATGTAAGAGTTAATATATCTATTGCAATAAACGTATTTTATATATTAATTTTTAATATTTTTTATAATAAATTTTATTATTATTTTAATATAAATATATATAAAATGAATAAATGAGTGCAAAATAATACGGATTAACATGTAATTTATATTTAACAAAAAGAAAATGATTAACAAATCGTTAATTATTCGTTAATTTAAATAATGACTTAACAGGAATGAAAAAAATTTATGACGCGACACGACGCAAGTCAACTTCGTGACACAAGATATTGTCTGGTATACTTATATGATCGACGGTGGAGATTAGATTAACAACATTAAGATAATAAAATTTTAAAACATTACAAAATATCCAATAATGGGAGGTCGGAATTCGGAAAGGGCGAGGAGTGTGGTCTAGCGACTAGGCTACAACTACGCCGCAGAGGATCTGAACGTCTCCGATGATCAGTCACAACGGACGCTAGGCTACATAGCAAGCAAAACGGTCTCGCATAGTCCAAATTTTATCAGTTACAAATCTCTCTCGTCTCTGTCTCAGGCACAAAGAGAAAGAGAGAAAAGCTTAAGATACAACAATGGCGGTGGGGAAGGAGCAGGAGATATTGAAAGCCCGTACGGACAAGAGGGAGTACAGGAGGATCGTCCTCCGTAACTCCCTCGAGGTCCTCCTCATCAGCGATCCTGATACCGACAAGGTACTCTGCGTAACCTCTCCATCCACTTCTTTGTTTTACCTTCAATTTCGAAATTGCTTTTGTTCATCATAATAATCTTGTGGTTTCCTTCTGTCTGTTTGTGATTCTACTTTTCATTAACATTTTGTTTACTGTCTCAGTGTGCTGCTTCCATGGATGTCCGTGTTGGCTCCTTCTGCGACCCTGAGGGTCTCGAGGGACTAGCTCATTTCCTTGGTAAATTATTCTATTATATTTTTGTTCTACTGCTCCACGTCGTTGTTTTATTGTCAATTGTTATTTACTTCGTTATATGTGTGTTTGTTTAGCTTTTGTTGTATTGATGCTCGTTTAATTCGTGTTTCGGCAATTGATGTACAATAATGTACAGAATACAATAGAAACCGTAATAATTAAGTGCGGATTTGTTTAAAACTGTCGAAAGCCACTTCTGGACTTCTGGAGGGGAGGTTAATGTCTCTCATATTCCATTACAAAAAATGAAGTTGATGAAAAATGAGTGATCAAGGAATGAAGCATCTGATGGTGAAGTACAAGATATTTGGCCTTCCAATAAAATTATAATGTTTTGATACTTGTATAGTTTTTCGACTTAAGATTGCCTATGTGGATGGTTTTCTGTGAGAAACACCCAAAAATCTACGGGTGTTGTTGCCAAGCATATACTGTTTCAGTTGTTTCGTTTCAAATAGTTGAAATTTTTTAAATCTATTTTTCATTCTCGCAGAGCATATGCTGTTTTATGCGAGTGAAAAATACCCTTTGGAGGATAGTTACTCGAAGTACATTACTGAGGTACGCACTGTCTTCAATTTGTCTAGTATGCTTCACTGTATACCAATGCAAAAAACAGGGACCTAGTACTTATTCTTAAATATGAATTTTATGTATTGAAAATTCCACTTGTGCCAAGTTTTGTTGCCGCTGATTGTCCCATCATCATATATATCATATAAGATGGGCTGTGTGGTAGTCAAGTTTAAACATTCCTGGTGCATTTTTTTAGTCTAGTTGTAGCTGTGTCAAATTTCATGTGTGTTGCTAAATTAGTTTTTGGTAAGATGTCCTCATAAGATTGCTAATTCATCTTCTTGTTATGCATTCTCTATGTATTTTAATTCTTGATACAGCATGGAGGCAGCACAAATGCTTTTACTTCCAATGACCATACCAACTATTTTTTTGATGTAAATTGTGATGGTTTTGAAGAGGCTCTGGACAGGTAAATGCTACTGTCATTTTCTGTTGATTGCTATCTTTCTCGGTGTAAATGATAATTTAACTGAGTACAACAAGGGTTTACTGTTCAGATTTGCGCAGTTTTTTATTAAGCCATTGATGAAAGCTGACGCTACAACAAGAGAAATCAAAGCTGTTGATTCTGGTCAGTTATTTATTCCGGAATGTGCTCAATGCTTGATTGTAATTTTGATTTTCTTTTCTCTTTTATTTTAAAAAAATGTTGATAGCCATTTTTTGTGTGCTTATCTTGCAGAAAATCAAAAAAACTTACTGTCTGATGCTTGGAGATTGAACCAGGTGCCTGTTGCTGCCTTCATAACTTGTCTTTTTTCTATGACAGTGATAGATGGTGGATGTATTATGTTAAATATCATGTGTGTTTAGGAGGCATTTTAAAATCTCGCTCCTAAGATAGATAATTTGTAGGACAGATTTTGAAAATATATTTATGTTTCTAATATTGTTTAGCAAACAGATAATTCAAGGAAATAAACATAAGTGGTAATCTCATTATCAGATGTCAGCTTCTTTGTCAAAATCTTCATCCACAAGGAACCATTTTGTGGAAGTGAGGGTGCCTATAGTGATGATGTTTAATAGGGTTTTTGGTGTTGCCTAAATAATTGGCTCTTTTGTGCCTTTTACTGAGACTGGACAGAGTAGTGTGTTTCCAAAATAAATTGGTTTCTTTCATGTCAGTTGAGTGAGATTATCTGATGCTAAATTGCTTCCAACAAATTTAAAAGGAGTATTTGTATTTTTGTGTGTTTTGGTGTTTTTATTTTTGTCATTTAAACCATGTTGGTTTTCACTTAGTACTTGTGACAGTAACTAGCTATGCAAAATGTATATAACTGCTGGTTTCTGCTTTTAATATGCGTTACTCTACAGCTTCAAAGACATCTGAGCTTGGAGGGTCATCCATATCATAAATTTAGTACAGGTCCGTACTTGTTTCATAATTTGATCATAACAATTTCTTCTTTGACTCAAGAAACATGCAAGCTATTTTTCTAGTTATGTTGGTCTAAATGTTAGTGACATGTATGTTGCTTGACTTTCATTTAAGCCACCTTGAGAACTTTTTATTTTATTCTTTTTTGGTTGGGTGCAGACTACTGCTAATTGTATTGATTATATTTTACTTTATAGGCAGTGGTTCAGAATGTCTATCAATTCTTACGTTGTGAAAATTTGTTCACTTGTATAGGGAACTGGGACACTTTGGAGGTCTGTCCAAAAGCAAAAGGATTGGACCCCAGACATGAACTTATAAAATTTTATGAAGCAAACTATTCAGCCAACCTCATGCATCTAGTTATATATGCAAAGGGTTAGTGATTACATTTGCCAATAGTTAGGGCTCCATTGCCTGGTGATTTAGCTTAATTATTAACAAGTATAATTCCTCTATTTTGAATTTATCCAGAAGAACTAGATAAAATCCAAGGACTAGTGGAAGAAAAGTTCCAAGAAATTCGAAACATTGATCGCAACAGTTTCCATTTTCCTGGTCAGCCTTGCAGGTCAGAGCATCTACAGGTGCGTGTGTGTTGTGCTGAATTTCTATTTTCTAATAAGAGGGTTGTATAGTTGCACTTCAATTAACAACCTTGATAACAAAGATATCAAATTAAGAGTTTGTAGATCTTAAAGCGTTAATTGTTATGTGTATTTTTTTCAGATTCTTGTTCGAGTTATTCCAATCAAGCAAGGTCATAAGCTGAGAATTGTATGGCCAATTATGCCAGAGATTCAACATTACAAGGAAGGGCCTTGCAGGTATCTTGGTCATCTTATCGGTCATGAAGGAGAGGGATCTTTATTTTACATCTTGAAAACATTGGGTGGGTTTTGCATATCCATTACATGTCGAAGTTGATTGATAAAGTTGTCCATGTTGGATCTAATTCAATTGCTCTTGAAATTATTTTAGGGTGGGCTACGAGTTTGTCTGCTGGTGAAGCACCAGAGACTTCAGAGGTTTCTTTCTTCAAAGTTGTGATTGATCTTACAGATGCTGGTCATGGTTAGGTTTTTATCATTTCCAAATATATGTGTATATAAAACGTATTTATTCTTAGAGAAGTTAGAATCTTTCTTACGTATACCTTTCTAAAGTATTTGTTACCTGAACTATGACTTTAGATAATCATGATTTTTCTTTTGATTGAATTGCAGAGCACTCAAAAGATATAATAGGTTTGCTTTTCAAATACATTAGTCTTCTTCAGAAGTCTGGTGTTTGCAAGTGGATATTTGACGAGGTATCTATATGCATTTTTGATAATGTGATATGGTTGCATTGGGGTGAATATGAATGTATGGCTTTGTATCATGGAATTATATGCACTTTTGGTGTTGGTCATCTTTGTCAATTAGATCTAAGGGGATTGGTTTGATTATGCATATGTAAATGTAGATTATATGAATCTAGTTGATTGGGTGATATTTCTCATTCACTTTTGAGGTGTTACTCAATTTTCATAGTTGAGTCTGAATATGAATAATTTGAAATTTTCAAGTTGACTAATCATAATATACTCATGAAACTTAATAGATTTTAATAAAATTTCATCCAAAATAGGGTTTAATTGGATTTTTAATATTTTAATTTTTGTCAATACTTTCCTTGTTGGGTACTATGCATGGAAAGTTATTTTTCTGTTTCTTCTCTGATTCTGAGATGACTTAGCATTTTAATGAAGCTTGCAGCTGTTTGTGAGACGAAGTTTCATTATCAGGACAAAACTCCTCCCAGTGATTATGCCGTCAACATTTCCTCCTATATGCAGGTATTTGTGTGGATCTTTTTTCCTTGTTCTAGTTTTTCATATGTCACTTTTCTTAACACAATCTTGTTATGGTCAGACACAATTCATTTATATGATGTAGAAAACGTGGTGGAAAAAGGGATAGCAGTAGAATAGATCATGGGTGGAATGATATGTTAACAAATAACGAGTTCTATAACATCAGAGATTCAGAATAAATTTACTTTTCTGATACTTTTTTTGTTGTCATTAATGTTGGAGAATTTTAGTCTGTGAACTGTTATCTAAGACAGTAATGCTTAAAAATGTTAAAACTTTAGATGATATGGCACAACAATTTTCAAGGATCCATATGAATGGGAAAGCTACTCCATTGTATTCATAAATGCTGCTAGAGCAGGAAGGTCATGCATAATATTGCTGGTGTATCTCCAGCCTTTGACATCTCATTAAAATGTAAGCACTAGGTATCAGCAAAGAAAGTTCCATATCAGTATATACAGTAACAAAAGCTTGACTACAATGAACAGATGGATGAGATTGTCTTAATCTTTTCAAAACGAAGGGATTTGATTTAAATGATTTAGAGAGGGAGAGAGAGAGAAAAAAAGATGAATGTTAAATCAGAGTCAAACTTCTTGGATCTGAGGTAGGGCAGCAATATTTTACTTTATTTTAGGTGTTTTTTCTTTGAAAAGTACTTTCTTTTTTTAGGGGAAAGTATGTAATTAATTCTTCTTCCTTCTCTGGTGGTTCTGAATAACTTACAGTTATATCCCCCCAAAGATTGGCTAGTGGGTTCATCAATACTCTCTACATTCAGTCCAAACATTATTCAGAAGGTGCTTGATGAGCTTTCTCCAAACAATGTGCGGTAAGTTGATGACTGCCGAAAGCTTTTAATTAGCATGCAAGGAGATTTAGACCATACACATGGTCCAATTTCAATATGTTCTTGAAATTCTCTCCCATTAAAGATAACATCATCTTGTTCTTATTTGAGAACGTATTGCTTTTTTGCTATTTAATCACATTTGTAGCTATATCCTTCTCCAAACTATGATGAACATATCCTTTAGAATTAGTTACTTTTCTAACCATGCTTTGATCTTCCCTTTACTTCCATAGATTCTCTTACTAGAATTGCCTCACTTTTCACATGTGTGAATTAATATATCTACGTTGCATGTGATCAAACCATCTTTTGTGGCTTTCCTTTATCTTAGTCCAGATTGAGCCTCTCGCCTCTGTTTTTTCATGTTACAACTTGTCCATCTCAGCATGCTCTTCTCCACTAGATTCATTTTATGGATGTATTTCTTAAGTATCCAACCTAGGATCAGGCACTGTGGGACGTATAGAAGTCCTTTAAAATTAGTGATGAACCCTACTTGTTTGTAACATCGCTTCTGTTCTACAGAATCTTCTGGGAGTCAAAGAAATTTGAAGGTGATACTGACATGGTTGAGCCATGGTATGGAACTGCTTATTCCATTGAGAAGATTACTGGCTCCATGATTCAGGTTTGTTATTGAAGGCAATATGTTATAGTGTATTTCGTATAGAGTTAGTTGGTCATTTTGTAGAAAATTCAGAATTACTATTTTAGTGATGATAATTTTCAATACTTTGAAAGCTTATGATTGATTGCAGGAATGGATGTTATCTGCTCCTGACGAAGATTTGCATCTACCAGCACCTAATGTGTTCATCCCCACTGACTTATCACTTAAGAATGCACATGAGAAGGTATGATGTACGTACAAAGGGGATTTAAACTGGTAATAGAATGCTAATGTTTCTCGTATTATTTATCTTTTTAAACAGGTTAATGATCCAGTTGTCTTAAGAAAGTCGCCTTGTTCAATGTTATGGTACAAACCTGATACAGTTTTTCTCACTCCTAAAGCTTACGTCAAGATAGACTTTAATTGTCCCCATGCTAGTGACTCACCTGAAGCAGAAGTACTATGTGATATTTTTACGCGGTTGTTAATGGACTACTTGAATGAATATGGTAAGATGTGTATGTTGAGTTTATTATTACGTTTTGAACTTGGGCTTCTCTTTAGAATGTTCATTACCTGTGACTGATATCATTTATTTTTATTTATGTTATTTTCTTTAAAAGAACTTATATCATCACTGTCATTTCAGCTTACTATGCTCAGGTTGCTGGTCTTTATTATGGCATAAACCACACAGATAGTGGCTTCCAGGTATTATACTAAAGATTGTGAATCTTGACAGATGATGCCTTGAAGTGTTTTTCCTTGTAAATCTCTCTGTGTTTGGGGAATGCATCTAAATTTTTGTGGTTGACTATATAGACACTTTTGTAGGTCATTCTAATTGGTTACAATCACAAATTGCGAATCTTGCTGGAAACTATAGTTGACAAAATTGCACAGTTCAAAGTGAAACCTGACAGGTTTTCTGTGATCAAGGTAATGGTTATGACCTATTATTCCGAAGTCAGTAAACTCTTCTATGTTATTGCATAGATGGTGCTTGAAATACAGCCTTACTTTCTGGTAATATGATATCCAAATTCTTTCCATTCCTTGGTTACCACTTCAGGGCATTTGGTATTGATTTGTCTCGTTTACGGAATTAAAGGGGTTAATGTATAAACATATTATTTGGAAATGCCAATGGAATGTCTCAAGCAGTGTGTGAGCTTGTTTTTATGTTCCTTTCCTTTCTCATATCAGGAAATGGTAACAAAAGAGTACCAAAATTTCAAGTTTCAACAGCCCTATCAGCAGGCTATGTACTATTGTGCATTAATTTTACAAGATGGCACATGGCCATGGATGGAAGGACTTGAAGCTCTTCGTCATCTTGAAGCTGATGATCTTACTAAATTTGCTCCTGTTATGCTCTCAAGAGCCTTCTTGGAGTGTTACATAGCAGGTGTTCCCATTTTTCAGTTTTCCAACTCAAATAGTTTTATGAGTCCCAATTTTACTTCTTTTGCTTTTGAGTCTCTTTTGTTTCACTCTTGTCTTTTTTCTTTCAGGAAATATTGAACGTAATGAAGCTGAATCGATGATACAGCATATAGAAGATGTATTATTTAAGGATTCAAACCCTATCTGCCGACCTTTGTCCCCATCCCAATATTTGGCAAATAGAATTGTGAAGCTTGAAAAGGGCATGAGTTGTTTCTACCCTTCTGAAGGCCTTAATCCAGACGATGACAATTCTGCTCTCGTCCACTATATACAGGTTTACTAGTTTGTCCATATTAGATACAAATTTTCTGGGTTGCATGGGACCTTTTACTTCTCGCTAGACATGAGAACCTATGCATGCTGTTCACTGTTAACACCACAACCCTTTCTTGCAATGGACCAAAAATGTCTTTGCCTATGAATAGATTTTGGTATTATCACAAATTTTGATCCGTGCTTGACATATTGCACTTACCTCTTCTGTGATGTCGCAACATATGATTTGATTAATTATTCATATGATTTGCTATTATTCAACACTTGAGGTTTTGACACTGTTTCTGTATGCAATCCTGTTGAAATGCCAAGGTCCATCGAGATGATTTTACATTGAATGTAAAGCTTCAGCTCTTTGCTCTTGTTGCAAAGCAACCAGCTTTCCACCAGCTTAGATCTGTTGAGCAACTTGGTTACATCACCGTCTTGATACAGAGGTTTGTAGTAATTTGGGTCCTCAGATTTCATTTGCATGTAAATATTTCATTTATTCTAATTTGGTTTTTCAATGCAGGAATGATTTTGGTATCCGTGGTGTACTGATCATTATCCAGTCAACAGCAATGGTATATAACACCTTAATATTTCTTCATTGGCCTTGTTTCCTTATCTTAAGAAACTTGTGCTGATGTTGACAGGGTCCGGCAAAACTTGATTTGAGAGTGGAAGCGTTCCTCAAGATGTTCGAAAGTAAACTCCATGAGATGACCAATGATGAATTCAAGGTGAGGTCACCATAAAAAAATTTTGTTAATAAAAATTGAATCGAACTGTTCAGTGAAATATTTTAGTTGGGTGGGCATAAGCAATCGGATCTTTCAACTTTTGTGTCTAGCAACTTGTCCTTTTTGATGTTGCACATCATAAGATCTGATGGTTGTCCCTTTCTCTCTAAAATAACTGTTGTAATGGTTGTTACACAGAGCAACGTAAATGCTTTGATAGATGTGAAGCTTGAGAAGTACAAGAACTTGAGGGAAGAATGTGGATTTTACTGGCGAGAGATTGCTGAGGGGACCCTTAAGTTCAATAGGAAACAATCTGAGGTATGAAAAACCATCTGGATCTATTCTATAAATTGTCTCTGGTATAGATTGTCTTGTACACTCCCTGAGTTCTATCTAATACTACAAGAGCAGCCAGATTTTCTCTTGAGGAATTAAAGCTTTGGTCGCCTAGATTTTCTCCAGGGAATTTAAGCTTTCTTTGCCAGCTAAGTTGAGAACAATATTTTGTTTAATTTCATGGTGTTGAAATAGGTTGCGGCGCTAAAGCAGCTTACGAAACAAGATCTGATAGAGTTCTTCAACAGCCACATAAAAGTCGGTGCGCCTCGGAAGAAGACATTGAGTGTAGGAGTGTACGGGAAACTACATTCTTCAGAATACACAGTTGATAAGAGTGAACCAGTGAAACCCTACTCAGTTAAAATAGATGATATTTTCAGTTTCAGAAGGGGATTACCACTTTATGGTTCATTCAAAGGAGGCTTGCTTCATGTGGAGTAGACTATCGCCTCATTATTGCAAATGGATCTTCTTCTCAATTTGGATGGTAGGGATGGGAGGGTATTGAAACTCAGCAAACACAGTGGTTTCCCCATCTTAACCATTCAAAACGTTGGTCAAGAAGTTCATTGACAAAGTAGTTGTTTAGTTGTTTTACAATCAGCATGAATTAAAATCATATATTGAATTTGTAACTAAATAAATATGGGTTGCCTTTGAGCTTGCTTATTATTAGCCAAAAGAAGATATATATCATTATTATTAGTTTAATTTAGTATTAAAATACTAAAAAGACCGAAACTTTTGTGTTTTTTTAATCAATCTTTTCTTTGGTTTTAGTACCTTCCTCTTGAATCCCTGCATTGAAAGATTAAACAATCAATCTCATATAACCACCACTTCGGAGAAATTTAAAGGTGTTGAAGTTGTATCTGCTTCATTAGAGAATTGATTCAATTAAAATGTCTGGGACCTATTTTATATAGCAAATAAAAAAAAAGCGGAACAAAAAAAAAAAAGGGACCACAATTCCGTTGATAAACATCAAAATTAGATAAAAGTCTCATAATCTATATAATCACGAATTACAGTATCATTGTCTTGCAAAAAAAAAAAAAATTAGAGTCTCATTGACCAATGATAATAAACTTCTCCTCAAATAACAAAAAAATAATAATAATAACAAAAATTTCTGCTGCTCGTAACAATTGTCTTAGTCCTCCTCTTTTCTACACAAATAGGATGAGAAATAAAACTGGGGGATCAAAAATCGATTATGTAGTCGCCGCCAGAACTTGCAACCGAAATTGGGTGGGGAACCGGCACGTGGCAGTGGCAGCTTCCGATTTGGTGGATGTATTATTGGTTTGATGGTGCGCATGGTCATGGGTAGGTGGAGGGTGGTAGTACTTGCGACCTGTTTGAGGACAATGAGAATGAAATCTTGCAGCGATTCTCACTCCTGCATCCAACAATTCTACAAACTTCCCCATATTCATATTTATATATATATATAAAATATAAATATGTCTCTGATGTATATATTTCTCCCCTCTGCTCTCTCTGTTATATAGCCTTTTGGAATCAAATATAAGATTTGGCCCTCTTTCGTTCTTAGAGGGAAAAGAAGAAGAAGAGAGAGATAGGATGTAGGAGAAAGAACCCCAATTAGAATAAAAAAAGTGATTTGTGAAGGAAGGAGGAGGCGGGCCGTTCCCTTTTATAGCGTCTCTCCTAATTTCTTGACGGTTATGACTTTATTCGTTTACCAATTCCCCTGCCGTTTGACCGTTTTGACTTTCTTCGCTTACCAATTCCCTTGCCCTTTTCTCAATTTCAGTCTTTTCAACATGGTCCGCGTTTTTGGTTCTTGCCTACGAAGCCCACTTGGGATTGTGCTTTTACTAGTTGTCCACTTTCCAAGAACATAATATTAGTAATGGTTTGTTTACCAAAAGAAAAATATTAGTAATGGCTTTAAAATAGTCCCAAAAAATAAAAAACAATCTCGTGTGGGCCAACAAACCAAGATCTAGATTTGTCTTAGGTATTCTTCCCTTAAAAAAACAAAAAAAAAAAAATTTCGTTACACAAGTTATGTGATTTTACTGTCCATATGTTATACTTTTATTGATTAATAATTATATAATAAAAAAGAGTTTACAAATATACTATTACATATAATCAATAAAAATATATTACATGAATCATAAAATCACACAATTTATATTGAATAATAATATACTAAATCATCTATAATTGAAATGTAGATTACTAACTATGTGGCAAAAAAGTTTGAAAGACTTCCAATTTATACAATATTAAAGTCTGTTAAATTGATAGTCAAAACAAAAATCCACCTTCAATGGTTCTATCTAAAATACCTTTTTAAAAAAAAAAATAAGTTATATATTTATTTTATTTAAGAAAAAATTTATTTTTGTTTAATTTATTTTGTTAAGTGATATGCTAAGTCACTTTGTTTAACCATGCCTCTTATGGTGTATATTCAATTGGACAGTATCTATTTTTTTATTGCCACATTAACTTGATAGACTACTTGAATAATTATGTTGGAGAGAGTTTTTAAAATTCTTTCCATATTTCTCACATAACATAACAATCTAGAGAATTTCTCACGTAACATAACAATCTAGAAAAGTAATGGAGATGCTATGAATCCATCACAAATTATGATACAAAAAATACAGCATTTATATTTTCATATATTTAATCAGTTAAGCACATCAATTGTAAAAATTCATAACTTTTGAGGAAAAACATTATTCTAAAAAGAGAGGAAAAAAAGTCATACACAAGATGTTAGCATGCCAATGAATTTCATCTTTAGTTTTTTTTAAGAAGAATTTCATTTTAGTTAGGGGCATTCAATTTGTTTTTATTCAATTTAGTAAGTTTTCAATCAGTATATAAATAATTTAATTTCAAAATCAACATCCAAAATCTTCAATTGTTTTAGTACCACTCTTTCTAATATTACTTGATAAACTTTGATATTTTTTTTTCCCTTTTTTCTTATTAAAATTGAATAACCAATAAGAACCTAATCCTATACCATTAATCTATAAAAATTGAGTCGACACTGGTAAGAAACACGCGTGACTGGGAACCTAACTTGATGACCCTATACACAGCTAGTCATGCAAAAGGTTTCAATTTCATATTAATATTTTTGAACTGAGAGAGATAAAAAAGAGATCAAGGCACCTAATAAACCGGAGAAATACCAATAATATTCCAAGATTCCTATGGTCAATAACCAGTAACATCGTTACAGAACTTATTAGCTCCTCTTTACATATTGAATATGATATGGAAAGAAAAAGCAAGTGATACAGTGATATGCTCATATCGGTCCAATTAACTCTAATTCATTACCGAAATTAATCAATTTTATGTATATACTACTCTCACTTTTAGCTATCCGTCTGAACAAAAATTTTCCCAACTAGTGGGAATGGAGATGGCTAAAAGAGCTTACCTTAGCTACTGCTTATCCGGCTATCTGCAAAAGAAAATCAATTTATATAGTAAGCACAACACATTGAAATTAGAATATTAAGCACCACGAAATTTAATCTTCCCTTGTTTCTGTTTTGCCGTGAATTTATTCCCTAATGTTTCTGGTTAAAAAAGCTATTTTCAATACTACATCAATTTTTTTCCCCTAGGTTTGAGTAATATAAGCATGGGTTTTTAATATCTAACGGTGAGCTTAAAATACCCTATATTTATAAGGGTCCTGACGTCCTCCTGTGCCTGATCTTTTGACCTCGTCTAGCTTTAACAACCTGCCAAAGAACAGATTCATCAAAAAAAAACTGCCAAAGAATGGCTCTAACTCATCAATGTCTCTCTAGCCTCTCCAACCACGCAAACACATCCAGATCACATACATGCAGAGCCAATCACAATTGGACCGTAAATCCAAGACATGCAAAAGTCGATTTACATGTTCTTATAAAAAAATGTATCCTCTTGCTGACAGATGGGTGGGACCCAAAAGTTGACAAACAACATGAACCTTTCCTCTTTTCATTCTGTACCATTATAATCATATAACCTATAATTAGAATGAACATGGCAACTGAATTTTTCTCCCCTAAACATATAGTAGCTATGTTAATATCACCACCTCATATTCATGGCTATCAGGCACCATAAAAAAAAAAAAAAGTATGCGCTTGGCAGTACTGGACGTTAAAAATTTTAAGAAAATAAAAAATTATTGGGTATTATAACATTTCGTAGACCCCACAGACTAGATGTAATTGCAAATGCTTCTCAACCATCGACTTGGTCCTGACTACTCAGACTCGATATAATCAAACGGTTGAGACGACCTGACCAAACTAATTTTCGTGCACTTGAAATCTACGAGTATTATGACAGCAGGCACAATCAAGGTGCAAGACACACTCCAAAGTACAGCTACGTTGCATGCTATAATCACAGGGAGCGAGAAAGAGAGAGAGATCACATTCTCAATGCTTTGCTGGTGTCAGGACTGTCGCCGAGCTCTTGGCGTATCCTCACTTCTGTAAAACAACCGCCAGACAGCATCTTCAAAATGGCTTCAGCTCGACGGTGGATGTGAGTTGAGCCGATGTTCCTCCTCATGCAGTCATCGCGTACCATACCAAGCTTCTGCACGCCCTCATAACGGCTCCGCATGCTTGAAGCCGCGCTAGAACTGCTGGACATGCACGACGAAGACTCCGTAAATGCGGATCCGTACGACGTCGCCTCAGCCTCACCGGAGCTGATATTCTGGCAACTGAAGCTCCGGTAAATCTTCGTACGACTCTTCCTCACGACCTACGATAACTCATTGAATTTTTAAAAACTCGCAGCAATGAATGAAGTGGTACGGACAACAACTAAAAGCGAAGAAGGGCAATTCGCAACAAATCTTTAGGCTCAAAACGAAGAAGAAGATCTTCAATTCAGAAACCAACAAATCAAATGGAAAGATATTTGATTACTTGCCAGAATTCAAGAGCGGCTTGATAATTTTTTCAAAATAAGAAAAGGATCAAAACAATCTCGCAACAAAAATTAACCAACATTGAAAATTCAAAATCCACTTCGTATTCCAAGACGAGCAACAAAAATTAAGGTTTTTTTGGCACTAATGCCTTGCAAATTACCCCTAAAGTATAAAATTGGTTCCAATACTTTGAACTTTGGGCATTGGTGCAAAAAATTCAAAAACTAATAAACATTCTAAATTCATATATCCAAATTAAAATCAGATGCAGAAGACAAGCAAAAGCAATATAAAGGAGAGGAATAAATAGATCTACAAAATCATCTTCCAAAAATTTTAAAAAATTATCTCACCGACCAAATTTTTAAACAAAGCCAAACAACGATTAGGTGCCGGAGTTCAGAATCAGATTCAAGGAAATCATTGCATTGACACAACCAAATACCAATTCGACCTAGGCAAAAGTTGAGAAAATTCAGAAATATAGACGAGAAACAGAGAGACGAGATCACCTTGGGCTTCATCTCATAGTGGCGAGGCAAAACAGCCGCGATCTTCGTCTTACGCGCTCGGATGTCCGTGGAGGAGACATCGGTGGTGATCGAGGAAGAGCTCGAGTTCTTTGAATCGCTTAACACTAAGCTTCCTCTGCAACTCTTGCTCTGCTTCGCTTCCTCGAGCGAGTCATCGTCCTGGAAATCGAAACTGCCATGGAAAATTATAAAAAGAAAAAAGAAAAAAAAGAGTGAGAAGAATCGGAATCGAATCGCAAATACAAACGCAGAAAAGAATTAAACGGAAATGGAAATTGGAGTAGGAGACGTGATTTACACTGAAGGAGAAAGTGATGGAGGTGTGGTGGATAGGAGTAGCAGAGCTGAAGCTACTGTGAGTTCGAGAGGACATGGAAACTGTTCCATTGTTCTCTGAAGAGCTCTCTTTCTGTTTTCGAAAAATGGCGGGTCCATTTTTACTCTTTTGAAATCTCTCTCTCTCTAGAACTGTTTGTTTATCTCTCTACAGTAGTGTTTGCTTTCTCCTTCTAAACGGTTATGGTCCAGGTGGCGTTATTTAGTTGCTTCGAGCTCTGTTAGGACTTAAGAGGCGAGGTTAAATTTTAATTTTGATTTCTTGAGGGATTAAATTTGAAATAATTGGTGCCACCTGGCAACCTTAGGTATTCATTTGCGCTGAATCATTCGGATCTGACGGTCCACATAGAAAGTTGTCCTAACATATCTAGCCCACTTTTCGTACATCTGAAACTGAAACTCTCACATTCACTTGTGATCACATACCTTGAGGCTTGAACCAAAAAAAGAAGCTCATATACGCTTTTACAAACTTTAAAATTTGTTAATTAAGTACATTTTAATTAACGTTTTCATAAAATTATATTGAATTTTTGTTAATGGCTTCTTCTTTTTTGAAGTTATATTAAGTTTGTTATTTTTTTTCCCGAAAATACAAGTTTATGTTGAGTTTGACTCCTGAATGTAAATAAAAGACAAGCATGAATATGGTCCAGATAGAATTCAAATTTCAGTTAAAATTACATGCATGAGATGAAAAAAAAAAAAGAAAAAAAAAAGGCAATTCAGAGAGATATTTGCAAATAGAATCTGCAAAAATCACCACCGGAAAATTCTAAAAATAATGGCACCGACCAATTCTTTAACAAGAATAAACAATTATTTAACTACACATTTGCAGAAAAGAAGAAGAAGAAGAAGAGCAAAAAACATTGAAGATAAACAGAGGGATAAGATCACCTTGAGCTTCATCTCATATTGGCGAGGCACATCGCTGGTGATTGAGGAAGAGCTCGTCTGCAAATTCTTGTCCCGATTTGCCTCTTCGAGCGACTCATCGTCCTGGGTATCGGAACTGCGAAGAAAAATTCGAAAAACAGAGAGTGAGCTCAGCTCTGAGTCCAAACGGAACTTAAAATGCAGATTCGAATGGAATGGAAATTGGAGTGGTGTTTACATTGAAGAAGAAAGTAGCAGAGACGAAGTTACTTTGCGTTTGAGAGGCCATGGAAACTGCTCCATTATTGTTCTCTGTGGTGCTCTTTTTATATTTTCCGAAAAGAAAAAAAAATGGCGGGTCGATTCCTTCACCGAAGGCAAAAATGGCGGGTCCTTTCAAATCACTTTGAAAGTTTATAAAGCGGTGTCGTAGATTCATACATATCCATGCAAAACGTCGACGTCTTAAAAAGTCTTCGAGTACTGTTTTGAGAAGACTCGTAGCCAAATTTTTGAATCAGCTGGTGCCATTTGGCAACGTTGCCTGTTTATTTGGGCTCAACCGTGAGAACTAACGGTCCAGTTAGAAAAAGTGACATGCTAAGTTCATTTTATATGCAGGCCCAGTCTCTTCTAAATCTTCCATGTAATTATATTTATCTTGCTTTCTTTTCTTTTTTTATATATTTATTCTTTATTTTTGACTCTTACTCACTTCCTCACATCCATCGAAAATAACATAAAATTATGAGATTTTCCAAATTTCCAAATTATTTTTATTGCATGGTTTATGTATTTTTATGTTAACATGGGGTTTTATCCTCAGTAATATAATCAAAGCCAGCAAATAAAGATTGGGATTGTGAAGGATCAAAGCCAGCAGCAGCATCAGAAGCCAGCCTAATCACCTAATCATTATGGCATAGGGTATGAAGTATCAATCACTCAAAACGATTCCAATTTCGGCCAATATTTTGAAGTACTTAATATAAACAAATATTAAAAAAAATTATATAAATATGCAAATTGTAGAAACTGAAACCAAAAAAGTGAAAGAAGACGACAGAGACCTCCGTCCTACCAAACTGCAGCCAGGCAATGCAGTTAAATTGAATCCTAAGCAAACCCAACCAAATACCCCACATTTCATACCAGACCTGTCGGCAGTGCAAGCACAGCTGAGAGAAAACGATTTCCTCACACACTCTCAGAACTATACTCCATTACCAACCTTCTTCACATCTTCTTCGGTGGTGTTTGTTCCAAACACTGTTTGGAGCTTGATTCAGAACTTGGAAGCCAAAGACGAAGACGGGTTTTGGCTTTACTCATTTTTCTTTGGGTTGTCGAAGAGATTTCAGCTCTGAGTCAAGGTTAAAAGTGTGACAGAGAAAAATAGAGGGAGAACTTTGAGGGATTCAATTTCAATGTTGGTCCAAGACCGTGCAGCCCCTAAGTCTCCCAAACACACCCAGATCAGAGGCGTGCCCACACTCCACCCCAGCCGCTTTTCCGAGTCCAAAAGCCTCGATTTTTCCACATGGCTTTCCGAGAACCTTTACAAGGTCATCTCGGTATTGCTCCTAATCGCCACTGTGGCTGCCCTCTTCTTCCTCCGCAACGTCGGCGACACTGCCGCTCTCCTTTGCTTCGAAAACCAAGCTCAAGCGCTGGAGAAGATTCATTTCCCTCACGTGAATTGGAATTCTATAGCACCCATCTCTGATAAGTCATCCCCCTACGCCAACTTCCGATCGGAACGGTGGATCATCGTCTCTGTCTCCGATTACCCAACAGATTCGCTCCGCAAGCTTGTCAGAATCAAAGGCTGGCAGGTCTTGGCAATTGGAAACTCGCAGACGCCGTCGGATTGGAGCCTCAAAGGTGCAATCTTTTTGTCCTTAGAGCAGCAGGCTAAATTGGGTTTTCGCGTAGTAGATTACCTTCCTTACGAATCGTATGTTAGGAAAACTGTTGGGTATTTGTTTGCTATCCAGCACGGCGCGAAGAAGATCTTCGATGCCGACAATCGCGGTGATGTGATTGATGGGGATTTGGGTAAGCATTTTGATGTAGAATTGATAGGAGAAGATGCTAGACAAGAAACCATTTTGCAGTATAACCATGGGAATCCGAATAGGACTGTTGTCAACCCCTATATTCATTTTGGACAGAGGTCGGTTTGGCCTAGGGGTTTGCCTCTGGAAAATGTAGGTGAAGTTGGGCATGAAGAGTTTTACACAGAAGTGTTTGGTGGGAAGCAGTTCATACAACAGGGTATCTCAAATGGGCTCCCCGATGTAGATTCGGTCTTCTATTTCACCAGAAAATCGGGTTTGGAAGCCTTTGATATTAGGTTCGATGAGCACGCTCCTAAAGTGGCGTTGCCACAAGGTATGATGGTGCCTGTTAACTCTTTCAATACGATGTACCATTCTTCTGCATTTTGGGCTTTGATGCTTCCTGTTTCTATTAGCACTATGGCTTCTGATGTATTGAGGGGTTACTGGGGACAGAGGCTGTTGTGGGAGATTGGTGGATATGTTGTTGTTTACCCCCCAACGGTTCATAGAAATGATAAAATTGAGGCATACCCGTTTTCAGAAGAGAAAGATCTTCATGTAAATGTAGGTCGCTTAGCTAAGTTTTTGGTTTCTTGGAGATCAGATAAACATAGAATGTTTGAGAAGATTCTGGAATTAAGTTTTGCAATGGCAGAGGAAGGATTCTGGACTGAGAAGGATGTAAAGTTTACTGCTGCTTGGCTTCAGGATTTGCTTGCTGTTGGATACCAGCAGCCAAGATTAATGTCATTAGAATTGGATCGACCACGGGCCAGTATTGGTCATGGGGATCGGAAGGAGTTTATCCCGAGAAAGTTGCCGTCTGTTCATCTTGGGGTTGAAGAAACAGGAACAGTGAGTTATGAGATTGGGAATTTGATTCGATGGAGGAAGTATTTCGGCAATGTTGTTCTTGTTATGTTTTGCAGCAGTCCTGTAGAACGTACTGCTCTTGAGTGGAGATTGCTTTATGGGCGAATATTCAAAACCGTGATCATTTTGTCTGGACAGAAGAACCCAGATCTTGCTGTTGAAGAAGGCCAATTGGAGAAGCTATACAAGTAAGTTGCCTACTACATGTATTTTTCCTTACACTTAGTTAAATGTTTATTTAGAATTACCAGGTTTGGCTTTTGACATATTTGATCTGTTGAATTACCAGGCTTGGCTTTAGATATGTTTGATCTGTGGAATTGTGATTTGTATTGTTACTTTGAGTAGATGGGGGCCAAGTGAGCAATGAATAAGAAGAAGTTGGAGGGCACACTGATAGTGTTACTTGCAAAATCTGGGTCCAACATTTGGATACTTGAATCTGGGTATTGGATCAAGTACATGTTTTAAGCCATTGATCCTTACAGTTGCATCTGTTTCATGGGAAATGTTGTGATACTTGGACATCATTGAATTGAATTGGACACTTAATTAGTTTAGGGTTCGGTAGTCTCTATAATATAATCTGCAATATCTATTTGGAGGACTTTAACTTTAGATTAAGTTCTTGATTGGATGTGTTACCATTTCTGTGAGATTTGAAGTGGTAACTGCTACCTGTTATGTCTCTGGAAGTTTAAGAAGAGTTAGACCAACGCCATTTAATTAGAATGGAAATTTGATTTTATTTGACTTTGTCAGTTTGAGGTCTTAGGTACTTGGATTTGCTTTTCTGTTGCGACTTGTGAAGCATGCTGGCTTTCCAACTCGAAGCACACTTGCAAGTAACACAATCAGTTTGTTTACTCTTCCCCCTAGTTTTAGTCTGGAGAACTTACTATTAATAATGTGATCATATGTCCATCTTATTCTAAGTTTTGCTTTTTGTAGCGTTGAAGTTCTCCTAGATGAAAGCTCTGATTAATGTAGGTTTTTAATTTATTTATTCCTAGGCAAACGTTTATTATTGGTAGTGATTTGAGAGTTTTCTAGCTGTTCTACCTGCACTTCTGGCAAATGATTTGGAACAAGAATGTAATGTCTCTAGCTGTTCTAATAGACTGATGTTAACACATATAATCACTCATCAGAGTTAAACTTAAAATGCATCATCATCTCATTTTTAATTATATCTTTCTATTGTATTTGTACAGTAGTGATTTGGAACAAAGAGTGTAATGTTTCTTACTGTTCTCCTTGCTCTTCCATCATGTGATTTGGTACAAGAGTGTAATGTCTATAACTGTTCTAATAGACTAATAACACATATAATCACTCATCAGAGTTAAAGTTAAAATGTGTCATCATCTAATTTTTATTGTATTTGTACAGATGCCTGCCCAAGATATTTGATCGATATGCCAGTGCGGAAGGATTTTTGTTCCTTCAGGATGATACTATCCTTAATTACTGGAATCTGCTAGAAGCTGACAAGAATAAACTGTGGATAACAAACAAGGTAAATACAAGGTCTTCACAACTTCTACTTCATTTTAGCTGAACCTGAAAGGAGCTTTTTTTAATAAAAAAATGACTATATAGCTGTAACATGCTGATGTTAAATAGCTGTTATTTTCTAGCGTAGGTTTCCTCAAGCTATAAGCTGATTTATTTATATAGGAACCATTATGACATCTCTGTCTCTAACAATTTGGATTTTGGATTCAGGTATCGGAATCTTGGACTAGCGTTTCAACCAATGACAACTCAGATTGGTATGCAAAACAATCTGATATGGTGAAGAAAATCGTTAGCATGATGCCAGCTCACTTCCAAATCAGTTACAAAGAAACTGTAAAAAGTGACCAGAGCCTCACAATATGCAGTTCCGAGGTATTCTACGTCCCTCGGCATTTTATAGCTGACTTCATTGATCTTGTTAATTTAGTTGGGAATCAAGAAATCCATCAAAAGGTTGCAATTCCCATGTTCTTTTTATCTATGGATTCACCTCAGAATTTTGACTCAGTGCTTAGTACAATGATTTATAAGCAAGAAACAGTTTCTACGAATTCTTCAAGCCTATATTCATCGAAAGTAGCTGCAGTTCACCCATGGAATGTGTCAAGTGAACAAGATTTCATAAACCTGATCAGAATAATGGGTGAAGGTGATCCACTCCTAATGGAGTTAGTATGAAAGAGAAAAAAAAAATGATCTCTGGATACAACAAATAGCAAGAAAAGAGGAAGAAAGATACATGTACCACTTTGTTAATTGATATACCAAAAAAAAAAAAAAAACTCTGTATTCTTTTTTTTCTTTTTTTCTTTCTTTCTTTTCTAGGGCAGGGTATATCTTGTCTTATTTTTCCCGTTTTGTAGATTTTTACCTTGTATTATTCATTACTGATTGAAGATTGTATTGGAAGAAAGATGTACCCATCTCTGTTTTATGCTCGTGAATATATATATGAAAGGAGAAATTGTATTCAATTTTGATAACCCAAGTATGATTCAAATGCTTCTAATAGTTTATTCTTAATTGTGAAAGTTCTCTGTGGGATGTCAGATCTTTGAGCTACTGCGCACTAGTGAACAAGTCGTGTTGTAAATTGTAATGTACTGAGGTTTGTACTTCACATTCGAGCTAAAATTAAATTTTTTATTCATTTAATCCAAAACCTCATGCTCTGTACACAGAAATATTGAAACAAAATATCATGCAATGAAAATTAGTGATCAATGGTTGAAACATGTTATTTTCAGGATTTGATGTCCGCAAAAAGTAATCAAACAAAACATCAAGCAATTAAAATAAATGATCAACGGTTGAAACATGTTATTTTCAGGATTTGATGTCTGCAAAACAACAGTACAGACAGTAGTGCCTGTAAATGAACAAGATTACATCAGGAAATTGGGACACTTACATTACAGACATACATTTCCCGATCTTCAATGTACTGGGATATTTGCACTTTACAAAGTTTCTCAAAAACCGTTGGTTTGCGGTTTAGTTTACCGGTCAATTCCTTCGATTTTGTCTTCGACTTCTGAGTACAACTGCCTCAACTTTTCAATGTTCTGTTCTGAAGTATCCCAATAGCCACGTCCGTTGGCCTCCAAGAAGGTCTGCACCATCTTCCGGAAGGAATTTGGGTTGCTGTTCATGAGCCTGTTCAACATCTCCTCATCTTGAATGAATGTTGTGTTGGCCTCTTCATAAACCCAGTTATCAACTTGACCAGAAGTTGCACTCCATCCAACTGTGTTAGTTAGCCTTTTCTCGATTTCACGTACACCCTCATATCCGCTGGACATCATTCCTTCATACCATTTGGGATTCAATAACTTGGTTCGTGCATCAAGCCGCACAGTCTCAGAAAGTGTACGGACCTGCATGCATTGCATAAAGTGAGCAACTTTTTTATGTGCTTTTGCATTATAAAACAACAAAGCTAACTCTGAACTTTAAAAGTAGGAGTATTGAACACTCACTTGTGCATTTGCTGTGGTGGTGTCAGCAATGTATGCACTGGGTTTCTTCCCATCCTTCCTTAAGTTCTGTACCAGATTGGTTGGGTCTGAGTCAAAATAGTGACTCACATCAGTGAGTGAGATTTCTGAGGAGTCAAGATTTTGGAATGTTGCGTCGGCTGTGCTCAAAGCCATCTCAAAAACTTTTCTTTTCTCAGACATTCCTGCGCCAGGGGCATCACTATCAAAAGCAAAAGATTTCCTGCTTAAATACATGTCTTGCAGTTGTTTCTCGTCATTCCATGAAGAATTCTCAACAGCAAGGTTTATGTTAGAAGAGTAGGATCCTGAGGCATTTGAGAAGACCCTTGTTGCAGCTTCTCGAATGTCAATTCCAAGGGTTTCTGCTTGCTCCAGTGCATGCTTCCTAACAAAGTTCATTTCTGCTGGCTCATCCAGTTCAGCAACCATCTTCACTGCCCGGTCAAGAAGGTTCATCTGCAAACAAATAACAATTTTTATTAGAAATTCATCAACACTGATTAGGTTTAAAGAGTACAAGGCAACAAGAGAAATCAATTGCTCTTGAAACCATGCACATCGGAACCTCTCTGAAAACTTAGTTGATTTCCAGGTTTTAACACCCATTCATAAGGCTATTGAATTTGAAATGACATTCACAAATATAGGCACAGTAAAGAATACTTGTAAGTCTTTTATTTCACATGAACAAAGAATTTTAAAACCTCAATTACCAACCTGTTATATCACAACGGTTGCAGGTGCTTATAAAGGAAAGTTTGACCCACACGTCTTAAAAATTTCTCAGCATTCAATAATGAATATATACAAAATAAGAGAGGAACTTAAACCAGTACCTGATTAATAAAGAGGTCTCTGAACACTCCTGAGCAATTAACAACAACATCAATCCTAGGCCTTCCAAGCTCTTCCAAACTGACTGTTTCCACTCGGTTCACTCGACCTAGAGTATCAGCAACTGGCAACACACCAATCATCCATAAAACTTGAGCCAAGGACTCACCATAAGTCTTTATATTGTCTGTGCCCCACAAAACAAGTGCAACCGTCTCAGGATATTTTCCTCCATTGTCGGCCTTCTGCCTCTCAATTAACCTCTCAACAACAACCTTCGCACTTTGCATTGCAGCTGTTGTGGGTATAGCTTGTGGATCAAGTGCATGAATATTCTTTCCGGTTGGCAAAACTTTTGGGTTTCTGATTGGGTCTCCACCAGGCCCTGGTTCCACATACTTTCCCTCCAATGCTTGCTTCAAACTCCCTAACTCATTGTCAGCCACAACTAGCTTCAAACATTCTCCTAAGAACACAAATAATGTTCTAAGCTTGTCCCTGTCTGCCCGGTAAAATTTAGTGTTTGACAAGTACTGAACCCAAGGTTCATTAATACCAAATCCAAGGATCGAGCTGAGTTTATCAGCTACATCAACAACTTGACCCTTCTTATTTGTTGTACGCTCCACAAAAGCTGTAACTGCTCCACGTGATGCCTCAGTTATTTGCCTAAGAAGCTCTACATCCTTCAAAATTCCTTTGTCACTCCCTCTATAAACGTCCTCTATCTCCCTTCCCACTGTCTCAGCTAATATAGATGGGAGTGACGATATCTCTTCTTCAGCACGGTCCAGTGCAGCAATGTTGACAAGAGTCGCTATTGCTTCCATGGCTGATGGAGGTTCACCAATCACATGAAGTCCACAAGGCAAAAGACGGGATTCAATCTCCATGATTTTGGAATAAACTTTCCCAACCACAAGATCTCGTTCTTTTGCTGTGATTTCCACCCCCTCATCAGGTAGTTCCACATCCTTGTCAAGATTACATTGTTTAGCTGTGCTGATGATTGAGCTCACAATTTGTGGACCACGGCCTGTGTCTTTTAGAGATTGGTAAGAAGAGATGAGTTCACTCAACTGCTTAAGGCCCTTGTAAAGCCCTGCATTTTCTGCTGGAGGGGTGAGGTAGCTGATGGTATTAGCGTAGCTGCGGCGTTTTGCTATGGTAGCTTCAGATGGGTTATTAGCAGCATAGTAATAAACATTGGGAATGTTCCCAATCAGACTGTCAGGGTAACATACATCACTCATTCCCACCTGTTTTCCAGGCATGAATTCAAGCGAGCCATGAGTACCAAAATGAAGAACAGCATCAGCTTTGAAAATCTTTTCAACAAATGAATAGTATGCAGCAAAGCCATGATGCGGACTAGCTGATTTTGAGAACAATAGCCTCATAGGATCACCCTCATAGCCAAATGTGGGTTGAACCCCAATGAAGACATTACCATACTGTTTCCCATATACTAAGAGATTCTCTCCATCAGAATTCAGATTCCCAGGAGGTTTTCCCCAGCTTTCCTCCAATGAAGTAGCATAAGGAGTTAGGCTTTGATATTCACGGACACCCATTTTGTAAGCAACATTCAGGTTTGGGCTACTGAACTGAGCCTCTTTGTCGTGAATTACTTCCTCAATTAATGCTTCTGAAGTCTCTGGAAGGCCTTCAACATTGTAACCATCTCTTTTGAGTTCTTTTAAAACTGAGAAGATGGAGGAAAAGACATTAAGATAGGCAGCTGTTCCGACATTGCCTTTGTCTGGAGGGAAACTGAATACAGTGATTGCTAGCTTCTTCTCTGTCTGCATCATTGCAAATATCTTTTGTAAAAGGACTAGCAAAAAAAAGTGAAGATAATTCGTGTGCAAGTAGATTAACTATGTAATAGAGACACATAACATGATTGAGGATTTCAAAATTATAAGGCTATAAAGATAAAAAGTACATCAACTCAGAAAACCAGCATATGGTAAGATAGAGTGAACAGTGGAAAAATTGAACAGGAAAACGCCAGGATTTATTTTCTGGGGACATCAATAAGGTTTAGAGAACATCACAATAATTAGATACATATCCTGCAAGATATACTACAAACAAGACTCTGCTTGCCTAAAAGATGAAAAGCATAAGACTTATGGCTCCTTTCAAGGATTGTAGTATGCTATAAATTATTCCCTTTCCCCACTCATCCTTATCATCGCAAGAATGATTGTTGAAAATAGTGAAGTTTAAGCAATCATCGCTAAAAGTTGTAAGATAAATTAAAGGTGTAAATGACAATACCATTAAACAACCGTTACTCATAACTAGATCACGTATTCATCATTAGGCATGGAATCTCTATCAGGCTAGATTTCTTGCAGTTTAGTTTCACAAGAAAATGCACATTATAGAAGTGTGTGGCAAAAAAGAGCACACCTTTGTCTTCCTCTTCAGTTCAGCCCATTTGATTGCCCTGGTACACAGTTGGTCCACCCTCTTGTGGAGAGCATGCGATTTTCCTGCAACCACATTGCTCACTCATTAACCCCTTAAATTTGTGACTCCGACGAAAAGAGAATGCAGAAAATACTGCAAAGAGGAGAGAGTAATGCAGCTTCACAAAAGTAATGAAATGCAACCAGAAAGTACAAGGCCGCATAGAGAGTGGAAATTAGGAACAATTAGAAATACGTCAACTATATAGGTAATAAAGAAACCACACAAGATTCAACTAATTCATTAAACAAGAGCATACTAGTCTATTATTTTTCATCCTCAATAGCAACAATACCTGCAAAATAAAGTTGTTCTGGTGTTTCCTAATTTTAAGTTATCTTTTATACACAATGTAACATATTTTACAAAATTATGAAGTAATAAAAAAAGAATCACAGACAAAGTAAAGAAAGCTTTACTTACCAGTTCTAGGATCCCGACCAGCGAAAACAATAGGCTCCATGCCTCCATCGAGCTCGGGAAGAGCCACTTGCAAGGCTACCTGAATTGGGTGCAGTCCCAAAGTACTGTTTAGCCACTCCTCAGTTGTCTGGAACACCAGAGGCAATGCAACAATATAAGGAACATCAAGCTTCCTCAGAGCCTCAATAGCCCGCGGATGATCCTGCCTTGCCGGTCCTCCAACTAGAGCAAAACCAGTAAGCGATATTGCCGAATGCACAAAAGGTTTCTTAGTAACCGGATCGACCAAAAACCTCTCAACCGGCCCTGAAAAGTCAAGTCCACCAGCAAAAATTGGTATCACTTTGGCCCCTTTTGCCTCCAATTCCATAATCACTGCCACATAGTGACTGTCATCTCCTGTAACAATATGACTCCTCTGCAAAACCAACCCAATTATGGGTGCTTTCGGACTCCTAAGCTTCTCATTGGCATCCCTCCTAGTGTTATACCAATTCAAGTACTCCTTCACATCATCATACATACAAGGAGCCAAAGGGTGCCAGATTCCACTATCCAAATACAAAACTGGGTCCGAATACTCCATCTTAGTTCCTTTCAGAGCTGGAACATAAGACCCAGATATCATTTTCAAGAAATTCTGCAAATTATCAGGTGACCCACCAAGCCAAAATTGAAGACTCAAAATATACAACCTAGCATCCTGAGCTTTATCACTAGGCAAGTATTTCAAGACCTTAGGCAAAGTCCTCACAAGCTTCAACATACTATCAGCAAACCCAGCAGACTGCTTCTTCCCCTTGAAGAGCTGGAAAAATGGGCTCTTGGACTGTCCGAGCTGTGACATACTGAAAGAACCCAATTTGTTCAGCCTCATCACTTCAGGCATTGAAGGAAACACCAAGACTGCGTCTAGCCTGTCCCTTTCTTTCTCCACCGCAACCTTGACTTTGAGAGCAAGTTCCTCCACAAAAATCAAAGACCCAATGAAAATGTTGGCGTCCTCGAGGTCCTTACAGAAAGTATTGTACGTGGCTTTGTCGCGAAGCTCTTCAACCAAGTAACCCACAACTTCAAAGGAAGCGTCCATTTGGTTGTTGTTCAAAGATTGGACTGCGGCGGTAAGTGAAGACTGATATTGAGCCTCCAAGACAACATAGACGATTTTCACTGTCGGTAGCCCTTGCTTATTGTCAGGTACTATCCGACGAACTTCTTGGGTAGTTTGGGTGAATAGGCCATTACCAATTGCTGCACATTTCACTCCGAGGGAAGACTTTGAGTTGCTTGAGTTGATTTTCCTGGGTAGAGATGAATGAAGAAAGTAATGCTTTTGAGAAATAGAAGAAAGAGCGTCTTTTGTACTGGATATAGTGAATGCTGACGATACCAACGAGGCCATTGACAGCCAAGCTTTACTGCTGCAACAAACACTCCTCTGTTTCCAAAATTGAGGAGGTGGTAGATAAAAGATAGAGAGAGAGAGTGCGTGTTTTCTGGTAATTGTATGAAGCTCTGGTTCTCTCTTTCTCTGTGATTGTGTTTTTGGTTCTCTCTTTCTCTGCGATTGTGTTTTTGCTTTTCAGTTTCAGTATTTCTTTCTTTTTTTCTTTGCAGACTGAAGTTTGTAGTTTTATATTGTGTGGAGAGTAGAAGTAGGAGGAGAGCACTTTGAGAACAGAACAGAAACAGTTGGTTTTTTGGTTAGTGGTGGAGGTCTAGGACACGTGGCAACATGGGTAGTCAAGGAATTAAATTAGTGTAAATTATTTCTGAGGTTGAGATTTCATGCTGGGCCGGAAGAGAGAGCAAAAGGGTGCCTACCAATCTATCTGTTCGGGTTTTTACGATGGAGCTTCCTCAACTCTGATTGGTCGAAATGGATTTCCCAAAAGTACCATAAGGGGTATTCAGGGCGAAGTGCGGATGATGAGAGAGAAAATAGAAGATTTTCTATCAAATGCATTTTTTTCTTTTTTGGCTTCTAAAGAGTCTTAGCTTTCAGTGTGTTTCTCAGTGAAAAGGAAATGATTTTTTTTGTGTGGACAGCCATGGGACCAGGTATCCTAGTCTTCAACCAAGTGACTATGCCTTGTCCTTCACCCTATTTAAGTTTTTTTGTGTGTAAATTGAGCAAGACAGAAGACAAAACTTAAAGTGAGCACTTTGAAATTTTGTGGCTGGTGACAATGATAAATGGGCACTTCAAAACAAAAAATCAAATTGGCTTAGTTAATAATACTGAGACAATAACGCTCTTCTATAACATGTCGCTTGAAAATATTCGTATTCAAAATTTACTACATGTTTTTTCAACCATGCAGACGAAAGAAAAAAAAAAAGGGTTCATTTTTAACGTTTTATTTCCACTAGAGAAACACTTCACCCAGAAGAAAATAATAATAATAATAATTTAAAGGGACAAAAAAAAAAAAAGTGGTTGCTTTATGCATGTTTTTGTTTGTTAGCTGGAGCCCGACATTCATCTTCAAGTTTTACATGGTAGACGTCGTGTACACGTAGTTTCTCATATAATTTAATCTCTTATAACAAAGTAAAAAAATTGAAGCAGTATCCTATTCTCGCAACCGTTAAAATTTAAATACATGTTTAAAATGAAAATTACTACCTTACCCTTCTCTGCTTCCAAAATTTGTGTTTGGTGAAGGAGCAAATTATAACACAATTTGCAAACCCAAAAAACCACAGACCATGCATTGCAGGGTTACTAATATCACCAAAAGAAATAGGTAGAAATGAGTGCCAACATATACATTTAGAGGCAATCCTTGCAGAAGATGAACAATGAAACTAGTCAACCTCCATACCAGAGACGGCTTCATCTAAAATATTTCTAAGTTCCTTCACTCTTTGCCTAGTCAATGCGATACAATCCTGCAACCACATATATAATTTCCCATTAGAATCAAGTTAAAGAATTCATTTCTATTTCTTATTGTGCATGTATGATTAAAGAACAAGTGATCAAAACGGGGATTTTAGCCTTAGATCAAGTAGTATAATTGACATGCTTATTCAAAAATACCCGGCTCAACTTCGGCCTATGGAAGAATCAATTCAAATAAGCAAAATAACCCACTAAAATATAAGACTGAAAAATAATCAAATTTAGAGTCCACTGCTTCAGATTTCAACATTCATTTTGTATGGTTGATTTGACGTCGAAAACAATTCTTAACATGCTGGACATATATCTAAAAAACAGTACTTTAACTTGCATAGTTAAACAAAGGCAAAGCAATTGATAGAACACAGCTTACTAGATATCATCCCTTTATCATGTATTTTATTTAAAGGTGCCATCAACATGATAACTTGAAGATGCAGACTAACTAACCTGAATAGCTGAAGTATAAGCAAGTACTGTTCCGCCTGGCTTGTAAAGAGACACAAGTCGACCAGATGAATCCAAAACCACAGTTACAAGAGTATCCATGATCGACTCTTCCTCTGCAGTAGGGTCGGCCAATATGTACTTCTTGTGAAGTATACTTGTCAATGAAAAAGGTATACTGCTTAATGTGAGCTTCCTTTTTTCTTTATTAACTGGATCTTTTCCTTCCTGGTGCTCCTCAGATATGATAACTACTCTCCCATCATCATTCATTGAAACTACAGGAATTTGCACTGTAAAGCATGACAATTATAGGACAATTAGAAAGTTGTACATGTAGTAAACAAAGTTCATTTATAATTCTAAGAATAAATTTACAACTGAAAACAAAGTTTATGCTATAAACAATTTTTACTGTCAAGCAAATAGATGGTTCTACAAAGAAGATCACTCATCAATTTGTTTCCTTGCTCATGTATCATTCATATATTACCCTCCTTTCATCAATTTTTATGACACTTACATAACTTTCTTTTAATCTTTTATTTTTCCAGGACAACACATGTCGAATATCACTTTCCAATGACTTCAGAAAACATAACTCACATCAATGGCAGTATAAATGTCAAAAGAAAATTGTAATCTTCTGAAATCATACATCAAACTTGTTTTTATGTAAACTTACAGAAGCAAAAGACATAAATAACCAATAAAAAAATAATCTAGATACCCAAACGAAACTTCAATAATTATATGGTGATTCCAGATGCACAGCAAGTTGGATATCTATTATAGATTAGATCTTTCTATTTAACTTGCATGTTAGTCCATCTCACTTCTCATAGTATCTAAGAATACAAACTTCCAAGTAAAGGGAAGTATTTATTCCTCAAGAGAAATATTATAAAGAATAGAACATTGATGAAGCTGCAACCTGCAACTAATTATTATGAAGATAGATCTTAAGTCACGAAAAAAGAAAATAAAGTAATTCGAGTTCACAATATATGAAAATTTTCCTGCAATGCCATTCAAATTCAAGGTTTTCTTTCTTTAACTAATTCACAGAAATCCTATCATTTGGGTTACCATGGAAGCTAACAAGTTTAAGAATTAAACAATACAATGATCTTTAATGATCCAAAATTGGGTCAAGTTGGATTTTGGCAGCTGTGGTAGTTTACATATTGTGTTTGCATGTCATATTGCCAGTTGGATTGGCTTCATGATACCATTTGAAAGAAAGGCTACAATTCTTACAGTGAGAGAAGGCAGCAACTGCTGATAGCAAAGCAGCATCAAATAGAGCACCATCAGCATCCAAACAGTATATGTCCTGCAAGAGTCAAGTCAAACTTTTTTGTGAAATTTATCTAATTAATAAGAAAAACAACATCATAATTATTTGCAATTTATGATTTAACAGAGTTACTTTCTAGAACAATGAGATTAACCAATCCAAACAGCTGAATGAATGCAACTCAAAGGAAATGGATAAAATGTATGTGCGCAATCATTTTTTGTGGGCAAAATGAGAAAAGGCATGCATTAAAATCTAAAAAGTATTACCAGGTAGGCCATCCAAGCAGCTTTTCCACTAATCAAGGATAACTCCTTCATATTAATCATGCCAGAACTGCAACAAAAAAATCATCACTCCAGCTAAAGATACTTTGGAGGAACTAGGGTGAATTAAGAAGCAAAATATTAACCAGAGAAAGAATTGGCATGCCTTAGAATAGTATCACATAGCTGCTTTGACACAACAGGTTCTGCCTCAGCTGGTCTACCTGGCCTAACAAGTGGAGAACAAATTGGGGGCATGTGGAAATCAATTGCTGAAAACAGGAGGTCAAATGTTGATAACTGGTAAATAAAAGTGGACACAAACAAGTATAGTGGGCACACAGAATACAATTTAATCAAAGTTGTGCAAGCTCAACCTATGCATCCTTCATCTGGCGTCTCAATTGAAGGTGTCATAACTTCCATTTTTATAGCAGCTAACATGGTCTAGACCAAAAGAATCATTAGTTACAAGACATTTAAAACCTTTACTCATCTGAGTTGTTTGCATATACACATGGACACAACCCCACACACAGAGAAAAGCACTTACAGTTAATCCAATCTTTGCCAATGCTGATCCATCAGTAGATGTGACAGCCCCTACATAAAAAGAGGAATTAGTTAAGGTTACATGCTACATGAACTAACTGAAAATTCAGAGAAAAAAAAAAAGAACTTCACATTATCAAAAATAAAAAATTGTCAACTGACCAAGGGCTAAAGTAGTATCTCTGGCTCTTCCAAGTGGCCTGGCATCAGGGCGTATGGACTCAACAAGATGACGCTCATAGAAGCGAAGAGGAAACAGACGTCTGAAAGCATCCACATCCATTTCTGATGAAAAATCCCCAGAAACATTTGGCAAACCCATATTTCTCTCTCCTTCGTCTTGTTTCTGATCACACTGCATGAGTGTGATAATGCATCAGTTTAGCATAAAAGAAATTAAGGCCACAAACAGACCCAAGATTTGTTATTTGATTAGACATAACCGCTACATCTGCACCAAAACAAACCCATTGTTTCACACTTGGGCCAAATGAATATAAATAAAAAATTATGCCTTCCCATTAAAAATGGCAATGTACTCCAGAAGGAAGCTAGTAAACACGTAGAAATTCCACAGCTCCTCAATCAGACAACACAACTAAGGCAAAGATCATTCAAACTAGTTACCCATATGACTGCCAATGCCAACGTTACCTATATGACATCTCATCTTCCACTCAAACCAGTAAATGTCAACTACCATTCCCTTTATTTTCATCTATTGTATTCTACTGACACTCTTATCACCAGACTCCCTTAACTAAATTTCAAATATGCTTCCCATTATGCAAGAAGAGATCGAAAGCTTCAAGCACTGCACACTAAGCCATTGATAACAATAACCAGCACTACTTGAAGAAAAATACATACATACATATATATATATATATATATATATATATATATATATATATAAATAGATTATCTTATACCAGCGTCTCTAAATCGGACAAAGTTGGAACAAATAAGGGGAAACGACAATGCTTACCTACAGTGGTGGCTTCGGAAAACACGCCGAGAAGAGCACGGTGGATTAAGCTTGAAAGGGAAAGAGATCAGTCCCTGAGCGTGAGAGGCGCGTGTGAGTTGGGGTTATGGGTTGCGTGGTATATTGACGATCGTCGTTGGGCGACTATTTTCTTTCACAAAGCCCACACCGCGAGGCAGAGGAGGTGCTAGCGCAGCGAATGAGCTTGTTCCCGAGCAGTGTAAATCCAACTTTTTTGCTTTTTTTTTTTTTAAATAATAATAATAATAAAATAAAATATTTCTTTTCTCTTTGTCTCACTGAGAAAGGCCTATCAACTCGGACAAGCCTAACTGTCGTATGAACATTCTTTTTACAATCCCATTTGGACGCTATACACACCTTCAAAGTACAGAAAAAGTTTTAGGCCCACCCACCAAAGAAGCCACTGAAGCCCAATATAATTACTAATGCAGATTCACATTTTCCATTTATTTTATTTTATTTTACAAAGTAAATAAAACAACCTTTATTTAAAAGAAAAAAAAAAAAATCCTGACCTATGCATTATTACAGGCCAACACTGATGGCTGGGCTTAAAGGTCCATAGCAACTAAGCGGGTCGGGAAATAAGCCCGTAAGGTCATTTGGTTATTCCTTCCCGCTCCGAAAAAGGAGTCAGAGCCCGATGCCCTAACTGACTCCCCGTCCTTCGACACAGAAGCCGAGTTGTGGGAGCTTTGGCAGTTGACCATGGCGTACAATGGTTCTGGCTCAGGCTGCCAGTCCAATTGCTACCGAAACAGAGATGAAGAAGAACAACAACAACGAGAAGTGCCCGTTCCGACCCCTGAGACTAAAACCACAACCAACCCAGTTGCTAATGATAATCACCAGAGTCTCTGCATTAAGTGCAAGGCCAGCCAGCCCATGTCTTTCGCCGGCCGTGGAACCGATGACGACTCCCGGTTCTGCACCGATTGCTTCCGGAGCAATCTCTTCGGGAAGTTTAGGCTGGCGGTTACTTCCAACGCTATGATTTGTCCCACCGACAATGTCCTCGTTGCCTTTTCTGGAGGCCCTTCTTCCAGGTCACTCTTTTTTCTCAATTTTCATTTACGCTGTATTTGGTTGTTAAGAAAATGTAGGAAAAAAAACGAAACTTGGTATGGAACACACAGTAGCCTTGTGATTGGGTTGCTTTTGATTATAACAGCTAAGCTTTGCATTAATTTTAAGCGTAAAGATGATTCTCTTAAGTCTCCCCTTTGTACGAAATGAGAAACTGGACATCAATATTTTATTAATGTTTGTTTGAATTCAGATTCTAAGAAGAATAGTAGTTTTTCATTCCAGGGTTGCTTTGCAGTTCGTACATGAGCTGCAACATAAAGCTCAGAAGAATTTTGATGCAAGTAGGGATAGATCATTACCAGTTTTCGGAGTTGGGGTTGCTTTTATTGACGAAAGTACCACTTTCTCTGTTCCTTCTGATGAAGTTGCCAAAGCAATTGAAGACGTCAGGTTGATCGTGTCAAATCTAACCCCACCGACTAAAGAATTGCATGTTGTTCCAATTGACAGTATCTGTTCTTCAGATTTCAGTAATGGAAGTGACAGATTAACAAATTTACTAGATTCTGTTAGTGATGTCACTGGTAAAGAAGATCTTCTGGTACATCTTCGGATGCTATCCCTGCAAAAGGTTCGTCTGTAGTTGCAATGCTTTTATGGCTAGCATACCATGAAGGGAAGGATAATACATTGATCCAGAATGTTATGTTTTTCTTTTGTAATGCAGCTTGCCTCTGAAAAAGGATACAACAGACTTGTTTTGGGATCATGCACATCAAGGATTGCTTGCCATGTTATTTCTGCCACAGTCAAGGTTTGTTTTTCAATAGTTTTTAGTTGCGTTAAAGATTTTGAGAAACTAATATTGAATCCTTTGTGGTGAGTGTGTAAGATTTCTTAAATGGAGGCTATGTCATTTTATGGTGCGGTTTTAGAGAAGTAATGGAAAAATTATCTGAATTGAAAAGAAAATTGAGTAATTTGGTTTTCTGGCATGGGTATTCTCTGATTCTAAGTGATCCATGATAGTTATAGAATGTTAAATCTTTAAACCACTAAAAGATATAATAACTACGTTGCAATTATTTTCTAGCAATCATATAATTTGTAGTTAGCATCTTACAGTCTTGGTAAGAAGTGGAGAAATTTTATAGTATTAATGGGATTTGCAATATATGTTACCATTGCAGAGCATACAATATGTTTTTCTAGCTTTGATTTAAAGAATTGGAAAAGTGGTTCCAGGCTTCCAGCAAGTGGTATCTTGAGAGTCTTTTTTTCAACTCTTAATAATTGAAATGCAAACGGAGGGAAATTGGAATTGAATCCCTGGTTGGTAATCTACCAAATATTTATTTGGATAAACAATATTTAGGATTGTCCCAGAACGGGACTAGAAATACTTCATCCTTACAGGTATATTATAAGATGCCTTTCATGTAAACTGTTATGGAGTTTCAACTTTTCATTTGCCAACACTTTTTCAGGATTTCAGAAGTTGACAGGTTCTTGTGATGTATACATAATAGAGTTTCTTCCCTTTCTTACCAATTTGGAATGAATAACTACAACTATGTCAGTAGAGAATATATAGTAACTTCTCAGGTCTATCTTGGAAGACATGTTGATTGCCCATGTCTATACTTGCTTTTAACAGGGCCATGGATACTCTTTACCAGCAGATATTCAGTATGTTGATTCAAGGTGGGAGATCCCAGTAGTTCTTCCACTTCGTGACTGTCTTATACAGGAGCTCAGCATGGTTTGCCACCTTGATGGGTTTGTAATTCAAATTTTTTTTCCATTTGTCTTTATTGATTTTCTAGTCCTTATTTGAATGGAGGTCCAATCTCTTAACTTGGCAGGACAGCCTAAAGACTGTGGAGTTGAATAAAAATCCTTGCTCTGGCATCAATGGCTTAGTCTCTTCATTTATTAAAACATTGCAGGTACCAAGTGCTCATTTATAAGGAAAAATGCTTGTTAAAGACTGGAGTTTAACTTTTTTTTTGTTTTTTAATCTTCAGGAAGAAAATCCTTCTCGTGAATGCACAATTGTGAGAACTGCTGGAAAGCTAACTCCATTTCATTTCAACAGAATTCCTGAGATCAGTGACAATAATGTACCTTTGGCAACCCGAAGACGTCAGAAGAGATATAATCTTAAGCCTACTGAATCTATGTCCTCAGAATCATTCTGTCCTGTCTGCAATAGCCCACTTCGCATATCTGATTTGCTAAGTTTTGACAATGTTGGGAACTGCCACTCAAATTCTGTTTTTTTTAGTGCTGCATGCTGTTCAAGTTGTCGCTTTCAGATACTTCCTAAGGATCTCTCATCGGTTGAAAATTTTTATTCACTTTTACCTCAACCAGTTGTTGCCCAAGTAAAGAATGGCAGCTCCGACTATTACAGTGAGCTAAGGTAAGAAATAACACATACTATTATATATTTCAATTTTGGTATAGCTTGGATTTAAGTACTTAAAAGCTATGGAAACCTAGACTTAGCACTGAGCTACATGAACTTGCATGTTCATTTGTTGAATGGAAAGAGAAGAATTTGTAAGGTATGGTTAATTGATTGAATCTTCAGCCTTTCAGATCTCAAAACTTCTTGAAGTATGGACAATAGTGATCTCATTTTCTCTCTCTCGTGTCGTCATCTTTATTTATTTCTCTTGTCTTTCTCAGGGAGCAAATCAAAGATTGCTTGCTTTCAGACTGCGAAGAAGAAACTTGAACTGACTGCCCATTTCAAGGTTTCATTGCTTTGAGTAAAGCATTTATCGCCTGAGTAGAACCTTGCATTCGCTTGGATAGAAGCAGTTTCAGAAAGATATATTACATGCCGTGACAAGCCAACGATCCAACAATGAGAAATAATTTTACGCTACCTCATGGATGACTTACTCCTTGCCAACAAATTTATAATCTTTGCTTTAATTGAAGGTTTTACGTAATCCATGTTGTATCATCATGAATGTAAAAATCAGTGTTCAATTTTGGGAGTTAATTGATAGTAGCTTGTGATTTTTTTCATTCGTTCTTTGATTATGTTGCGTGCACAACAAATAAATATCATTTCGGATCCTGAAAATGTCTAAATATAGTGGAAAAATGCGCGAATGAATGTTAGCATGTAATGGGAACGTACACGAACTTTGTATCTTGTAAAGGACATGACCGTTTTTCTTATATAGGCCATAGCACATGGTTGATTTAATGCCAGACCAAAGTTACTATGGCTTAGTAAGATTTGAGCCAATTGGGCCATTAATGAATTGGTTTAAACTATGATTTGGTGAACCTATTCGGCTGATCAATAAAATAGTTAAAAATATGATTTGGCGAGCCAATTGGGCCACTTAATAAAACACTTAAAACTATGATTTGGTGGAGTGCGCCGGCCCAAGCAATAGTGCAACGCAAGGGCGACGCCGAGGACCCCAGTAGCAAGCTACTGTTGCGGGCCCTCCCCCATAAAAAATTAATTTAATATCGTGTGGACCATTGGTCCACGTATCAGATATTAAACTGATAAGAACAGATACTACACTTGATCTTAGCCAAAAGGCCGAGAAAGGTATGCTTTGATCGACGCTAGGTCTGCTCCTTATATTCAACTCCTTCCGCTTCTACTTTCCTCAGCTGAACGATGTGGGACTTGAGTGCGTGTTTTGAACCCCTGACCTACCCGATTACATTTACTCCATCACTCTGTATTACCATCCATCGTTCAATATATATATATATATTATTTGCTATTTCCTTCTCAAATATTTTCAATTTCACTACTAAAATTGCTTCTAGAGATCACTTAAAAAATGCAATAAGCAAAAAGAGATCTTATCCATAAAACAGTGCAAGACTAAACAACTGCCTGTTCGAGAAAAATATAAGCAGGATGTTTCCTACTCTCAAGTCTATCCATAGAAGTGGCAGTATTGCGCTAGCCTCACAATGACTTGTAGCTCTATGACTTGTAAATGAGGTTGATGCTTTGCCTATGAATATATTTCCGACAATATTTTAAACAACTACAGGAAATACCAAGAAGAAAAAGTAAACAGAGCAGAGAAGCGAGTCAAATACTACACACTTATTTAATTCTGGTAGCTGAAGATAGCAAAAGAAAGAAGAATTTTCTTTCCCTTGTAATTGTAATCAGAAACACCAATACAATAACTCATTGGTTTAAAAGCATTAACATAACCCCGCAAAAGGAACGCTGTTTTACATATACGGGGTTCAGCTGATATGAGAGTCATTGCATATCAAGAAATTTGGGAAATAATTCCACCAGGTTACTGTCACTTATAACCACTCCAAGTTTCTCAGATAAAACGGCGTTCTTCAAATCAACTCCTGCATTTGCAGCCACATCTGCATTACGGATCTCAATGTATTCATTCAAGTTGTGCACAGTTCCATCTGCACAAGGGAACAAAAAAACCAACAAAACTATGTCATTCAGGTTGTGGATTTGTCACCACCTCTCTTGAAAAGCTTCAAAACCATGGTTTGCGTATGTAACTAAAACACAAAGAAATACAAATAGCTTAGGAGTACAAGTCTACCCTAACAAAATATAGCAGTTACTTGAAGTTTCACATGGCCATGACGATGAAGATATAGGAAGTTCTACTCAGAAAAACTGCATCAGATCCCTTCATATTTGAAACAAACCTGAACACATGTTAAAACTAACAGAGCTAGACTACATAGTTGTCATTAGAATTTTACCTTCACCAACAATGGGATCATAAGCAGGAGGTTCTGCAATCCAGTTACCAGCAGAATCTTTCATATGCCTTCTATCAGAAGCAAAGCTACGGAGGAACATTGGGGCATGCACAATCCGGAAAAACCTGTTACCAGGGAAAAAATTTCAGAGACTAGAAGCCATATTCTGTACACAATATGCTTGCTTTTCCAAACTGACAAGTCAATATTTTGATAGGAGAAAGGCCAAAAAGGGAACTACCAAAACAAAAAGGTCTAATAGTTATGAAATTTACACTATATCTCAACAATCATATTATCAAAAAACAATACAAGGGGAAATTTAGCAAATCAACTTAGATCTCAAAGAATGCTCACAACACACTATATATACCAAATCACCAGGAGGGAGGGGGAGGGGGTGAAGGGGTGAGAGAGAGAGAGAGAACTGCTTTCATGAAAAGATATGAGTTAAAATGATTATTTTCATCTTTCTTCCAATCTAAGTAATGACAATAACAACCCCATTATGTCCTCCAAGGGTGACAAAGTATCTCTACCTTTTGAAAAGAAAAAATGTGACTTCTTAGCCTGCTGTAATGTGATTATAAATGCATCAGACAAGTTAATACCTCTGATACTCAGCAAAGAGCTGAAATGATGGCCGAATAGTTTCTGAGATGTAAGTTTCTAGAGGAGAAGGAAATGGAAGACGTGAATCTAAATCCCATACTACGTGAGAAGTGTCACCTTCATTTTTTCTCTGTAAAAAAATTTGCAACTCCCAAAAATTATAAGTACTTAAAAATTAAAAGCAAATAACCTTTCACGACCAAAACCAATCCTTGCTTCCTAGTGCCCCTAAAGAAGTAATAATACAAGACTCTACCAAATTATTTTACAGCAGAGAGGATATTTTGATTCTACCTGGACGCAAATGACATGATAGTCCCATAGACTTACTCCATCTGCTCTGTTGCTAGCCTTTTGATTCCACAATGGAATCTACAAATTTTGTCGTAAAGGCAAAATAAGAATAAACATACAAATTTTAAACTCAGCTAAGAAAATACATAACACAATTCTTTACTTTAAGTGATGTGATATCTGTATTGCAATGATAACTCTCTCTAGATGTATTAACAAAAGATTTCTACAAATGGTAATGACTCCTATGATCCTATCCAAAAAAACTTGCACTACATTTTATCATAAAAAAGTTCCAAAGGAAATGCCAATTCTAATTCTGTATGTGAATGCATTTGTGTTCATCATCGACTAAAATACATCTCATAATATTTTCATTTACAGAAGCAATGCCAAAACAGGAGATTATTAGACTTCATTATTTGTTATATTGTTAATGAGACAGACATGTAATCATCAATTCATCAAGTATTAATTCACTATTAGACAAAAAAAAATCTGAAGCAATAAAAGTTTAGATTAAGTAGCTAATTTGTATAAATGATCAACTGCATAGAAAAGCCATATACCAACTCACCTCGAATAACAAAGAGCTAAGTAAATCTCAAATAAGAAGAATGACAAAAATCAAAACATCGTACATATACATGCCTGTTTCTTTTCGTTGGAAATGAAAACGACAAAAAGATCAGACCCCTCTGCATCTGCTATCCCATTTTCACATAGTTTCTTGCAAAGCAAGTATACATTCTCCTCACTACAAAATCACAATAAAATGATTTCATAAGCAAGAAAACAAGTTTTTGATGAATACGAGGCAAGTGCCGTATGTTGGATAATTGTAGTAGTATTAGCACTACACATCTCTTCTTTACTTTGTCTATATTTTGGTTAATGTCATACTTACGAATAGTTCTATACTTACTTTATGCAAATATAATAGCTGCATTCAAATTTCTTGCCCACAAATTTGTTGATCCAATCCATACCATCACATTGAAAGCTTCAAGATTTTATTAGGGTCTGGACGCAATATTTTTGCCTAAATACAAACCTCGCAAGGGTTCATCATCATTAAGCGAAACTAAAGCAGTAAAAATCTTCCCTACTCCTTTGTACTCGAATTTATAGGGATACACCGTGTAACATTCTTCTGTCAGCTTGAGTTCACAATTAATAACTTTTTAACATTAATATACTAATACAGCCATTACCCACCAACCAAGAACCCTAAAACATAATAAAATTAACTTTGGGATAGAGAACGATGGAAACCCAGAAACGAAATGATCGCAATACCCAATTCGAGGATAAAAATGTTATTTGAGTGTGTGGAAGTACCAGTAAAATGGGGTGTGCTGGAACTGAGAAACGTCCAAGGACATGGAGCTGCTAAGTTCCAAATTTGGGGTCGTCATCCTTCTCTTCTGTTTGTAACCAAAAACGCTTCCAGTTATATTCCCCTTCCTCTTTGGCCTTTGGGGACTCTGTCTGACCCTTTTTAGCTTCCACTCTGATCTCCAACATTCCAAAAGTTGATACTTTATAGCTCTTAAATTGAATAAACGACTCGTCGTCTATTTTGCTAAAACCCAAAGGCCCCCACTTTTTTACGATGACCAATATCAAACTTCAAAACGCAGCGTCAAAGCTCCCACCAAAATTCCAAATAGGACATGGAAGAGGAGGACCTCGACAACCTCCACATCTCCGGAACCTCCACATCTTCTCAACCACAACGGCGCCGGAGCATATGCACCAACTGCTTGCGGCCCAGCCCAGTCTGCCTCTGCGAGTCTCTCCCGTCCCAGCCTATCCCAACCAAAACGCATGTCGTAATCCTACAACATCCCCACGAGTCTCACCACAAGCTCTCCACCACACCCGTCCTCACCAAATGCCTCCTCAACTCCACCACCATCGTCAGCCGCCGTCTCCGACCAGGTCTCACCCCTCTCCTTGACCAATCCCCATCCGCCATCTACCTCTTCCCACCTACCCACTCCTCACCCGCCGTCAATCTATCCTGCCTCCAGGACCCGGACTCACTTGTATCGGGAAATAGTACTCCTTTGGTCCTCATCGTTTTCGATGGGACCTGGAAGCACGCGAAAGAAATGGTAAGCGCCAGCCAGAATTTCTTGTCCAAATTCGCCAAAAGGGTCTGCTTGGATTTTGACGAGAATGTGAGCGGTGGGAGCATCTACGACTCGGAGCTGATTCTGAGGAAGGAGCCGTTTGGTGGATGTGCGAGTACTATGGAAGCCGTGGCCAGAGCTCTGAGAGTGATTGAACCTAATGGGTTGGAGATCGAGAGGAAGTTGATTGAGGTTCTTAGGGAAATGGTGAGGTTACAGGCTAGTTATCTGAAGCCCATGAAGCCGAGGCCGAAGCTGTTGAAGAGAAGCAAGGAACAAAAGAAGAAGCAGAAGGATCATGAGGATGAGAGCTCCTAAATGTCAGATTACGGGTATTGTTTTCCTCAATTTTCATGTCGCACATTCACTTCAAAATTGTTACCTTGAAGATTTTTATTGCTGCTTTGCTTTGTATTGAATAGCTAGAGATGAATTAGCATGCATGCACATCTCACTCACACCTGATTCATTGAAAGAGACAGAGATTTTTTACTCATAATTTTAAGAGTCCCGATAGTCTTTAATGGATTCGCTCCTTGCACATTATCTGCTAACTCCAAGTCCCACATCGACCGCAGGAGAATATTTGCAACGGTTTAAGTGTCCTTCCCGAATGTAAGATGTCAACCCGTCACAAGACAAAGTGATCGGGTCATGACCTACGGGTCGGACCCAGGAAAGTCCCCGGGCCCATAACTGCAGAGATGCAGCCTCGGAAACGAGTGAGCTCTGTGTGCTAGAAATTCTTTCGCACCATCGGTGCGATGGGCTGAGACACGTGTGGAGCCCAATGGACTTCTAGCCCAGAGTATCATGGCCGATTACACAGTTATTCACTTGGTCCATTGGACTAACTGAACGGGGCTTATGATCTTGTGACACCACTTTTTTTTTTTCCTTTCTTTTTGTCAAAACAAAACTAAATTAATTTTTGTTATTTTCTATTTTTTCCTTCTTTTTTTCCAATTTTCTTTTCTTTCTTTTTTCTCTTTCTCTTTCTTTTTTTATATTCATTTTTAGTCTCTATTATTTTCTATTCTCTCTTTCTTTTTTTCCTGTTTTCTATTTTCTCTGTCTTTTTTTTGGGCTCTCCATATATGTGTTATTCAGTTGCTATGTCTCATATCAATGTTCAGTGTAAAACAGAAAAAAGTAGCTCATGGATGAGTGTATAAAGTTTAAAGCCTGCAATGTAAACAAGACATGGGATGGGGCCTCCTTACTTTTCCAATATGCCAACCACCAAATGCAAATGGGGCGGCACCTTTTGCAACACTTGACCATCGACTTCTCTTTATGTAAATAAAAATATATTTTGCGGCCATTATAATATTTGAATAATTTTATTATCATAATTAAAATATTAACTTAACATTTTTATTTTTTGGTAAAATCTCTTAATTCATTTATAATCTTATAGTACGATTTATGTTACCTTTACGGTATAACTTCTTTTCAATAGTTATTTTACCCTTTTATAGGATTGCTTTGACATCGTGATGTCTCCAAAACTTAAAATTTATATATATTAATGCATGAGATTAAGGTTGGCATATCATTTTTATTTTTTTTTTATTTTTTTTGGAGAAAAAATATAATTGAGAAAAGTTGAAAAATGCATTCAAGCTTACTAATCAACTCCAGCATCGTACAAAAACAAATTTTAATTTTTTAATTATTTAATTATTAAAAAAAAAAACAATTCTTATTAAAGCAGCGTTACGAGGTCGTTTTCAGTACTTCCATTTCTACGTTGCACCTGCCAGACTGTCCTTTTATTCCAGTATTTCAATTCCAGCAAATAACCAAGCCATTGTCGTGTCAACACGTGTTTACCCATCGTGTACGTAATGGTCATAATATGTATGATTATAAAAATGTAACCTGGATTAATTATTATATAGCAGCAATTATGTGAAAAATAATACAGGTACTGAATTAGTTTCATGGAATTAAACCTTAAAAGGTATAAATTAATCTGTCAATATCTTATAATTGTGTAATAAATAAATATGAGATTCACATGTAAAAGTAAGTGAGATTAAACATAGTCATATTATTTTTTAAAAAAAAAAATAAATGCAGTCATATATTTGGTTTCCAGACTGATAAACAAATTTGATAATCCTATAGATATTTAAACAGTAAAATCATTATGGGTAATACTTGGCTCACGAAATTTGTGCACCGAATGTCATAACACTCCAGAAAGTATTATAATGTGATTATCATTTTTAAATTTTAATATTGAATTTTATTTTCCAATACAAAATTAAATTGTTAGTGTTAAAATTTAACATTTTATTTCAATAGATCATGTTGAAAAAATAATAATGCAAAAATAAATGTATATTACACATTCGATCCATGACAAGCGAACCCAATAAGGCCGATCGCTAAATGATAAAGTTGGGTGATAAATTGATTTTCATAATTCAGTTTTCCAAAAAAATAGTTTTATGGGAATCAGTTTTCTTCCTCTGGTGTTTCGTAAAGTGATGGTAAATTTTCTAACGACGTTTCTTTCACATTGTCTACTTTATATTGGGAAAACAAAAAGGAAAGCTGTGTAAATTATTAAAATGCATTTGATGTATATGTGTTGGAATATTAATTAGTGTCGATTAGTGTTATTGTTCACAGAGCTTTATCTATGTTTAACCCTCTTAGCTGTTTATTCTTCAAGAGTCTTCTTTTGTACCGTTTAATGCAGGAATTTTATTGTAGAAAAAATAAAATTAATTATATCGACTTTTTTGTTTCAATTAAGTTTTAAATCGTATAATTATAATATCAAACAGCATTATTATAGTTAACATACTATTTATGACCCATAAATATTTTACTCGTAAAGTACATTTTAAAAAACAAAGATGCATTCAGTGCCAAGATAAAGTAAAATAAAATAAAACTCATGCCTTCAAATAAAATACGCTGATTAGGCAGATTAGAATAGACCAGAGGGGGACCTGCAGGAAGTTAAATTAAACCGAACCCATAAATATAATCCTCCAAAGTCCAAACTAAAATATGTATTATGAGGGGCGTCTTAGTGACTGCCACACACAGTGTCCTTTTGTGCCTCTCCATGGATGATATTTCAGGGCCCATAAATATTTGTTATTGAGGCAAAGTATGGTAAACATATCGTCCCCTTTCTTATATTGCAGAATTTAATTTATTAATTGAAAACCTCCCACATGGGAAAGGTAGACTGTGGACCAGCGTTACAATTGGGGCAATCAAAAAATATGCACATTTAGCACCACACACACCACATGATGTTTTCACTTTCTGTGCGCTGAAAGCTGCCACGCTCGAAGCAAAATATGGTTTCTATAGAAATATGTTGTTTTTGGTCGTGTTGACTCAGATACTTTAATGTGAAAGCTACCATGGGCACGTACAGCGTTCATTTAGTACGAGGCCAGCCACATTCATTGTTAGCTGCATTGGAACATTTTGGTTTAGGTCGTTAGGTGGTGAAACGTGAAGAAAAAATAAGCACCAAATTGAGTGTAATTTTTTTTTTCTTTCTTTGTAATTATAATAAAATTTTAAAAACTAATAAACTTAAATTAATATTCGAACTAAATAAATTATATATAAATTTTAAGAAAAAAAAAAGAAAAAGGAAAAGAGGACTAAGAATAAAAAAATAAAACCATTACCAATGGCCTTTAAGTAGACGCTGTCATACATTATTTATTGGTGTATTGGCGTACATTTATTTATAAATACACCAATGAAGAAATATATACACTCTCATAGTCGCATTATATATATATATATATATATATATATATATATACAATGAAAACGAATGACCCATATAAATGAAACATCATTTGAATGGTAATAAATAAATTTACCAGTGGAGTGTCTCTAAAGAGACATTTTGATTTAGTTCCAAAACATGCATTTGAGGCTTATAGATGCAACATCTTGCCTAACAGTAGTACTTGATCATGCTTGTTCACATATTGCAGTTGGTCAATTTGGTTGAACTGCCTTTTTAAAAATAAATAAATAAATAATAAAATAAAAAGAAATAAAACCTCATTTTGTAGTCCTATTACATCATGGACAGTGACCAAATAGTTCATGACATGGGTTGTCAATCTTGCTACAGGGGCTTACATGAGCTGGCTTTGTGTTTCCTTTTGTGGGCATCTTTGTAATTTCATCATAGCTTTCGTTCTATGCAGCTAAAGAAATTCCCTTTCGATGTTTTCGTAATATTCCTTCCAATTTACAAATTGCGGTTTTCTTTTCGCCAGGAGATTTTTAACTTAATATATTATAATTTAATTATTGTTATTATTATTATTATTATTATTATTATAAGATTGATTCTTGGGACATTCCTGGTGCCCCATCATGACACAGACAACCCTTTTCCACCTTGAGCCCTCATCATATGAGGTATCGTGCTCGCCTCACATTGTTTTTGAACCAACACGCTTATAAAGGGAGGTCTCGCACACTGAACTGTCGGAGCCTAACCACATGAACTTACAAAATTTTGCATTTGCGGTTCAATTTGGAAAATAATTTGTCAAAAAAAATTGCATTAAGACATGCCTCAATTTGGGATTTTTATTTTCTATCTTTTTGGTGTATGTATTTAGAATATGATATCAAAAGTAAAAAAAAAAGAGAGGAATTTCGTCACTGAATAGTGATCAATAGGGATATATATTTAAAAACTAAGGTCCACCATCTCCAACAAAGCAATATTCTTATTAGTTTGAGCCTCTGTCGCCTTTGCTTGTAAGCTTAAAAAACCAAAATAATAATAGAATGATTAAGGAATAAAAAATAAAATCCCTATTCCAAACTTAACAATCAACTAATATTGGATATCTTGCTTCTAGTTTTTTTTTTTATAAATAAAAAATAAAATTGTCAGCCTTTCTTTTAGAATTAAATGCAAATAAATAAAAAATTAATAGGAAATTAATTATCCGTCCTTATATAATGCCATAAATAATACAATTATGTGGGATTCTCAAAAATACAATATGTCTCCTTTACCAAACTCTGTGCTAGCATACAAATTTATATGCATATGCAGTGAGAGACCGTTCATTGCAGCTAGTTACTACAAAGTTTTTTAGCATACCAAACTACAACTAAGCGCATTCATCACAATTTACTTAATATATATTTTTGGTTATATATAATATATTTATCAACTTTATTGATTATGTATAATATCCAACAAAGTGTGAATGCCATGTGGATTATAAAATTATATAAGTTGCAATAAAAAACTTTATTCGAATAAAAAACTAGATTTATGAATATTCAAGTCATTTATTTCTCTCTTTTTTTTCTAGAATTTTTTGAGACATGTAGAGCCCTTAACTTTTGAAAAAAATATAATAATAAAAAAACAGAGGCTGTTTTATGTTTTGGAGGGAAGAGCAAAGGATGTCATTGTGTGAATAAATATGAAATTTGAAAAATATTTAAGTGTAGTTGTATAGGGACATATTTCGAAAGGATTCAAAATTTGTTTTGTATTTTTAATTAGGATTAGTGTAACTGTGTCGCGGTTAGAATAAGCATCCAAAAGGGTGGGAGAGAAAATCTTCAATTGTCCATAAGAAAAGACGGTTGGGTCATTTTCCAAACAGAACTGAGAGAGGAGTTTCTCGTATTCCACACAATCCACCAAAAATACCTCGCAATCTCTTCAATAATTGTTTAGATTGATAGAATATGAGGGAAATTAAAAAAAATGTTTTGATTTGTTAAAAATGAGTGGGAAAAAAAGAAAGATGAGGAAAAATTTATTAAATGGTGAGCCTTTTTTTTCCATCCAAAATGAAGAGAAAAATGAGAGAAAGAAAAAGGGTTAAATAAAAATAAACTAAATTTTATACGAGATATTTTTGTAACGACAGAAATTGTATTTATTGATTTTTACTTTTATTTTATTTCTATTAAATACTCATTAAAATAATAATTATTATAAATATTATTTTTTTTTATCCTTTTCCTACCTGATCCAAACACAGTGTAAATATGATTTTCTATATATATATATATATATATATATATCAATTTCTTCGACAGCAAAGAAATAAAAAAATAAAAGACCAATTTTTTTTTTTTAATCTTGTTTGAAAACCAATTTCATGGCACTTACATATATATTTTGGTGAAACTGAAATATTTTAAAGGAAAAAAAAGTTCAAAAGAAATGAATTATCATTGAATTATGACTAATATTTCATGGTCCATCAAGAAAAAAAGGGCGCCAAAGGCACATTTAGAAAATAAATAAGAATTTAGTTTTATGCTACATGAAAAAAGAAAGATCGAATTCATATATATATCACTTTCACATTAGGTAAAACTTATATGTCTTTGTAGTTAACTCCTTCCTAGGAAAGAAAAAAAAAAAACTAAGCATATTTTAATGAAAAACATACGAATTTCTATTTTTATTTTCAGGTTTTATTAATTTTCCCGACAAATATTAAAACTACGAAATTTTTTTGATTATATTTTTATTTTTATAAAAAAAGAAAAAGGGGAAATAATCCAGTAACCCATATAAGCAAAAGAGGGAAAGCGAAGATGGCCGGTGCCACCGTCACCGGATCTTTGCCTTAAATAACGACTTTATCTGCCCCAAACTCTCTCTCACGTTTCTCTCTCTCTCTCTCTCTCGTTTCGTTTATCTTCCTCATCATAATTCATTCATACCCATCTCCCTCCTCTCTCTCTCTCTCTCTGAATTACAAATCTCAAAAGGCTCAAGAAAAGTTAGAGAGAGAAACGCACACACAGCAATAATTCACTTTCTTTCCAAGTATCTGCGTTCCTCTCTCTCTCTCTCTCTCTTTCTTTATTGCCAGCTCTGTAAGCTTGTCCTTCCCCTACCCATTGCTTCTCTCTCACCTCCAACACCTCATAATCATACACAGAGATCCGTTTCGTTCAGGTATGTCAATTCGCCGATCATTTATCTGTTTTCGTACTCTGATCAGCTCTGATCAACTCCGGTTACTTTCTGACATTTAGATCTTATTGTTTTCGTTTTTTTTTAATTTTTATTTGATCTCTTTGTCTGATCGTTATTGGAATTTGTTATTGTCATTTTTTCTTTATCCGGACTCCGGTAAGTTCCTGATAATTGAAATGGCTTTTTGGTCGTTCTCAAAATTTTATTTTATATTTTTTTACCATCCTTGGATATTTGATCTGGTACGTATGTTGGTTTTTGTATGTGTTTATTGTTTGTTAGTCGTTTGTTCATGTACGTTCTTTGTTTTTGTTTGCTAGTTGGTTGATCTCTTCTTTTCAAGTTTTGTCGTGATTTCATGGCTTTTTTAAGCTTTAAACAGTTGGCAGTTCAAATTATTGAACGAGTTATTGAACTAAATAACTGGGAGATCTCAAAGATAAGCTGTGTATCTGAACTTTCTGAATGTCTTACGAAACTTTATCTGGGTTCTTTTCCTTCAGCGTAGAACTTTCTTATGACCTTTTGATCTCATTACTTTTTGTTAGAATGTAAACGAGCTCTTTCCTGATGAGGCCTGAATAGCATAATTGATAAACTTCCTGAACCTAGATTGGGATTTTTATTCAGTTGGCAGTCTCTAGTCAAGACTGTTGTGAATAATTTATAGCTATTTTGCATACTGTAGACACTTTGACAGGAAGCTCTACTTTCTTTGCTCTTATTGAATTAGTTTTAAGAATTTTGTGATTAGGAGCGATCGATAGTAAGCATTTTTCTTCTTAGTTTGTTTGGTTGTTAATGTGCAGTTTCAAAGTTTGGTGATGCGGCATTCTGTTTGTAGTATGCACCTTGAAAGCTAGGAAGCCTGGGGATCTGGCAAGTAAATGCTATGGCTAATAAATTGATAATATAATTAGTTGTCAAACACATGCATTTATAGAAAGGTCAGCATTGTTTATAGGAAATAAGAATGCTGATTAGAGATTCTCTAGGAATTGTGTGTTAGAATCTCTGATGCTTTGAATAGTTTCTGGAAGGCAGCGTGTATGGTAGCAAAATTATTTTTATTCAAGTTGAAAGCTGGCTATAGGAATACATCTTACAGCTCGTTTATGTTTGGTATCTCAGAAATTGGACTTTAAAAAGTGACATTGACTTTGTATAGAGTTCCCTCCAAGAGTAATCTAACTACACATTGGACTTCAAAAAGTGACATTGATTTGGATAAAGTTCCCTCCAAGAATAATCTAGCTATACATTGACCAGGATCAACCAAATGTGAGCTATTTGGAAGAAATATTCTTTTGTCAGGATTAAGATTATAGTGAAGAATTTCTGAACAGTAAGTAAATGCTATAAGTAGTAATTCAATACAAATAATTGTCTTCGTTTTAGAGAGCACCAGGCAATGCAAATCTGTGATATGCAAGTTAAAAAGAATCTTAAGAAAATCTTAAACATGACCAAGGGTAATAGGATGGATTGTCATTTTGTCAGTATACATTACACTCACGTGCTCACAATGAAAGCGGAAGGAAAAGAGGTTGGATTTCATACTTATATCAGGATATCAAAAGGGGGAATTTCCAGTATTGATGAGGTTGCATTACTGCTGATGGAAAGTCTGTAGAACCACACAATGAGAAGATTGCTCTTGGTGAATACTGAATACAGTTTTAAGTTCAGTAAAAGAGAATGGTGATTCGAGGTGTGTGGAAAGCAGTGAGATTTAAGTAATGATTCTACAATCAGAGTTTCATTAACTTAGTTATACTATGGGGACAATAAAGGAGAATGCAAGTTTGTATATGTCATTAAAGTCCAATGTAGTTGCAATCTGAATATATTATGAGGTAAGATGCTAACCAAGATCTGATCCTATGCTGAAGGGATATTCCTTGGCTTTATATTACATGATTGGGATGATTAAAGCGAGCTAGTGTACGGAGAGAGTGAGATTGAAGTAATGATTTATCCATAAGAGTTTGATACTAACTTAAGTTGTGCTATGGGTAAAATAAAGGGGAATGCAATTTGTTAACTTCATAGTGAGATTTGTTTTGGTGAATACTGAGTATGGTTTGAAGTTCAACGAAAGAGAATAGTGGTTCGAGGTCTGTGGAAAGCAGTTGGAGTTTGGTAGTAACTTTGTTATATGGTGGGAAAATGAAGGAGAATGCAAGTTTGATAATGTCGTAAAAGTTAAACATAGTTGCAATCTTAATTTCTTACGAGGTTAGATGAAAAGTGGGGTGCCATGCTAACCAAGATCTGATCCTATGTTAAAATGATTTGAAGGATTGAGACATTGAAAACAAGTTAGTGTAGAGAAAGAATGACAATAGTCTAAGAAAAATGCAATGAAACCTTCTTCTAAGTTCTAACATATGCTTCTTTTATGTAGGAAAAAAAAAAGTTATTGCAATTTCTTCACAAATGCCATGGCAATCTTTGTATTGTTCTGAAACATCAAAACTATTATATTCTGTAACCTTTTGGTATTTCTTGAATCTGAATTTTTTAATTAAATGATAATATGGTTATCGTTCTGGGGTTTTGACTTTACATTTTTTTTTTTGGTGTTTTTGTAATTACACCTTTATTCTTTCCTCCAATGTACACTTGTGGAATTTCCACATAGCAGATCACTGGAGTCAATAGGATATATTCTCTGTCTTTGCTGAACGAAACATTAGTGAAGAAGGTTTTCAAGCAATGTCTAGCGCAGCAAAAGGTTTGGATCCTGCATTTCAGGGAGCTGGTCAAAGAGTGTATCCTTTAACATATTGACTTAAGAAATGACTATGAAAAAACTCCTTTGTATTCTTAGAATCAAAGAGGAACAATCTTAAAACTCATTTATTGCTGGTGGAAAGGTGAGAAGTGATTATAAATTAAAGTAGTTATTTACATAAATATGTTTTCTGGTACTTTTCATTGTTAAAATTGTGTTTCAAATTTGGGGATGTTAAACTTAACAATTAGTAGAGGGACTGAAATTTGGCGAATCGAGAATTTTCAGCCAGTTCCACTCCCAAAGTCTGAACATGGAAAATTCTACAGTGGTGATTCATACATTGTCCTGCAGGTGTGAATAGTCTTCACTATTCTAGACCATCTTTCCTTTTAAAATTTTGAAATCTGTAAGCTTATGTCTTTATTCGTTTGATTCTGATGCCTTTGCCTCATAAATTGTTGCAGACCACACAAGGCAAAGGGGGTGCTTATCTATATGACATACACTTCTGGATTGGAAAAGATACAAGTCAGGTGTGCTTTTATATGTGTATGTCTGTGTGTCTTACTGATAACTTAAAGTTGTCTATACCTTTTGCTTATTGAAGTAAAAGAACTTAAAATGGTTTTACATGATCTGGTATCTTTTTATACATGACATCACAATTTCTTATTGTAGGATGAAGCTGGGACAGCAGCTATCAAAACTGTTGAACTTGATGCGGCTCTCGGAGGACGTGCGGTGCAACATAGAGAAATTCAAGGCCATGAATCTGACAAATTTTTGTCGTACTTCAAACCTTGTATTATACCATTGGAGGGAGGTGTTGCATCTGGGTTTAAAACACCTGAGGAAGAAGAATTTGAAACACGGTTGTATATCTGCAGAGGAAAACGAGTTGTCAGAATGAAGCAGGTCTGACCTCTTTTGTCATGAGATTGAAATTTCAGTTAAGATTCCTTCAATATAAATCTGCTAGAGATTCAAGGGAATATCACCATACATTTTCCTTGTTCAGGTCCCTTTTGTGCGATCTTCACTGAATCATGATGATGTATTCATATTAGACACTGAGAATAAGATTTATCAGTTTAACGGTGCAAATTCCAATATCCAAGAAAGGGCTAAGGCTTTGGAAGTAATCCAGTTTTTGAAAGACAAGTATCATGAGGGGAAGTGTGATGTTGCAATTGTTGGTAAGCACATTTATTTTTACAAACACTGCACATTTATATGCACACCTACATATATATGTACATATTTCTATGCTAATTGTTTTAATTGTGCATTTTCTTCTCTTGTACTTGTCACCAGACTTGCATTTTCCTAATGAACTTTTTCACTTTGATACGCACAAATGTAAGGTTTCCAATTCTTCACTCATTACTTACATAAATTGTGTTCAAATGCCAGATGATGGGAAGTTAGATACAGAGTCAGACTCGGGTGAATTCTGGGTCCTCTTTGGTGGTTTCGCTCCGATTGGCAAGAAGGTTGTTGTTGAAGACGATATTATTCCAGAGTCTACTTCTGCTAAACTTTATAGGTATTATCATCTTTTAACTCCATAACCTGAGTGTAGTTGTAATTTCATAGTTTAATAGACACTTGTTTGTGATTGTTTTCAATGTGAAGCATATGGCTTTGTCAAAACTTTTGGAATGATGCTATATAATCAACATTTTTATGAACTTTTGTCCGTTTCATATGTTCTCTTCAATCTTATTTTTCTCTTATTAATGTGTGTAATAATATCAGATGCTGATTTAATATCCCTGGTTTCTGCAGCATAATTGATGGTGAAGTGAAGATTGTAGAAGGTGAATTATCAAAATCCATGTTGGAAAACAATAAATGCTACTTACTGGACTGTGGTGCTGAGGTTTTTATTTGGGTTGGCCGAGTAACGCAAGTGGAAGAGAGAAAAGCTGCCACGCAAGCTGCTGAGGTAGTAATGTAGCATTCATTTCTTAGTGTTAACTTAAATATGGGTTTCTAAAACCCCTTACATTTGTCACCAGGAGTTTCTTGCTAGTCAAAATAGGCCAAAGTCGACACGTATAACTCGACTTATCCAAGGTTATGAGACACATTCATTCAAGTCCAACTTCGATTCTTGGCCTTCCGGATCTGCAACTCCTGGCGCTGAGGAGGGAAGAGGAAAAGTAGCAGGTATAAGTCACTTCCTCGTATGAAAGTTGAGATAGAATCTTTCAGGATTAGCTTTATTGATGGTATCTTTGTTCTTCGTAGCTTTGTTGAAGCAACAAGGTGTTGGTGTCAAGGGCTTGACAAAGAGTGCTCCTGTAAATGAGGAAGTTCCACCTTTGCTTGAAGGAGGTGGAAAAATGGAGGTATAGTTCATATCATATTCATTCATTGACTTTAGGAAGGACTTGATTAATTATGCTAGGTTATATCATTTGGAATACTTTTGGTTTACAGGTATGGCGCATCAATGGCAGTGCCAAAACTCCATTATCGAAAGAAGATATCGGTAAATTTTATAGTGGAGATTGCTACATCATCCTTTACACCTACCACTCAGGTGATAGGAAAGAAGATTTCTTTTTGTGCTGTTGGTTTGGAAATGAAAGCATTGAGGTAATTTATATTGTTCCATTTTGAGATTAACAATAATCAATAGAATGGATCCAGTTTAGTTTTTACATTTCTTTTTATATAAATATTTACATATATTTTTATTTTTTTGTTTTTTTTTGTTTTAAAATTACTTAGCGTTCTTGTATAGTTGTATATAGTTGTATGTGGTTTTCTCAAAACTTGCTTTATTGTAATTCTTAACTTAGAAATCAACATCATTTATATAGGAATGGGAAATAAAATTAGCTTTCTCATCCAAATTTGGATTCATAAGTTCTCTATGGATTCTTGTTGTGGATTACTACACAGTCATACAATCCATGTTTTCTCCTCGAACCCTTGACATTCTGCTTTTTCTTTCCTTTTCTTTTGTTTCCCCTTTTTTCCTTGTTTCTCTCTCTCTCTCTCTCTCTGTTTGGTTATGCTGTCAATTTAACCTCTATATTATCCAATGCAGGAGGACCAAAAGATGGCTTCTCGATTGGCTAATACAATGTCCAACTCACTGAAGGGGAGACCTGTTCAGGTATCATATAATCTATAGTCAAGTTGGGAAATGTACTAAGACTTGTATATAAGAGAGGCTTCTTGCAGGGTCGTATATTTCAAGGTAAAGAACCACCACAGTTTGTCGCACTTTTTCAGCCAATGGTGGTGCTGAAGGTATTCTATTTATGCTTGTGCAAATTACTTACCTTTTCATCTTAGGATTCAATTAATAATCACTGTTATAAAATGATGCTTATGTTGAAATTGAGGAGTAATAATTAATTCTTCTATTGATCGACCCATTTCAGGGTGGCCAAAGCTCTGGTTATAAAAAACTTGTAGAAGAGAAAGGTTTGACAGATGAAACTTACACGCCGGATTGTGTTGCCCTAATTCGGATATCTGGAACTTCTATTCATAACAATAAAGCGGTGCAAGTTGATGCGGTATGTGCCTCACCAATAGAATTTATCATGATGTGGGGAGATTTGACCTATGACATTATCTAGAGTCTAAATACTACAGTCTCTTAAGATTGATCATATATAACCAGTTGGATATTCTATTTATGCAACTTCCTTAAGATCCTCGTTTGGTTAAGATAAATCCTCAATGGGTGGGTGCAATTTAATGACGTAGGAATACATTATTAAAACCTTTACCGCTCAATAGAGCCGTACAATCTGTTACTGTATCATCTTTGACATCTACGTACGTTGTGAATCTTGTATAGGTGGCAACATCATTGAGCTCCACTGAGTGTTTCCTTCTTCAATCTGGCTCTTCAATTTTCACTTGGCATGGAAATCAAGGCACATTTGAGCAGCAACAGTTAGCTGCAAAAGTTGCAGAGTTTTTAAAGGTATTCTCCAATCCATGTTTGAATTTTTTGTCTTATGTATGCGATGTTGTTACAGATGCATATTTCTGAAAGCAGTTTCACTTGAGAATAAATAAACATATTTTAGTCCGCCAATTAAATGATTTTTATCTGAAGAAAAAAAAAAAGTTCTCTCAAGACTTTATAATTGTCTTGAATTATTCAGTCCTTTTACTGAGTACTAGCTTTTGTTTTGCTTAATAAAAGAATAACATGTCAAAAATTCAAAATTTGAATCGATATGTATTTCATGTTATAAATGAAACTTTGTAATGTATTGCCTCATATGTTGTTGTTAAGTCAATTATACCTTATCTTCCAAATAATTCAGCCAGGAGTTACTTTGAAACATGCTAAAGAAGGAACTGAGAGCTCAGCCTTCTGGTTTGCACTTGGGGGAAAACAAAACTACACCAACAAGAAGGTTCCTCCCGAAACTGTCAGAGATCCCCACTTGTTCACATTCTCGTTTAATAAAGGTAGAATCACCGTTTCTTACTTTGTGCTTCAGTCAATGTTATTTTACATTATCTTGAGTGTTAAACTTCTTCTTTGAAATAACTTATGAACTGATCTGATATCTAATTGTAAATAATTCGTTTATAGAGCTGTTTACACATTCTAACTGTTTTATTTTCATCATCCTTTTGCTATATGGATCCCACAGGAAAGTTTCAGGTGAGTTATAAACCCTAAAATAATTGAGACTTCCTTATATTTTGACTCATGCATTAGGGATTATAATCATTTTTTTTTTTCATATAATTGGCAGGTGGAGGAAATTTACAACTTCTCCCAAGATGATTTATTAACAGAGGATGTCTTGATACTTGACACACATGCTGAAGTATTTGTCTGGGTTGGTCAATGTGTAGATGCCAAAGAAAAACAAACTGCTTTTGAAATTGGGGAGGTACTACTAACATTTAGAGTTTTGTTGATATGTCCCTTTTATTATGTTATTCATGCATGATATAAATTTTTTGCAGAAATACATAGAGTTGGCTGCATCTCTGGAGGGGTTGTCTCCTAAGGTGCCACTGTACAAAGTTACTGAAGGAAATGAACCTTGCTTCTTTACAACATACTTTTCATGGGATCATCTAAAAGCTACTGTATGTGATGAAACTACAGATTTTTTTTTTCCTGTTTGTCTTTAATTTTCATTGCAACAGCTTCTTCATTTGTGACATACTAGTTGTTACCGCTCACATACTACTTGTTAAATGAAAATCAGAACTACTTTACAAGTATGTCATCACTTTAGGGAGATCATCTTCTATTATCAAATTTAGCTTCTAATAATTTTGGTAGCACATTATGAGAACCAAAATTTCCTGAGGGTACAATCTCCAAATGAGCAAGTAATTGGATAATAGGAAGATTGTGATTATTAATTTTGAATTTAATTTGACATAACAGTCTTTAAATGCTTCTATTGCAAGTTTTCATTAAAAAAATCAACATGCACTAGTTTTTCTCTTTCCATTGTTTGTTGCATTTGGTTTTTTCTGTTCTTTCATATTAATCCATATATGTTTTGATGAAATGCAGATTCAAGGAAACTCATTCCAAAAGAAGGTGTCAATACTCTTTGGGATTGGCCACGCTGTGGAGGTAACTGATGTAGTCATATTTTGTGTAATATAAATGCAGACCTATGGGAACTAAGGTGATCAGAAAACATTAAAGCATGATAAATAAGAGCATGGCAGGAAATTGGCAATGAGAAATAAACTGAAAAAATAAATTTGGCTAACAGATTCATCTGTTTTTGGCTCTTGGTACTTAGATAAATGATTAGATTTGATATTTATGCTATTTAATAGAATTGAATAACAAGCATTATTTATAATGTTCACCTTTATTTTGGTAGATATTTCCTAATTTATATTAAAATTTAACTCCTTTACTCTAGCATCTTTCATTTAAATACACGTAAAATTGTTGTGCCTCTCCTTCCTCTATCATTGAAAACAGGAAACAATTCCTATCTGTTTTGTTTCCTTATGATGAATGTTTTCTTTTCCACCACTATAAATTTTGTTTTTCTGCTTTGTTACTTTCTGTTTCTCTTTTGCTGTTCTTTTTCTTCATTGAATAGAACTTCTTCTCGTTCTTTCTCTTCTCTTCCTACAGGTTGCTTAATTCGGCTCCAATTATGTCCCTTATTACTTTAGAATGGGGCACATATTGACCTTTTTTTTTTTTCTGTGTGTGACTGGAAAGCTTATATTCTGATTCCTAGGTACTTGAACTTATTTTAGTTGAATGTGTACATTATTTATATATATTCGTCTTTATACTTTCAGTCGTATATCCTGCTTTTCTTCTCTTAGAATGGATCAAATAGGAATGAGTCCACAGAACAAAAACCTTCAACATGTGTGTGTCGTGCTTGTAATCAGGGGCTCATCCATCTTATTCAAATCCCCCATTGGGGCCTCTTCCACTACATATTAATTTGTGGGATGAGGTTTTCTTTAACTGTTCAAAACAATCGAAGTAAATTAAAAATAGAATCTTTCAACTCTAATCTTCTTGATGATGTGCATTTGTGTGTAATGAAGCATCTGTTAATTGTAAGGATACTCATTCCCCCAAATCAACTTTTTTTGCTACGATATGACTGATTTTCTATCCCATTGCTGAGCCAGGACAAGTCCAATGGGAATTCAGGAGGAACAACACAAAGGGCTTCAGCTTTAGCTGCTTTATCTTCTGCATTTAATCCATCCTCTGGAAAATCGGCCCATATGGTATCTATATTGCTAATGCCAGTAGAGTTCTGTTAAGTGTATGTTGTTGTCATGTCTTCTTCAAAATAGGAAAGCCTAAGTTACATAAAAATGGAAAACAATAAAAGTTGTTTCAAAATTGCTTGGCCACTTTTGAACTTTACTTCCTCACTTATAGGTGAAAATTTGGGTTTACATGCAGTGGTTTGAATTCAGTCATCTCCCCTACCACAACTACCGTCACCCCTTTTCCTTTTGTTTTTCTTCTGGGGGATTGTGGGATAATTGAGTTGAATAATTTTTACATTCATCCTATTAACTGTCTGGAATTTGCCAATACATGGGTTATGTTTATTAATGTTGTACTTTTTCCATTTTTGTTCTTGCTCTTTTCCTTCTCTGGATGGATCAATTGCAATAGCTCTTTGTGCTGGGTGACCTCCCTTGGTTCTTTTGGATAATTGGTTATAGCAATGAATGTGCATTCCAAGTTGTTATTTTAAGCTTTCTTATTTGATAGTGTGCTTGCTTTATTGTTATTGTCATACCCAGTTTTCCCCCGGTGCATGGTGTTGTTGAGCATCTTGATATTGGTCAGGATGTGTTGTGAGACTTTCATTTGCTTAGTTCATATGCTATCTCGTGGCCAGGATAAGTCCAATGGCTCAAGTCAAGGAGGACCAAGGCAAAGAGCTGAAGCTTTAGCTGCTTTATCAAATGCATTTAATTCATCCTCCGGATCCAAACCCTCTGCTCCTAGGCTTCTGCAACAACTCAAGGGTCTCAAAGAGCTGCAGCAGTTGCTGCTCTTTCATCAGTTCTTACTGCTGAAAAGAAGAAGCAATCACCTGATTCCTCTCCTACCCGAAGTCCCCCATCAGAAACTAGCCCACTTGGTAAGAAAGCATAGAAAAAGCCATTATACGTCCTATTGCCTTTGTTAGATGACGCTAGGTGTGTAAAAGTTACGACTGATTGCAGTTGCATTTTATTTAAAATTAATAACAGCTAGAAATCCTTTTTTATTAGTACTACTAATCACGACGTAGATCTGTTGCTTCTCAACTAGTACATGTCTGTGTACTCCTGAATTCAAAGGTCTAAATCATCTGACAAATTTGAGTACTTTCAGCAGAATCAAAAAGTGAAAGTGCCTATTCCGAAACTGAGGGTTCTCAGGATGTTGCTGAACTGAAGGAGACAGAGGAAGTTGCACTTCCATCTGACAGCAATGCAGAGGATTCAGAGTCAAAGCAAGAGACTCTGCCGGCCAAGAATGATAGTGGAAGTAGTGGAAGCACATTCAGTTATGATCAACTGAAGGCTAAATCTGACAATCCAGTTACCGGAATTGATTTTAAGCGAAGAGAGGTCAGTACATTTACAATGTCGCTACCTCCACTTAAATCATCCTTGAATTCTAAATCATATTTTCTCTGTTTTGCAGGCTTATTTGTCAGAAGAGGAGTTTGAGACTATATTCGGAGTTACAAAAGAAGCCTTCTACAAATTGCCAAAGTGGAAACAAGACATGCAGAAGAAGAAATTCGACTTGTTCTAGAGACTGGATTTGCTAGAAGAATTGTCTGCTATTTTTTGCTTCCCAAGTTACAGTTATTCATTTTGATCTTGGTATTTCTTGTTGGGTAATTGTGGTTTTTACAGTTTTACTCATACGCAATGCCTGGATTGCCATCTAGCAATTTGCTTATATTCCATTTGATGAACATAGGTTTTGGTTAGTCTCGGTATTGATTGTGATGCCGCCTGAAGAGTGATTTTCCCTTCTTTCTTTTTTTTCCCTTTTTTTTTTCTTTAACTGCTGCTGCCTATTGTAATGATCACAGATGTTTGCTTTAAGGGCAGTAAGGAGGTCAAATTCTTTTATTTGGTCAAATAAGTATTTCATTTTGTGTTACTCGGACATTTTTTCTCTCAATTTTTTTTTTCTTGTTTTTATTTATAAAAAGGGTGTATATGTTTCAAACCTGTACTTGTTTCCAATACAAAGGACGGTAAATTGTTTGTTGGTTTCTTATTTTTATGAGTATTAATTGACACTTGTAAAAGTAAATCCTTCGGATCAGCAAACGATGGCCCAAAATGGCTCATGTTCCAAATTGTATTAGGCTACTAAGGCAAGAATGCCCCCATATTCTGTATATCCTTTTTGTCTATTGAACTTTTGTTCAACAATTAGTATCTCAGATGCTACTCATATTCACTCTGAAGAAAAAAAATTTATTAGTAGAATGTCTTTCTTTCATTTTTTGGCTAGTGTGTTAATAATTTTTTTTTCCTTAAATTTGTTTAAATCAAGTAGACTTGCTATGAGTTTTTGGGCCATAACCCACATATGTTTGAGACATAATGCATCTTTCTATTTAAAATGAATGACCTTTTCATAAGGGACCCTCCACACTTGAATTAAAAAGCCTTTGTATTGGAGCCCACACCAGAGCATCTCAAAGGCTTATACTTATCCAAAGCACCTACCACTTATAAAGATGATTATGAGCTGCTCTAATCATTGTACAGTAGAACAATCAATCATAGATTTCTACTTAATATAATTGGCTGCTCTTTGGTCCAGAAGGATATACATTATATGAGGGCCATGTTATAACGTCAATCCTTTTTTGATAATTTAAGTTCAGGTCTATTTCTTGGTTTCATTACCGATCTGGAAATATCACATAACGTTAAATATCGTTTAGCATTATATTAAGTGGACCAAACTACCAAGAATGAAGAGAGAATGAGAAGAGAGAATGAGATTGTCTGAACTAGATACATATTTACCAAAAAAAACTTCCCAAGTATATAGGCTTGACGTAAAGCTATTGGTCAGGCATACTCTCAAAGCCTTAAAAGTAGTAGGAAACATTTATATATATATATCCTCCTATTTCTCTTAATTGGTCAAATAATACCTTTATCATAATCTTTTGAACTATCCTTTTTTATATAATAACATCTTTTAAACTTTTGAGTATCTAGCTTCAACTCAATTAAAAAAAGAAAAAGAAACAAAAAGATATAAAATAAATTGGGATTTTTTCACCTTTTGTGCAGTCCTAAAATGCCCATTTGATTACAGACTAAAATAGAACTATCGTTTTCATTTTATGTACTTCATATATAACATCATTCAACGTAAATATAAATTTCCAATTTGTTTGCAAAGTCCTTGGATGCTGGGTCTGAAATATATTAAAAATCTTAATCTCCACCACACCACAAAAAAAAAACCAAACTCAAGGAAAGGTTAGGTTAGGTAAAGCTACAGTGACATAAGCCTCACAATTGCAAGGTCTTCTTCACAAGCTAGAAAAGAACACCCCACGTAGACTCATAAGCCATCCGTGGGAATATATGCGCCTAGCTAGTGAAAAACTTTGAATCATATCACCTTGAAAGTGACTCATCTTTGTGTGCTTGTGATCTACTAGAGTCCTCCTTTTCTTTTCCCATTAAGATGATAGTGCAAGCATTATAAAAGTTACAATCTTTATTTTTCTTTTTTTTGTTTCTTTCATTTTTTTCTAATATATCATAAAGATAGAGCAGAATCTCAATAGACTACTTTGATTTTGTATCTTCATGTTTATGTGTTTGCTTCTTCCTGTTCGATCTTTAACTTTTCTTTTATTAAAATTATTCTAGCAACGAATATGCTAGGCCCATTTGTATGCCTTTTTCTTTAGGTAAAAAAATTAAAATTATCTAAAAAAATAAAATAAAAATAATGGTTTCAAGCTTTCATTTAGGTTGGAAACAGGCATTGATTAATTCAAATTCCTAGCTAAATAAACATTGTGGATAAGCCAGCAGTACAGTTAAATTATATGCTCTGTTTAAAGCATTTCCATCAATCAATATATATATACGCATATAAAACATAGCCGATCACTTTCAGTGAAATATTCTCCTTCAAGGTGGTGAAAAAAAATCACCAATAATCCAAAATCTCTTACATAATCCATTCAATATAATCACCATCGAAATGATCAAACTAAGAATCAAAGTCTATGATTTAATTAAATGAAAGATCACTTGTCATGAATTTGACACCGTTTGGATGAATCTCCGTGGAAGTATACTCCCAAATTTAATAATTTTAAAATATCAAGTAACGATTATTCAAGAAACAGTACAAAATATAATATATATATATATATATATATATATATATATATAAACGTGATTTAGTGGAATAAGTAAGCTAATTTTAAAATTCTTATAAGGTACCACTATAATATTTTAATAGTGCATGTGGGTGAACGGTCTTAAACCTTTCGGCGCTTTTTGTGCGGGCTAAGCCACCTCTCCCTCTCTCTTTCACTGCACAGAGTAGTGCCGTATGAAAATTAATAACACATTTATCATATTATTTTTCCTGTTATTTAGAAAATATATTTAGTAAAACATTTTAATAAGCCTAACATTATTGTCCACTTAACTATGTATAATCGCTAATTACATTGAGCATGAATGCTGTGCAGAGTGATATATTGTAGTTTGTGAACAAGTGAATGGGAAATAGAACTGTTTTAGGTGCTAAAATAAGAATAGGTTTGGCCAAAAGCTTGATTACTCTAGTACTAGTGCCAAGTAGCAAAGTCCATTCCTTACCTAACAATACCCTATAAAACAGCGAAAGATGATCTGAAAGATATATATATATATATATATATATATATATGTATGTAAGATCTAATGGTAGGGATATTCTAAGGAACCTAATGGTACTAATATAATAAATTTCAAAGAAAATGTGGTACATGGTAGTATTGAAAAAGTCCAAAATACATATATATATATATATATATATATAGCCGCATTTAAAATTTCCAAGTCAGTGTCAAAATAATAAAACAGAAATGTGGAGGGCCAGAGACAACACATTTTGTAGTATTCTTCATTTTATTCCGTACAACTAGTTTCTAACACGGTCCACTCAAAAGGCCTTTAGGATTATATCTTCGTCTGCCAGTTCCTTCGCACCCCAAATTTGTGGGGGCAAAGACTATCCTCAACGAAATTGCCCTTGGACCTCCCATGTTCTGTTGGATCATCCATCTCTGTCTCAATTGGGTCCGCCACCATCTCACCCCAACACATTTATTAAAAAAAAATTAAAATTAAATAAAAGAGAATGCTGAAAGAATAAAGGTTGGTAATTGTTTTTATATAAATTATGTGACGACACGTGTCATCATGATTGGTGTCGGTGGCTTGGCTTTAACCTTGAATGGATGTAATCAAGCACTTGGTGTAGCTTGGAGAGCATCCAAAGCAAAAATTGGGTGATCTTTCATAGACCTCTTAAAACCTTTAATTCTATATCACGTACAAACATGGACCTCCCATAAATTCCTTCTTTCTTTGAAGATCACTTTTCTTTTTCTTTTTTTTTTGTCCTTCTATTATTATTATTGAAAGTGGAGAGGTCTTAATGCAAAATATGTAGTAATTGAAGCCATATGTAACTTATGGTTCTAATTCTCAATAAATAACAATATGTATTAATGATTTTGTAAGGATATTCTAATGGCAACAAGCTATTGTTTCATTTGTAATGGTCTCAGTGTGAATCCCTTCAGCTTTATATATATATATATATATATATATATATATATATATATTTATGTGGTAACAACCTACAATCTCTTTAATCTTTTAAAATTACTCTTTTTTTGGTGTTTTGGTAAATACCTTTTAAAATTACTTGTACATTTTAAAGCACCCTCAAAGTCTAATTCAAATAAATTACAGATGGGGAATTTTTTTAAAAGAAAAGTCGTTTCATTATTGTCATATTTATCAACAATTACAGTGTCTTCTTGTTTTTTTGGGTAAAACCAAAGTATGAAAACCGTGCCTTTTTTTTTTTATCATCGATTTTACCCTTACCTACTTAATTTATGTAGCATTTACGTGTAAGTTTTAGTTTCTATCCCTTAACTTTTCAGCAAAAGCAATTTTTTTTTTTTTAATATAGGAGTCTATATCAGCTTTTTTATATATGAATGTGATATAACGACGCCTTTAACAATTCTCCTCTATCTGATATAAAAATTCTCCTCTATATGATACAAAGACTCAAATTATAATTTATTATAAACGAATGTGATAAAATTATATATCCTTTTATTTATATAAAAACTCGAATTATAATTTTCATAGATAAAAATAATAAAATAATAATTTTTTTCCGTTAAACCACACCTAGGTGCGGACAAAAAGAATTTAACAATATATAAAAAAATATATAAAAATGATAAATGATGTATATGTATTATTCCCTCCTTGCTATCAATTTCATCTCTCTTTTTTTAAAAAAAGGTATTTCACATAAACAAAAAAGTAATGCAATTCATGGCTGCAGCATAAAACTTTTTCATAACCAAAATGATGGAGGCAAACTAGCTACTATTTTCCGTATTCATTGTCCTATAATATTCTTTCTTTTATACAATGTGGGTTCAAATTTTTAAAGGTGCTTTTCCTTAAAATTATATATATATATATATATTTTATAATTTAAAAAATGTCTAAATATGGAATCATCCGTTTAGGAATAGTTTATAAAATTATCAGAAGCTATTACTTATTTTTGTTATTCTAATTTTATAATACTGTATGAATTTGAAATAGCAGGTTTGCGCCCTAAAGTTATTCGACACTAAGTTAAAAGGCAAATTCATATATTATATTTACTAATTTGATAGTTAATTAAGAACTTCATTGTTAAGTTAGGATCAATTACACCCTACTTTACAACAAGAAAAAAGAAGAAGAAGAAATATATATAAAGGGTAAAAATATTAACATGATTTTCAAAAAATAAATATACATACATTTCACATAACATATATAAATCAGTCACACTCAGTGACTTCCTGGAGCTGCAGCTAGCATCCCTATTCCCAGCCCACATACATCTCTCAGTAGGACAATGTGACTTAGGTTGGTAGTTTATGTAGTTGTTGTCTTTCAATTTTTTTTTGTTTGCTGTAGTAGTTTACACAGTTTGGGACATGCAATCATCTCTGCCACCCCAAAGACAAATACCCACTGCCCAATTTGGTCAGTGGAGAAAAACAAAGGAAAGTCAACCAGGAGCCCTTAATTTTATTTTTATTTTTTTCCAAAAATAAGAAAAAGATCAGTATTGGGAGTAACGATTAACAGACACCAAACCACTTTTTCTCACAGCGTGATCATTAAAAACACACCCTCACACCATAATTAAACCACCCCAGTAAATGCACATCAGACGCCTTAATTAAATGCCACGCAAAAGTTAGGGCGTGTTTGGTTGGGAGAAGAGCGGAGGACTGGGGAAAGTTGATTTTTCACGTTTTATTGTTGTCCTTCGCTTTTGCGCTTTAAAAGCCCCCAAATTTAAATGTTAACGCGGATGCGAAGTTCACCACCGCGTGCCTTTCATCAATGCGTTTCACTGCGTCCCGCGCGTAGTTGCCTCACATTGCCTCCGTGAAAACACTCTCCTCACTTTCTCTCTAAAAATAGATAAAAATAAAAACCTGTTGATACTCGTTGCGAAAAAAACTCTGATAATCTGTTCTATTGATACGAGATTATATAAACGTAAATATTGATACGAGATTATATAGACGTAAATATTAATAAAGTATTATATAATATTATTTCAACAGAATAAAAATTGATATTCTTGAAATATCTAAATTTTTTTTTTGTTATATACTATTATATTATTAAAATAATATTTTACATCAAATTAAAATTAAAATTTATTGATTTATTATTTTAAATTTTTATAAAATTATAAAATTAAAACGGCAATAAAATTTTACCTCTCAAAAAATTTAAATTGATAATTTTTATATTATTACTCTTTTATTAATAAAGTCAGAATTTGCTTTTCACTATTTCTAACTACTTTGCATTTGTGCTATTCAATCCAGAAATCTCACGTAGCATATGACACTTTTTTTTGTGGAACATATAACACTCGTTCAAAAGCAAAGCAAAAGTCAATAATAGTAACCCTTTTTGGTAACATCAATAATAGTAACCCTGTATTATAAGAAAAAACTATCGGAGCACGTATTTCTCCGCTAGAGTCCCTATTTTTTCTTCAATTAAAATGGTACCGTGTACCCTTTTCGTCGACATCACATTATTTTAATAGAAGTGGGGTGAGTATTCTAAAAATAATCAAGTTTTTCTTGTCTTATAAATGTGTTGTTTGTTAATTACAATTCCATTGGATAATACCTCCTTATTCGTCAAAGGGTAATTTTCTTTTTTCCTTTTAACTCTTTACTAGTCTCTTTACCATGTTGTCAATTAAGAAAAACAACTTTTTCTTAAATACTATTTAATTTGTTTGAAATAGTTTTTTTTTTTTTTCCTTCTGCTAGTTCTGTCCTTTAACAACCACAATCCTGCCAAATGCCAATGCCAATGCCATTCCTCCAAACAAAACCATTAAATTGCGTCATCCAAAGAAAAATCACAAAATTATATATATATATATATATGAAATTTTACGTACATGTAAAAAAAAAAAAAAAAAAACTCGAATGTAGAAACAAAATAAAGAACAAAAATTTTATAATTTTCTTATTGAAAATTTCTATTTGTCCACCTTATTCTATGGTTTGCTAACAATCCCTATAGACAGAAGAATCTACTGCAGAGGAACATAATTGCTTCATAATTATAGAATTAAGGTCGTGATTACTGTTACCACGCTGAATAACAGTATGTTCTGATAATGACAAGGAGGCGTCTGAGGTCGCTCTGAGTCCAGCGACTGAACTCGGGTCGGGGACCGACTCAGTTGACTTCATCAAATTTATGTTCTTCACTATGAACTCGTTGCCCACCAGCTGGTTTAAAATGTCCGACTCAGTGACTGCACTCTTCCTCTTGTGTTTTATAGCCGCTCGAACAATTTCCGTTAACATTGCGTTGGATAATCGCCTAATTCCCCGAGTTCCACCGGTGACAATGGCCGAGTTAACTGGAAAATGAGACGACTGAGTTTTATCCGAGTTCTTCTTCCCGTGCTTGCTAGTAGAAGTTGTTTCTGCCTTTTGAAATAGAAGAACTGACTCGGGACTCTTATTCCTGACTCGACTCAGTGGGTCGCCGAGTACCACCAGGTTTTTCACGTCCACCATCATCACGTGCTTGAAATTGTGTCGAACGCGGCCAAGTAGCATCGGATAACAAGCCCATCTTCGCAGACTCAGTGGTACGTGGTCTAAGAATCCGGAAAGCGAGTTCTCGGGGTCAAGTTCCGAAGTCTCGAAACCCACCACCGATCCATAACTCAACTGAGTCAACTTGCCCGCAAACTGGCCTCCACCATCCGAGTTATTATAACTGCTCCGAATTCTCTTGCCCCACAAAGGCTCTCCAACTTCCTTCTTTCCGACCTTCAAGAACTGAGTCGCGTCGAAACCCGGAACGCGTCTTCGATTACTACTCGTCCTATTCAATTGCTTGAAATGGTGAATGAGCTTCAAGAACGACTCGTTCTCCTCTTGAATTACCGAACCAAATCTTGATGAAGATTCAGATACGAAAACGATGTCGGCTTTAGCCGTCAGACCAGACCTATGCAAAGCTCTCATAAATAATCGGAGCTCGTCCTCGTTGATATCCTCAGGCACATGACCCACAACAAGATCGCTCATGGCTCTGGTGCCTCTTCTATACAGAGTGCCCATTCCTTGCAGAGCAGTCGGTGGAAGATCGCTTTTCTTTAATTTCGTTGTCCGCTTCCACATTTTTGCATACCAAGAAGAAGCTGAGAGCAGAGAACCATGGTCGTGGTTGGTTTTGGGTTTCAATTTCGGGTCGGGATTGATGACGTAATTTGTCGGTGGTTTCTGAGATAGAAATCTTCTAGAAGTGGTGGTGGGGTGAACTCTGGTGGTGGGTTCAAACGTGGAGAGGGTGAAGAGGAGTAGGGTGATGAAGACGAGGAGGGCACATATGGAAATGGTGGATTGGGCTCTGGTTAGGAGCATATTGGAATTACTTCTTCTAAAGGTGGCGGTGGTGGTTGATGATTTCGACAAGGAATAAGAAGAAGAAGAAGAAGAAGAAGAAGGAGGAGAAGATGATGAAGAAGGTAATGAGGCAGTGGACGCGGAGGATGTTGCGAAGAGCTTGTCTTTGTCAACAATGGCGGAGTTGTTGTTGTTGTTGTTGTCTGCAGGGAAGAAGACCAGGAGGAGATCCATACCCCAACTCTCGCAGTTGTGCTTGGCCTTTGCTGAGAAGCCCATTGCGCTATTTCTACCTTCGGATTTTCTTTCTTTGAATGCCAGGCTCATGCATGAATCGTCACAGGCTAGGCTGTGTTTGCTGTGCGTGTGTGTGTGCCTGAGTGTTTCTTTGACTCTCTTTTTTAGTTCTGCTTCTCAAATTTTCTATATATATATATATATATATATATATATATATATATTTTTTTTAATCTTTTTTAACATTTTAAGACACTATTTTCCATTTTTATTCATATTGAGTTGTAAAAAGCATAGCATAAGTCCAAGGGCTTTAACATACCTCACACTTGTAGGGTCATTTTCAGATGATACAGATCTTGCGTTTGTAAATAAATAGTATCAATATATATATATATATATATATATAATTTGAAAATTAAATTGATAAAAAAAATAGAAAAATTGATGAACATGTTGACAATCTCTATCTCTCACCCTCTACCATACACTTATGTTCAATTCTCACTGTATTCACATTACCACTCACCTCTCACATTTGTTGACCTATTTATTTCAAATAAACAAATATATTCTTATAAATGGAACAATTAATTCTTTTTTCCTCTCCATTCAATTGGTTTGCAATTTACAATTTATCTGTAGTTTTGCACTCCATTATATGATTTTTTTTATTTTGCACTAGAATATGGTTAAATCTTATTACCAATATATGGTTAAAACTTGATACAAACAACCTTAACCTAATCAAATAAGAAGAGCTAGGGAAGGGAACATAGATTTATTACACTAGTATTAAAAAATAAAAAATAAAAAATAAAAATCATTATACAAATTTTCAAGTCCAATTAACATCGATTAATGATTGTTAATGTTGTTGTTGTTGTTTTTTTTATTTAATTTCGCCTCTTGAATTGTCCCGTTACTACCACTTAATTAATAATCAAACTCAATGATCAATAAGTACACCAACTTAAAAATTAACTTATTTCATTTATCATTAAGATTGTAGCTTATAAACAAAAGTGGGAAAAAAGACAAAAACATAAACCCAATTTTAGAAATTTCTTTTAAAAAAACAATCCAATTTTAGATTGCACAAGGAAGTATAGGCAAGCTCCATATAATATTGAAAATATTTGGAAAATGAACTTTTAATATATACATATATATATATATATATATGATTTAAAATTATTCCTAAACGCTAATTGTTTTTTTTTTTTTGGTGAATAAACGCTAATTGTTATTTCATCGTAATAATGACGGACCTAAAACTTATGCTTAGGCATATACAAATATATAGTCCTTTGTCCTCCTGTGCTTATAATTTTAAAGTACGCTTCACCAAAAAATAAAAAATAAATAATTTTAAAGCATGTCGGTGGTCAATTTATTTATCATAATTTAATGACAGTTTGTGCAATACGTATGTAATTATGTAAAATACTTTCATGCATGCAATGTCAGTATTCACCAAGAAAACAAATTATGCACTTGTCAGAAACAACATATATAATCAATCATCAAAAAAAATTGAACATATCTTGAATTCAATCTATCTATATATAAAAAAAAAAAAAATCTGTCTGATCAAAATTTTCACTACGGTACTAATTATTTTTAATAAAACAAAATTCGTGCCGACAGTGCAAGTATCTGATTGGTAAGAATCGATGGAGTGGACAATGACCATGGTGTTGAGAAGAGGACACGTGTACGTGGGGTCCAATGATTCAATTATCAATCTCACTGATTTGCTTTGGATTTTGATGTTCTATAAGCAGATTTGCGTATGAGATCATTGGTAAATATTTAATTATAATTCAACTTGTAATTAAATTATTATGGGCTATGATTGGGTGACCGAAATAGGACAATGAGAGGCACCACCTTAAATGGTAGAAGGAAAATCTTCACGCCATAAAATTGTGGTTCGTCAGCAGAGTCGGATTAGATATTCGAACTGAGAGTGAGCTGTTGTTTAAAATTTTTATATAAATATGTTATTTAAAACTTCTATATTGAATTATTATTTGAGAATTTTCAATTATGATATGTTCTAAAAACCACTAATATCAGTAGTAGTCCATTAATATATATCAAAGAAATAGGACAATGAGATCTGAGGGTGGGATCGATGGAGATCATGGTATTGAATGGATTAAGATTGAAGAGGGTCCCATTGATTCTCTCTCTGAGCATCTGAATCTGTCACTGTGGTGTACGCAAATATGGTGGCAGCGAGGGCATACCATCGCGAGATGTTCCATGGAAGTTTCTATGAAACCCAAAAACCACGTGTCCATAAAAACCTCCGCCTCATTGAGAGATGCTGTTCCACTGTCCGTACATTGGAAAATGTATTTCCTTGGCTGGGCTGCACCTGCCCACCAGTCATCTTATCACCCCCCCCAACAGAAAATTTAAGTTCCAGCTGATTTATATTTATATTTTTTTTGAATTTGCCAAAGGAATTAAAATTATAAGAAAAGAAATTAAAAAAAAAAGGTTCTTTCTTGAGAAGAAAAACTGTATAGGCTATCTTTCTGAGTATAACAATTTAATATAATTTGTATTTAATAATATATTAACATTGCTTTTATTGATTACAAATATTATATATTATTGTACATGATCAATAAAAATATTTTAACACATAATTTATATTTTTTTATTTGAAGTTTTTTCTTCAGCATTTCCAAAACAATAAAATGCTGCTAGAGTTGTGTATCAATGTATATAACTGCTTTAAAGTTGTATGAATTTCGACGTGGGATTGTGGGTTCAGTAGCAATATTGGCCTATTATTAACCCACTGAGTAACAGCTAGGTCACGGTCAATTTCCAAATTTATTAACCTACTGAGTAAAAGCTTAGGCACTACCATGGCTAATATCTTTAAGGTACATGGTGTCCCACATTTACTTATGTAATACTACCCAATCACACTAGTTTTAAAGATCCAATTAACCCCACACCTAGATACCAGGAGCTTCGCACTGCAATTGAGTACATATGAGCTGGCCGTGATTAGCTGGTCAAGCTGTATTACTGTCAACAAAGGTGTGCCATAACTTCTTGTTTCAGAAAGCTCTGTGCCTCTTTATTTTCTAACTGTGCATGTGTTTTTTTGGGTAAATAACTGGCATGTGTTTGGTTCCTCATTGAAGAGAAGAGAAATCTGAAATAAATAAAATAATAATAATAATGTTTAATAAAAATTTCCAACAACCCAATGATCTTAAAAGGGTAGATTTTAGTTTACATTCTGATTTATTTTAATTAGAAAGATCACGTTGGCTATTGGAGAGACTAAATTTTAAAAAATTGCAGATAAAGAATTGGAAAGTACTCTTCGTATTCCAGCTTTCCAGGACATTTTGCAGATTGCATGGTAATAAAAATTGAAATGTTATGAATAGGATCTTATTCCTTTCTTCAACATAATTTATAAGTGAAATCCTGGAATTTGCATCACCTTTTTTTTTTTTCTCACTTTTTGACACTCTCAGATTTCCTTTCAACCCATAGATTATTGGGTCAACTGGATTGTGATTGTGGCTCATTGCCAGCTATAGCTATTGCTTGTAACTTGAGCGTGCTTTTAGCCTATTTTATTTGAAAACTTTGCCACAAAAAGTGCAGAGCCACTTTTAAAATAGTGATTGGAATTTTGCATACATGTGCCAAAATGGGTCAATATGGCGCACACAGATGGCACAAAAGTTAAAACTTTAATCAAGGCCAGCCTAAGACTTGGTGGGATTTGTCTCTGAGTAAACGTTCTGCATTGCAATCATTGAACCAAAATTATAAGCTTTAAATTTCATCAACTTATGGTCATTGACTCACCGCAAGGACAATGTTGGACACATTTATCTGGGTTTTTATTGGTTACTTTCTGGTCTTTCTCTTTGTTCTCATTGCTCAAATCTACTTAAAACTAAGTTACTTTTGGGTCATTGCTCAATCACAGAGACAATAATGGATGGTGTTCATCATTCTTCTCATTCCACTGGTCCCTTTCAATCCCTCGTGCAAATTAAATAGCCAAACATGCCTAAATTCTTTAACTTCTCATTAAGCTCTAAATGAAAATTCACACCACGCAAGAAAAACCCAAGCTTTTACCAAACATACCCTTGAAAGTTTTTCACATACAGCTTTTGTCATTGAGCATCCTGACTTCTGGGGAAAAAAAGAATCCTTAAATAGCTGTCTATGTATATATTATTGTTCAAATAGCTTAAGGCTAATAATAGTTTAATACAAATCATTAAATCATGGGAGATAAGTGCTAAATAGTTTTTTTCAGATAAGCAAATAAAGAAAATGAGTTATTCTACAAGCATTGCACTCACCAAAATTTGAGAGCATTTTCAACGGCTGTGCAGCTCATGGATTTCATGCACTTCTAATAAACAAAACAAATAGAAGCCCTTTGTTTAAATTCAACCAATTAGACCTTTTTTGGCACATTGTTTCCAACGATGCAATGGTTAATAACCCAATCATGTCTAAGAAAAATGCACAAACTTGCTCGTTCATTTGGAAGAGACTTTCCTATTTTCAAACCGTTGACTATTCCTTGCTCTTGAATTACATTGGGCTATTTGAATCCCAAAATGACCTAGCTCGAGCCCCGTCCGCTAAATAAAGTCTAAAAGCCCAGTAACCTAAAAAGTCTAAAAGCCCAACGGGAACGACCCAAATCCCCAAGTTCCGAAAACGGCAAAACCTCCAGCTAAAACCCTTCCCTCGCTTCTTCTTCCAAGCACTCAAGGCAAAATCAGACAACCATGGAGGTGGAGAAAGCAGAACAAGAACAGCAACTCGAACACGAACACGCCGAGCCATTCAACGATGGCTCCGACGTTTGCCAGCAGCTCATGGACCGCTACGCGAAGTCGTCGGCGCCGCAACACCGCCACCTCATCGCCACTGCCGTGGCCATGCGCTCCATCCTCGCTGCCGAGTCACTCCCCCTCACTCCACCCGCCTATTTCGCGGCGACAATTACCGCCATTGAAAATGCGTCGTCAGCTTCCCAGACTCTGGACTCCACTGCAGTCGCTGCCCTTCTGTCATTCCTAGCAATAGTGCTTCCGCTTGTGCCGCCACGTGGGATAGCGGCTCCGAAGGCGAGCGAGGCCGTGCAGGTTCTGGTTAGCCTGCAGTCAAGAGAGAATGAGGGGCTAGCGGTGTCAACCGTGAGGTCTGTGGTGAAGTGCTTAGGGGCTTTGGTTGGGTTTTGCGATTTGGAGGATTGGGGCTTTGTCAAATTTGGTTTCGAGACGTTGCTCAAGTTTTCCGTGGACAAGCGCCCCAAGTTATGTGACTTTCTCTTAAGTTCTTAGGGGTTTTGGTTGACTTGAAATTGCTTAACTTTTTTATGTGTCTGTTTATTCCTTCCTAATATTTCAATTTCTTAAAACCTGGGTTACTTATGGGTGTAACCTGAACCTATAGATGTCAGGTTTTAAGATAGTATCTTAACTTATTTTTTTTTACCTGCAAGGGCCACAAAGCTGGCTTTGAGGTTCACATAGTGGGTCAAAATACAGTTTAGGGTGATTCTAGAGTTAGAATTTAAGTTTTTTCCTATTTGCATTGTATTGCTGCTAATGGATTGGTATAAGAAACTTAAGTGTTATGGCTCTCTTAAAGTATATGAAATTTTCAATAATTAACTTTGAAATCTCTTAAAAATCTTTTATGAGTTCGGGTTCACAACTTCTTGTTTATAGATATTATTCTTTTAATGTTACAGGTCCGGAGATGTTCGCATGATTGTCTTGAGAAGGTTTTTAAGTCAATCCAGTGTTCTATTGTTATCAAAGAGGCAAGCAAGGCGGTACTGTCTATGCTGAAAAAGTACATGCCTTTGGCAGTCGGTTTGAGTACTACGAGGACTCGTAATGGATCCAAAGATGATATCTCAGCAAAATCTCAAAATCTGGAAGTGCTACACATGCTAAATGTGCTGAACCTTACTGTGCCCTTTCTCTCCGTGAAAGTGAGTGCAAAAGTTCTTTCAGAAATAGGAAAGCTTTTGAGTACTAAGTTCTCAGCACTTACAAGGCATATTCTCAAAACTATTGAAGCATGTTTTGAAACCTCAAGAGCTGATCTCATTGCTCCTGAGACAGAGAACATTATAGTATCTCTTTCTTCATATGTATCTTTGCGATATAAGAACCCCTCAGACACGGTCATGGCTGCAGCAACCTTGTTAAAACGTTGTCTGGAAGTACTCCGTGCTGGAGAATCAAGCTCATATGTTAAGAATCTTCCTCTTGTTTGTAATTTGCTCGCAGGTATTTGACTTCTCTTTTACTAGATCCTAGAAATACCATTTTGATGATGGCAATGTCTATGATTTTGTTAAATTTTGCTTTAGTTGTACTGTCTCGAATTCACTTGTGAGTTGAAAATCAAAACCATGCTATATTTCTCACTTTAAACTTCTCATAATCTACTGTACTCTTCTTTTTGTTCTGGGTAATATCTGGTTTCTGAAATAGTTCCATTGATGATCATGCTTCGTGACATGAAATAGCTGTCATAAGTAGTTGGTAGTTTGTTGCTCAGTCACGGTTAAATGCCACGATCTGAATCTCTCATAAGAACATTTCGTAATGTACTTGTACTTGTTTGTTCTTTGTCAGTGGCCTAAGTCTTATGAATTGGTCTTTGGTTGGTTATTCAGGCTTCATGTTGAACTAAAACTTTTTTGAATATGTTTTGTATGCTTATGAAAAATCTATGAAATAGGCTTTCCTGGTTAATCTCTTTATTTTTGTTGATGGCAATTAAGATATCATGAAAATCTTGAACCTGTATTTAAAGGTTTTCTGATACATGTTACCTTTGCTGATCTAGGTCTTCTGACTTCTGAGGCTAGCACTGCTGCACATGCTTCAGTTATTCTCAGAGAGCTGATTAATGATCACGTGGATCAGAAAAGGTTGTTGATTGATGACGACGAACAGGAGAGCGTTGAAGCAAGTGAAATAAAATCAATATGTTCTATATTTGAGGATTCCCTTAGCACTTCTGATGGAAAACCAAATGACCATATTCTGGAAGTTATATCAGCTTTGTTCCTTAAACTTGGTACCCAGACATCATCTCATTTCCAAACTTATGATATAGCCTTGCATAGTTTTGCTTGAATCCCTCCTCATTTTTGCTTACATTCTAATTAGTTTGAAGAAAACATTGTCAAAAGCACAAGCATTTGATCATGTAGTTTAATTGAGTTTATTAGTAACTTGCTATCTGCACACTTTTCATAGTAATTTGCTATACACACTTCAAAGTTTGTAATTTTTGTGGTTGTGTCATTAGTTTCAAAGTTGATCACTTTTCATTCTCTTAGTGTAAAATTCAAATTGTTTTGCGTTATTTTGTTATATAGTAATTCCTCACTACATGATGAACCAATTTCTGCTCATTATTTTGTATTTTTGGTTGTAGGAGGGATCTCACATTACTATATGAAAAACATTGTGGTTAAACTTGCTGATTTGATGACCCTTGGTAGTAGGGGCAAATCTAACACGTACCATGTAAGTAGTATTGATTTTGTAGAAGGTTCCTTAGTCGCTTAAAAGTGTGAACTTGTAACTTAAATTCTAAGGTCACTGTTCTTTTGTGGATACATGTGATCTTGATGTATTAATAACTTAAATTTGGGGGAGATTCTTTCAAGTTACCACATCCTGCAGGGTTTTTGTGGGTACATGATTCCACCAATTCTAAAATGAGTAAAATTTTCCTTGTTTACTTTTTTCTTTTCAAATGAAAGATTTCACAATGTTATATGGTAATTTGACCCAAAGGAATTGATGGCTGGAAATGTTTGTCTACATATTATACTTTAAGAATGACTTTGTGTTGAAGTTGAAGTAATTGGAACTTAAACTTCTTTTGATGAAATCAGGGTATCTTGAAAGTTTACATGTTATTATTCTGTATGATTTGCTTTGGACTTGCAACTTTTTCAGCGAAAGGAAGATGCATCTTAGAATTTTTAGTTATTGAAATTTTTTTTGTCTTATTTTTCATCGTGTGCAGCTTCAGAATTGTATAGGATCTGCTGTAATTGCTATGGGACCTGAGAGGATACTCACACTTGTGCCTATATCTGTTAATGCTCATGATTTCTCATGCTTAAACATTTGGTTGGTTCCTATTCTGAAAAGTTCTGTAGTGGGAGCATCACTACGGTGTTACTTGGAGCATATTAGGCCTCTTGCGAAAGCCTTTCAGCGTGCCAGTCGTAAAGGTATTTTGTGAAACATGGTACTTAGAATGATGATTTTTTCATAGTTAAGTGGTGGCCTAGTGGGTTTTTCTTCTTTTTTGGTTTCATATGAAAATTGGAATTTTTTCCGGATAAGAAATTGGTAACTTAGGGGAACTATGCAGATGTAGAACTGAGAATCAGAAAGCATAGATTAATGTAAAGTTTGTCTATTTGTGTCTATATTTGCTGCTGCAATGCTGCCTCAGATAGTTTAGTACAATTTTTTGTAGTCTGATATAAGGTGGAGTGGTGTGAAAATGGGTTGGATTGGCCTGCAGGGCTCCCCTAAAATTTGGACTTAGGTACACACCTTGGACATGGGCCAAGTGGTCAGGCTTTGAGTCATCAGGCATTTTGGAACAGTTGAGTGATCATGATGTTATGAAGAGTTTTTTTTCTCAAGGGACTTTTTTTAATTTTTTTTGGTGAATAAGGCACTTTTTTCTCAAGGGACTTTTTTTATTGGTTACCATTCAGCTATACTATCTAACGATATATATAATTCACTAGTTTTTGGAATTTCCTTGCATTCATTTATTCATTCAATTTTTCTCTTTAACTATCTCCACTTTTCAGTTAAAAGTACAACGATGGGGAATGATCTTCAGTCTCATGCCAATGCCCTTTGGGGCCTGCTCCCAGCATTTTGTCGCCATCCAAGTGATACATACCAAAATTTTGGACCTTTGGCTGAAGTTTTTATTAAATTTCTTAAGGAGGACTCTTATATGCATGAAAATGTTGCTGTTGCTTTACAGGTGATATCATGTTGGTCAGAAATTTTAACTTTTGAATTTTGGTGTGTGTCTTTGTTCTATTGAATTCTTATTATTGTTTCATGTCTTATTCTTGTTCCTTTCATGGCTTGCTTAGGTTCTTGTGAAGGAAAATAAAAGTGCACTTGACCAAAATACTGATGCTGGTAAGTCGAAGTGCTATGCAGAAAAAGAGTCTGTACTAGGGTTCAGCAATGTGCCCACTTTTTCAAAGAAAACTGCAACCAAAAACATCAAAGCTTTAGTATCATATTCCACTGAGTTACTTCAGACTCTAACAGACTTATACATTGTTTCACCCCCTGAGAAGTGCTCGTACTTGAAGGTTCTTTTCCTATCAACAGTGAACCATTTTTGAAATATATTCATATGTTTATGTATACATGTGCCTTTGCTCATAACTTTACCTTTCATGTATTTCATATCCTTTTCAATAATCTTTTTTAAACCCTGTTCTAGTGCAGGTTTGTTTTCTGAATTTCATGTGTAGGCTATCTTTTCTGTCCCTCCTTAATTTGTCCTTCCATTAACCCTTTTTCTTCCATTTGCATGGGATGGGTACAACTTGCCACTTGGCCATAAAAGGCCATTGCATATACTACTAATGTTGATATATCTTCTTATACATATATCATATATTTCAACCCTATCAAGTATTATGGTTATACGAAACAACAGTCAGTATAAGAAACTGGGATCAATGTTGAATCAGTGTTTTTTTGTTGTCTTATTTCCAGGATGCCATTGGATGCTTGGGTTCTATTACTGACTCTTCCACAACAAAAAAAATCCTCATATCATTGCTTGAGCGTTTTCAGTTCATTGATGGTAAGGGTGAATTTAGAAAACTGGAGAGTCAAGATGCACTGATTGGTGATGAACAACAGAAGCAAAGTACAAAGGAGAAAGATGCTCAAAGGTAAAGTTAGAGATATTCATTTCTCAGCATAATAAGTGGTGAAAAGATTATACAACTTCTCTTAGTTTGTTTATAGCCAATTTGGCAACGTGTTTGCTTTGTTATATGTTTCTCGAGTTATGTGTAATTTGTTTAGTTTAAAGGTTAGTTAGAGTTTGCTAATGTTAGTTAGACTACTCAATTGAGTACAAATGTGAAGGGGAAAAAAACACAAACAGAAAATGAAAAAGACTTTGTTTTTCATTTTCTATTTGTGTTTTTCCTTTTCCTTCACATTTATAGTAAAATGAGAAGACTAACAAACTCTCTAACAAACCTTAACTAACTCTTGAAGTGAGCAAATTACACACAACTCAAGACAAAAAAACAAAAACCAAAAACCAAAACAATCACATTATCAAATGGGCTCTTAGATTTTAATTTACATGTTATTTTCAACATAATGGTTGTAGGCAGCAAAATTTGGTTTTCTATTTTTAGCCATGCTAACATAATGTCTTTTTAAATTGATTTTATTATTCATACAGGTGCATGATAATGGAGCTTGCATCTTCTCTTGTTGAGGGAGCCAAGGAGGATCTTATTGATCTAATTTATAGCTTTATTATTTACGGTTTTCAGGTATCATGTTGACTTTTGAATGCTGCATGGCATGCTTCATGTTGATAGAGCTTCATGTGGATTATTACTGATAATTCTAAGCTAAAATCATAATTATTTTTCAGGTCACTGATGGGATTGGTAGTTGTGAAGTATATTACACGTTGAGCAGAATTGTAGAGGTCTGTGTTGGCAAATTTATATCTTAATTTTTATAATAATAAAGCTTTGTATCTTTTCTATGAGTTATCTTCCTTGTTATGGAATGTTGCAGGAGCATGCTTGGTTTTGCTCTTCTCGATTTGTTGAGCTGATTGATTTGTTACTGGACTTGAAATCTCCTGTTGACATTGCAACTCTAAGGAATCGCTTTTATTGTTTCCACCTTTTATTGGTTCACGCTTTAAAGGTTAGGCTTCTCTTTAGGGCTGTGATTCGCTTATTTACATTTTAAACATACGTTAGATGGATATTTCAGTGAAATACCTTTTTGGGGTTGGGTGTGCAGGTTGGCCTTTATTCTGCTTCTTTGGTAGTGGAGTTATTTTTCTAGGAAACCAAAGTTGAATTGAAATATTTTGTGGATAACAAATCTTGCATTTTAGCTCTGTTCTTTAGTAGGATAAATTCATGGCTTCTGACATTTTTGTCGGAGAATGCATCCATTCCTCACGCACCTAAGGTGCATAAGCTTTTAAAGTCGACCCATATATACGCATTTCACTTTTATCTGTTTTTCTTAGAGTTCTATAAGGATTAATATATATAGCTAATATCTATACGTGGAGCTACACCGCATTATATGGAATTTAGAAGGCAGTTGAATTCACTAATAAACTTTCAAACTGGTTCGTGCAGATGGACTCAGAGGCAGAGAATACGAAGGCTTTTCTCATTGTCAATGAGATCATACTTACATTAAAAGATGTAAGAAGTACTTTTAAGAATTTTCACGGTTTTCTCATGGCTCATTTCCAATGTTAATCTAACTTTGTAAATAATCAACACACGACATGTCTAAAGTTTTACACTAAAGCTAAATTTCCTAAAATTATTCTTAACAACTATCATGCTTGCATTATTGGCATCCTCTTACTATTTTCATCTTATGTGGTGTGGGAATGGATCTTTTGTCAATGTATTTATTGATATATAGGCTAAGGATGAAGAAACAAGGAAAGCCGCTTATGATATCCTCCATAAGATTAGTTCCAGCTTAAGGGACACACCATGTGACAGTTCTGATTCACCTTACCAAAAACTAATTAGCATGGTTAGTGCATCATTTCCCTATCTGTTTATTTGATGTGTAATCAAGCTCATGCTGCTTCTTTTGTTGAGATCATAATGTTTCTTCACATAATCCTTCTTCAGGTGGTTTTCATTAGATGCTCTTGTTATGCCACTGTTTCTGTGCTGGATCATTGTTTGTCAACTAATTACGTTTAATTTTCAGATAATGGGCTATCTTTCTGGTGCATCGCCCCATATAAAGAGTGGAGCAGTATCTGCGCTGTCTTTGCTGCTATACAAGGACACAGATATTTGTCTTTCAATGCCTGACCTTGTCCCTTCTCTTTTATCTTTGCTGCAAGGAAAATCTGTAGAAATTATAAAAGTTGGTATTTTTTTTATTTATTTTAACCAATAGAGAATATGCTATTTTCTGTCTTCTCCTGATGATGTATCTAATACTGATGAGTTAATTGTTATACATGTAACAGGCTGTTTTGGGCTTTGTGAAAGTGTTAGTGTCTTCCTTACAAGCCAAGGATTTGCAGAGCCTTCTTCCTGATGTTGTCAATGGAGTTGTTCCGTGGTCGTCTGTCTCGAGGAATCATTTCAGATCAAAGGCATGCAAAATTTTCACACTGGCCTTGTATATTTTCACTCGTCTATCAAATTTGTTCATGTCCACAAGGTTATGCTTGCTCATTTTATCTACAGGTTATAGTCATAATGGAGATTTTGTTCCGCAAATGTGGTTTCCCTTCAATAGAGTTGGTCACTCCAGATAAATATAAAAGGTTTATCAAGTCAGTTGCGGAGGTAACTTTCTTTTTCTTTTGTTCAAACAGCATCACGAATATTCTAAAACAGTAACCCAAACACGCCATAATCATAAAATGTTTCTTTCTACTAAAACATACCAAATTTAGGTTTCTCTGACAGATAAGAGAATTGTTGTTTTCAATCATTTTGTTGTACTGCAGAACCGCCACAGCAAGACGGGCCCTGAGGACACTGCTGGAACCCAGAAGGAAGCAAAGTATGCAGAACCTCCACTAGCTGATCTAATCTTTGTATTGTTAATTAATGTTTTTCGTCTACTTACATTTCAACTGTATCTTACCTCTCTCTCTCTCTATCTATCTGTGTTCTTTCAGGCAGGAGAAGAGGAAACGCAAGGAATTAGGTACCACAGAAGAGAAAATGGGAACAGTGGAACATAGAAAGAGAAAGGAGAAGAGAATGAATACTAAAAGTGATATGCCTATTGGAGGAGGTAATAGATCAACTCAGGCTTCGACACGTAAGCATTTCAACAAGAAAATATTTGGCAAAGTCGGTGCTTCAGAAAGAGGCAGGAAGCCAAACAAGAGGAATTTCAATGAAGGGCCTAGAAGAAATAATAAAGATGAAGCAGCAGCAGCAGTTCATAGACCTGCCCATGCTTCTTCCAAGTTACACAGACACAAGAAAATGAGGATATAGTAAAACAACAGCAATTTATTTATTGAGAATTGTATAGAAGATGTAAGATTGGGTTGTTATCAAAATTCGTAGCATTTTCTGAATATTATTTATTTATAATATATATAATCACAATTTTGGAAGTGCTTTTAGATTTGGACTTCTTTGGGCTGAAGCAAAATCTCATTGAACTGAGCTTATTCTTGCAAGAGATTCCAGCCCACAAACAAGGCCCAATAACCTGAATACGCTTTAAAAAAATAGAAGGGAAAAATAATAACAATAAAAAATAATTTGGAAAAAAGAAGGTTGGGCTGTTGGTATTAAAGTTCTCTGAATTTTGCATAAATAGTAAGTTGTCATCTTTAAAGTTTAAAATTGAGATTAATATTCTTAAATTTTAAAAATAATCGAGAGTTGACTTTTTATTAATAAATACAGTTTATCTTCTTGAGTTCTTCAAATGAATTTGTTGTTATGTTAATTTTTTTTATATTAAGGGCTGAAATAAACAGTAAGAAGTAAAAAATAAATTAGTTTAATTTACGTAAAAAAAAGTATTTTTTATATTTATAAATTAAAAAATAATCTATAACTGTTTTTAAAATTAAGAAAAAGATTAGTACTAATTTTAAAATTTTAAAGGATAATTTACTGCTTCATAAGGAATTGAAAGGTTACCGTTAACCCAAAAAAGTTCGCTGAATGAATTGATAGAAAGATCTTATCCCCCCGCGCCCCTGGCCCCTGTAGCCGCCATAACTTCGCTTCTCTCTCTCTCATGGCGACCGTAGTTCAACCGGTCCTCAACCCGAAGCTTGTTGTAGTGTGTGGGAAGCCTAGAGATGAGTCAAAATTCCAGGAGAAGAAGCATGTCTCGGTGGACTACGACCAGGGCAAGCATGAGGTCTACACCAGGCTCAGTGGCCTCAGGAAGGACGACATCCCAAAACGATATCGTTTGCGAGTCGAAACCGATCGGTTCCAGAAGGACTGGGCTGTGTCGGAGGTGGCTGATCGGGTTTCGGAGCTTCACCACCGCCAAGACATCGAGGGCTTACTCAACCGCTGGGTCGGACGCTTCGCCAGGAAGAACTTTCCTCTTCTTATTAAAGTAAAAATTCTCAAATAATACTCTCTCTCTCTCTGTGTAATAGGCACTGTTGTCTTCCTCTCTCGGTCTCATTGAATGGGTCATTGAATTTGAGTTGTGGCAGGAGATGACGCGGAGAGGCTCAATCGAGCACTGCGTTGAAGTGTTCAGCTGGATGAAGACTCAGAAGAATTACTGTGCTCGCAACGATGTCTACAACATGATGATAAGGTTGCACGCTAGGCAAAATCGTACTGACCAAGCTCGCGGTTTGTTTTTCGAGATGCAAGAGTGGAGGTATTGCTTCCGTTTCCTTCTTATCTTATTCACTCTTTTTCAATGCATATAGGTTCCTAAGCAATTCAAGATTGCATTTTGATTACACTTATCCGCAGGAAAATCAAAATTTTAATTCGATTACACTTGTCAATCGTAAGCAAAAGCAAAAAAAGTAAAAAATAAAATATAGAAATGATATTACACTTGTCAATAGGTTGCTTATTCATTCAACAACATATAAACAGTCTACTTACACATGACAGGGTAGAAAGGCTTGTCAAATTTCCTCCAAAAGCCAAAAAACAAACAGAAAAGAAGACGAAAATTTGCCTCATCATTTATCTCTGACTTCTCTGTTTAATCCCTAATCATGAATCCTTCTGATTGGTTGGTTTTTTTTCCTGCTAGGTGTAAGCCTGATGCTGAAACGTATAATGCTCTTATCAATGCACATGGACGAGCAGGCCAATGGCGATGGGCCATGAATATCATGGAAGACATGTTGCGTGCAGCTGTAGGTATTTGTACTCTTCTTTTCTAATCAATACTTAGTGATCTGACTTGATGTTAGCGACTTTCTTTTCTTTGAATACTCTAATGGCGTGGTTATATATATATATATATATATATATATATTGTAGTATCAGTGACATGACCCATTAACCTTGCTTTTGTTGTCTTTAAATTCTTACAGGAATAATCTCTTTGTAATATTTTTTTCTTGATTTTCGATTTTGTATATTCTTAGTTAAGTCCAGATGGGGTTTCATAGCTATCTTATTGTCCTATTAGTTTGTATCGTCTTGAAAGTTTATATTATGTTATAAAGTGTTTCTTTTGAGTTATACCTTTCAGAACTTATTCACACTTTTGGTTAACTTTCATGCAAACTTAATGTGCTTGTTTAAGCAATTCAATATTCAGCCTCCCTTGAAAGATTACAACTTTGAACAACTAATTTGTAATGAAACCCCTACTGGGTATATATTAATTATCTGTTCATAACTTTTACCATCTTTGTTCTTTGCAATGGTCCATGTACAAACTTTATTAACTGTTTAATTTATTAGCCATAGTCAGTAGAATTGGTTCAATTTGTGCCTGCTAATTTCTTCTTGTATAGAAGTTAAGCTACTTCGCTCTTTGTCATTCCTTGCTAGACTTCTTTAGACCTTCATGGCCTTATCTTATGGGTGCAGATCCCTCCTAGTCGATCGACATATAATAACTTGATCAATGCCTGTGGGTCTAGTGGAAATTGGAAAGAAGCTATGGAGATTTGCAAGAAAATGACAGATAATGGAGTCGGGCCGGATCTTGTAACTCATAACATTGTTTTGTCTTCATTTAAAAGTGGGGCCCAGTATTCAAAAGCTTTATCTTATTTTGAACTTATGAAGGGTACAAACATTCGTCCAGACTCAACAACTCTTAACATTGTGTTACATTGCCTGGTAAAGCTTGGACAATACGGAAAAGCCTTTGAGATTTTCAATTCCATGAGGAATAAGAAAGCAGAATGTTGCCCTGATGTTGTAACATTCACCAGCATCATTCATATGTATTCTGTACTTGGTGAGATTGAAAATTGTAAGGCTTTGTTCAATACAATGCTTGCAGAAGGCTTTAAACCTAACATTGTTTCATATAATACATTATTGGGTGCATATGCCTCACAGGGTATGCACAAGGAGGCTTTGTCAGTTTTTAATGAAATAAAGCAACATGGTTTTCGCCCTGATGTTGTATCGTATACTTCTTTACTCAATGCTTATGGAAGGTCACAGCAACCTAAAAAGGCAAGGACAGTATTTAACTTGATGAAGAGAAACAACTGTAAGCCAAATCTTGTGAGCTACAATGCACTAATTGATGCCTATGGATCTAATGGTTTGTTAGCTGAAGCTGTTAAAGTGTTGCGTGAGATGGAGGAAAATAGCATTCATCCAAATATTGTGTCAATATGCACCATTTTGGCTGCCTGTGGACGAAGTGGTCAAAAGGTGAATATTGATGCTGTGCTTTCAGCAGCTAAGATGCGAGGCATCGAATTGAACACAATTGCTTACAATTCTGCTATTGGAAGCTATATGAATTTAGGGGAACATGATAACGCTATAAGTCTGTATGGATCAATGAGGAAGAAGAAAGTTAAACCAGATTCTGTTACTTACACTTTGTTAATAAGTGGTTGTTGTAGGATGTCAAAATACAGTGATGCTCTTGGTTTTTATGATGAAATGGTGGATTTAAAAATTCCTTTGTCCAATGAGGTCTATTCATCCGTGATCTGTGCCTACAACAAACAGGCAAGTGCTTTGTCTAGCGCTGTTGCTTAATATACTATTATGACCTGAATGAAATTTCATTTTTATCGTCTTACTATTATTCAGGGTCAAGTTGCAGAAGCTGAATCTGTCTTCAATTTAATGAAGATGCGCGGTTGTAATCCTGATGTAGTTGCATATACTGCAATGCTAGATGCATACAATGCTGCAGGTAACATATGTTAAAACTACCAATATGCTGGAATTAGTGCAGTAAAAATTTCTTTGTAACTAATCCCCGTAGGGATATTTTGATATCAGAAAACTGGGAGAAGGCTTGTGCATTATTTCAAGAAATGGAAACAAATGGTGTCCAACCAGATTCGATTGCATGTGCAGCTCTGATGCAAGCTTTTAATAAAGGGGGCCAACCATCCAAGGTTCTAATTCTGGCAAAACTTATGAGAGAAAAAGAAATTCCTTTAAATGATTCCATTTCCTTTGAAATGGTATCAGCCTGCAGCCTGTGAGTTTTACCCCAGCATTTTTTTTTATCTAATCTTAGGTTCAGACAAAAATATTTGTGTCCTTATTCATGTAGTGTGCCATTTATTCATTTTTATTTCCAATGTTAAGAGCATATTATCTTGGCATGGTAGCTTTTCACCTTTTAGTTTTATTAAGAAAACTGACAATAGAACTATGGTTAAGATTACGAGATTGGAACACTATGATTGACCTGATTAAGTTGATGGAGCCCTCATTTGGAGTTGTTTCAATTGGACTTATGAATCAGCTTCTCCATTTTCTTGGAAAGAGTGGCAAGGTGGAAATTATGATGAAGGTATCAGAAAATCTTTCATTTTTGTCTTTTATTTATTTATTTATTTTTAGTACATACAGGAGTTTACTGGAAACGCTATACAACTCTCATGTTTATTTATGTCCCCCTTTCTTCACATGTGCAGTTATTCTACAAGCTAGTGGCATCTGGTGCTGATATCAATGTCAATACTTATTCAATTTTGTTGAAAAATCTTTTGACAGCAGGAAATTGGAGAAAATATATAGAGGTAACCTATTAGTCAAATTTTCATTTCTTTACATTTTATTTTTCTAGAAATTAAAATTAAGGGTATCATAGTGGTATTCTTGATGGAAAATCATTATTTATTCTCGATTTGCAAATATCATATGATGGCCAAATGCCTAAATATTTGTGAATGACACTTTGACAGTATTTGAAGTCAATAAGCATATATTGCTAGTATCATCCGTTATATAATCCATATGGTTATTAAGAATTATCCATTTAATCCACACTGATAGAACCACTGGCTAAGGCACTAGCTTAGGAGCAACATGTTTTTGGCTCAACTCGTTCCGACTAGCTATAGTAGTGGTTTGTTCATGACTGCAGCCATAATTAAGTAATTGGAGAGAAAAAAGAAGACAAGAAACTAAAAGTGCAACTAATATATGCTATGCTTTTTGCTGGTTTGTAAAGGATATCTGTGGCTGTTTAAGCCTTTAAGGTATCTTACTCTCATGCTTGTAGATACTTGAAACATTGAAACTCCCAACATTTTTACTGCAGGTACTACAGTGGATGGAGGATACGGGAATTCGACCTTCAAATCGAATGTATCATGATATATCCTCTTTTGCAGAAAAAAGTAGCGGGTCTGATTATGCTGTTATCATAAATGAAAGAATAGGTATATTGATGCTTATTCCTTTTATCATCCGATTATTTTTTAGATGTATGCTTTCATATGCAGCCATTATACTGGATTATGAGACAGTTGGAGGATAAATTATGTTGGCCATTTACTTTGAAAAGAGGGATAGTATGTTATGAAGCAACAGAAATAGGGAAGTAAATCTTAGTGCTAATACTAAGTATTAACTATATTTAGCGATATTAGATATTTAAAAACTTCCGTAGTTGGTTCTTAAATAATCACTTGGCATTTTATGTTGTCGGTGTTATTTCCTTTGAATTGAGTTATAGTTCCCTTATTTTACTTTGAAGTTTTTGTAGTGTTGGTTTTGGACATTTAAATTCTCAAGAGTAATGAAATTCCACAGAATCCTTGAAAAGAAAAGCTGGGGACCAAGGTTGAACCACCAAGCTTCATGAAATTCCACAGAATATAAACGGAACGAAACTACAGCGACACAACCTTCTGAAATCAACCATGGATGGTCACCATATCCAGTTCTATATTGCTGTTTGATCACTTTATGTGAGAAATTCTGGTCCTTGGCAGTTGGGCATGCCTAAATGCAAATGGAGATCAAGCACCATCTGTGCATGGGCATTACGAATCATTGGACTTGAAGATAGAGTTGCATCTAAATTTATGTATATGGGATTGTTTGTAGGAGCAATTTGAATGTGACCGACTACACTAGTGTAGGTTCTTCTTCTTCATTATTTTCTATGCATGTGTTATTTTGCTACAACGAGACTAGATTTTTTTGTACTACTCTGTATCTCCTACTCTCTTTTACTTTGTGCTGCAAGAGAAATTAGTATGAACGATTCTAATGTATCATACAAAACATATGTGGTCAATCGTCTTTAGTACTATGCATTGCATGATAAAATATAATATAAGATTCCATGAAATTTCTGATTATCTTAACTTTACAACCCTATTTCTTTAGTGTGGTTATAATTATAAGATGTGACTATTTGAACCCGCATGCTATATTATTAATTAGAAAAAAATGTATTGAATTATATATTTATCAGAATTTTAAAAAATATAAAAAGATTTTGGTGTGGATTTGATTGTTGTGTGTCTTAAATGAATCAAACAAATAAAAAATTAAACGTGATAGTGCCGGGTAAAGGAAAAGTAAAAAATATATATATAATTAACCGAAAGTTAGAGGACAAATGGTGCGCTCTCGGGGTGTACACGTGGGTATTGAAAGTAGAAGACAGGTGGTATTTGGCCTCCACATGCACATTGGCCACCGTACACATGCTTTCAAAAAAACGCCAGATTACATAACTACCCTCACCCCCATCCTAGCCGTTACAACCGTTTTTCAACTTAACGAACTCAATTATGACTGCGTCACTCCGAACCCGAAGCTGGACAAATGCGTAATTACGCAAACTCACTTCTCCTTCCTTCCCCTCACTGTAGTAACGTAGTAGTTTTTCCTCTCCACGGTGAATCCGGAAAGCCAAAACCCAAAAACTCATACTGCTCTTTCGCCCTTACACTCTCACTCGGTCACTCTCACATCACAAGTTTCAGTTTTTTCTCTTTCTTAGGGTTAGGGTTGAGGTTAATCCATGGCTTCTTCGTCCTCCGATCCTGGTTTGAAGTCTGAATCTGGCGGCGGCGGCGGCAGTGCTGTTGGAGAGGCTTCGGAAGCAGTAGTAGCTAACGATCAGCTGTTGCTATACAGGGGCTTGAAGAAAGCTAAGAAAGAGAGGGGCTGCACGGCCAAGGAACGCATCAGCAAAATGCCTCCCTGTGCTGCTGGAAAACGAAGCTCTATTTACCGTGGAGTGACCAGGTATCAAAATTAAGCTGAGCTTAAGACTTAGTTTCTTGGGTCAATGAGAGAAATGATTGGTTTAGATAATTTCCATAGGCTGAGAAAATGAGCCTGCTTTAGTTTGTTGTAGAGTAGGAAAATCTCATAGATTTCAATGTTGTTATGTACTAAGCAGCATAAAAATGATGTTATTGTTATGAAAATCTAGGCATAGATGGACTGGTCGTTATGAAGCTCATCTCTGGGACAAAAGTACGTGGAACCAGAATCAGAACAAAAAGGGAAAGCAAGGTGTGTCTCTCTCAACTAATGTATTCCTATGGTTTTCTATGAGATTGCTGACTAAATTCATTTATCTATTTGTGCATGGAATGGCTCACCCGCAATTGGATGTGCTAGTATATTTGGGTATGTTGATATCTTAAAATTTTTTTCTTCAATTTGCTTTTCTAATCTTGGTAATTCTGTTGTGTTACGTTTTATTAAAATCATTGAATAGCATATTATTTCCAGGGGCGTATGATGATGAGGAAGCTGCAGCTAGAGCATATGATCTTGCTGCCTTGAAATACTGGGGCCCTGGGACCCTCATTAATTTTCCAGTGAGTTAATTCTGTTGTGTTACGTTTTATTAAAATCATTGAATAGCATATGATCTTGCTGCCTTGAAATACTGGGGCCCTGGGACCCTCATTAATTTTCCAGTGAGTTAGTCTGATTGATATTTTTTAAAAAATACAATAAAAGCTTTTAGAATACCGTCTTTCCCTTTCGAAGTAGACTTATTGTACATCTGACTTCTATGTCACTAATTACAAATTTTTCCCTTGCCACTGATTATAAGTGCATGGCACAATCATCTTTTGCTTAGGTATTTATAATTTATATTTAAAAAACTGTTTTTATATGTATAATATTTCATTTGTTCAAAAAGACCAATTTGTGTGATGTTAGTAGCAGTATATAAGTAGACTAACCATATGTTGCAGGTTACTGATTATACAAGAGATCTTGAAGAAATGCAGAATGTCTCGAGAGAGGAATACCTTGCATCTCTTAGACGGTGTGTGTCCTTACAATTCATTTTTCAAACTAAAATTATCCTGTAGCTTATTGTGGACACTCTTTGCAGAAAGAGCAGTGGTTTCTCAAGGGGAATATCTAAATACCGTGGGCTTTCTAGGTATGTTTTTTATATAAATGTCACATGTAGATTGGACACTATATGTAGTTTGTTATCCATTCATCACAACTAAACACACGATTTTCTTAAAAGGTCCCCCGTTTTGGCTTGGAAGTATTTGAGCTTAAAGTTATAATGATGTACTCTTTCCTTGAGTTTTTTTCTTTCACCTATTTCTTTGGTTCACCATCCAGCAAGGCTTAGAAAGACTTGTATTTTGATAGTTTCAGTGTAAGGACAAAACAGCTTATGTTATTTATCATTATTGTGAAGATTAATCATATCTGTATCCTTTTTAAGTCACGGTTGTCCTCCGATGAAGTGTATGAAAAATAAAATGTAACCTCATTATTTGTTGTTGAAATTTTTTTATTTTAATTTTTTTATAATAATCTATCTGGCATTAAATATACACTGTATTTGCCGTGTCCCTCCGCCCCAAATTCAAAAATGCTGCCTGGTCCATGCACAAAAATTAAGCAACAAGTTAGTTTGTCTCAACTGCCTTCTTAATGTGGTCAAATTATCACTTCTCTTCTAACTCAATAGATGCGTATGATGCATTGATTATTTTCTATACTGAGCTCTTTCTTCTGTTTGTACTTGGTGATACAGTCGATGGGATCCGTCATTTGGACGTATGGCTGGGTCTGAGTACTTAAATAGCATACATTATGGTACGTTTTAATCAAATTGAAAACTCCAGTGACTTTTTAGACAAAAAAGTTCTGCACAGTTTGCTGCTGTGCCAGCTAATTGGCATTCCAGTAAACACGTCCAATATCTTTCACTTGTATTACGCCATCTGATTGTTTCTGCTTATAAAGGTACAGGTGATGATCCAGCAACAGAAAGTGAATTTTTAGGTGGCTATTGCTTTGAAAGAAAGATTGACTTGACAACTTACATCAAGTGGTGGGGGCCCAACAAAACTCGTCAATCAGAAGCTGGTGTAAAATCATCTGAAGAAACTAAACATAGTTGTGTTGGAGATATTGGAGGTGAACTTAAATCATTGGAATGGGCAGTCCAGCCCACTGAACCATACCAGATGCCTCGTTTGGGTATGTCCCATGAAGGAAAGCAACATGTAGGTTCTAAAGCATCTGCCTTGAGCATCTTGTCACGGTCAGCTGCCTATAAGAGTTTACAAGAGAAAGCATCAAAGAAGCAAGAGAACAATGTAGATAATGATGAGAACAAAAACAAAAATACAATTAATAAGATGGACTATGGCAAGGCAGTTGAGACATCCACAAGTCATGATGGTGGAAATGAGAGATCACTTGGAGTTGCATTAGGAATGAGTGGAGGATTGTCTCTGCAGAGAAATGTATTCCCGTTGACTCCTTTTTTGTCTGCACCACTTCTGACTAACTACAACACCATCGATCCCTTAGTAGACCCCATTCTATGGACGTCTCTTGCTCCCGTTCTTCCTTCTGGAGTTTCCCGTACAGCTGAGGTTGGTATTTTACTCTCTCTCTCACCCTCCTGTTTTTTTTCGGACTAGAAGAGGCACGTTTGCTGTATCCTTGACTATAATAATATAGGTGAAAAGTCAAAAAACTATGATGAATTATACATGTCACACTCGTAATTAGCATTGGATCAGTTGTTTTTTCTTTTTGGTTTGGTAATACCAAAGAGTTATGGTTTTTTATTGTATAGTTTGATCGTATATGATATAAATATAGATTAAAGAAGGTCATTTGAGCAGATTCTTTTGTGATTCTAATTCCAAAATGAAACTATTATTCACAATGTTCTGAAATTTCATGCTGTGTACTACCGTTTACTTTCAGACATGTGATAGTTAACTATCTAGCATTACCATGACTGTAGTAAAAGATTTAGTAACATTTTCACTTATGTAAGGGTTATTCATATATCATAATATTTTGAAACGGCATCAGCCACTTACAACCTAGATATACATCTAACAACATTCATATGGTAGGATGTTAGTTGACTCAATTAAAAACAATTGTAATAAAGCCTTTCCATCTTCAGGTAATTTTATTGGTTAGGTATTACAAATATTTCTATAATTTTCATTTTTGTATGTAGTTCACCTTACAAAAACATTGCAATGCAGATTACAAAGACTGAGACCAGCTCAAGTTTCACTTTATTTCAACCGGGGGAATGACGGGGCGTTTTCTTCTGCTCTACAAGTTAACAGAGAAACTGATATTTGCTTGGCTTTTACACATGGTGGTCATAGTAATGCAATACCATGCAGCAAACGCCAACAGAAGCCCATGGAAAGTACAGTTGATCATTAGAATGAGGCTTCTACTTAATTATGCTGACTTACACTGGCTTTGGCTTTAGAGAACAATATAGAGGAAAATAGATCTGTATCTTTTATAAATATGATGTAAAATTAGTTGGAGGCGGTGCCAAAGTTTACATACTTGGACATGCCCATATGAATTTGCAGTGCTAATAGAACCATCCAAAATATGGGCAATAGGCTTAGTTTATTCTTTTTACTTCTTTTTTTCTCCTGTAATTTGGCATTATAAGGATGTGTATAGAGCTGTTGTTGAAATACAAATAGAACCGCCAAATTTCCGAGTGTTAAGAGCCCTTGAATTTGCAACTCCCTTATGTAAACACGACCTTCTTTGAACTTCCAAAGGAATATCCACACAACACTAAGAGGAGGCTTGGATTATCTCCCATTCAACTTATTAAATAATCATGTTGAATGGTAGATTATATATATATATATATATATATATATATATATGTATATATTATATTTATGGCTCGTTAGGTAACATAAAGATGCTTAAGATAGGCATTACATTCTTTTAATCCAATCAACCAATTGGACCCTCCACTGATTTCCGTTTTTCTTTTTACGGTCCCCACAAATATTATTAACATTTGCAGATTTTTTCTTTTTCTTGCAATAAATAATTGGTTTGCCTTTTAGGTATGGAAAATTGGTTTTTTTTTTTAAGAAGCAAGCCGATTAAATAGTAATTTTTATATTCTAAAGTTGTTCCTCCCTAGAATAATAAAAAATTAGAAAAAAAAAAGAGTGAGATTTACAAATTTATTCTTATCTCATATATTCTTTTACCATTTTTCAAAATTTTTCTCTTTCTAAACTCTTGAATTGTAAAAATGTTTTTACATTCCATTATCACATAGTTTTATTTTGGTTCGGTGGTATATATATATATATATATATATATATATGCAACTTTTAAAAATTACCATGCGCTAACAAATCCTATATGATATAGATGGTAATCGGTAATCATTACAATCAAATCATAGACCATAATTTTTTTTTTTTTTGGGGTAAATATCGACCATGATCTTCATTTATTTTCCAAGTAATGTATACTAAAAGGGAAAGAAAAATAAAAATTAAACTTGCAATTTGGGAACAAACACCCCCCCCCACCCCCTCTTCCGGCCGTCCTGACTGATAAAACAAACAAAAGTCATGGGCCCCACCAATTATTACTTTAAAATCCAAAACGAAAAAAAGAAGGGGCTGAAAGTAAAATGAACCAGCAACCCAGCAAGTGTGGGGTCCACAAAAGTAGCTTCCTTCCGAGTACAAAATAGCAGTCCGAAGAATAATTTTGGGCTGGTCTGGACCCCACTTGGAAACTTCCTTCTTTCAATTCAGCACGGAACCGTCAGTTCCTAGTACCCCAACCGGACAGTTCAGCAGCAGGCCGTTTTATTTTTTAATTTATTAATTTTTATTCACGGGCTCTTTTCTTTATTCAACAATAAATAATACTATTTTTTGTTTCTTATTATAATAATTATTATTTTTTAAATGTCCAAATTCTATTTATATCAAAGTCCTTTTAAAGCCTTCATGTTTCGAAAGCAGAGTTGTTACCGTCACCGTGTATATCGTAGGAACAATTTCGGGTTCTATCTAAAGCTTATAATGAGAGTGACTATCAGACCCCCCTGAGATTTGTTTTTAATGAGACGCTGCAATTTGTCATCCCCACTATATTTATTTTTATTTTTTCATAAACAACAATTCTTTTAAAAACACTAATAGTAACAATACGTGGCCTTCTTTAATTATTTTGTATTTGTCTTAATTATTAAAATATTTTTTTTTTACCTCTTATCAGTGCCCTTGTCTTGCCAACCAACCCGTAATTATCGAGAAAGCAAGACAACAATATAATATATATATATATATATATGCTGTGTCATCCTGTTGTCATTTCATTAGCGGGGTTTATATGGAAATATCTAATGGAAAATTTTGATTATGATACGTAAATTTTAAGCATTTAACACAAATGATCCATAAAAAAAAAAAAAAGTTTAAAAGAGATAAATAAGAAAAAACTACATATAAAACCCTTTGCGGTTTTACATAATATAAAAAAATTTGATGAAATAGACATACAGCATTGAGTTTAATTTTGAATTTGCTGACTCAAAGTTTGAGTAGTGATGATAAAGTAATAGGCTAATGTTGCCTATGTACCGGTGTTAGGCAGTGATAATATAACAGGTCATTTTATTCTGCCCCTCAAGTGACGAAAGGGTGGAAATCGCCAACTTTATCTCAAACTTGCTACCTTAAAAATACGTTAAAATGTAAATAAAAAATGCTATTTGTCAAACACCAGCGGGTCATGTGGATAAATTTAATTGGGTTAACTTCATAGGTTTTACTTTTCTATTGTAAGGTTGTAGAATATAAAATTAACAATTAATTGCCAATTGATATATAAATAAATGGTGGGTTCAATGTTAATTATTAATGACGACCAACCAACCATGTGGTGGTGTAGCTGAAGGAAATAGAGTGATTTATTATTTTACGAGTTTAAAATTGTGTATTCAAGTTATGAAATACTGATTCAGTGCTACGGGTGTATCCCGTATGCCAAGTTAGTAAGGAAAAATAGCTTGGCTATATGGCTACTCACTTAATTATAATAACGAAATATAGGTGAATATGCTACTTAGATGGTTCGTCGTAAACTGACAATAATCACTAAGAAGGCCATTTTTATTTATAAACAAAATATTAGTGGTGACCAATAACTTTGTATTTTTCTTTAAACGTTATAGAAGAGAATTTTCCTATTATGACTTCTAATGGTAACTTTTAGAATTTAAATCTAAAATTTTGAAGTAATACATTTGGGTTGCGTTTAATTATTTATCCGGCTTAATAATGTAAATCAAAGGTTTTCATTTAAGACATAATGATTAAAACTATAGCTTTACTCTAAATATAAATTATGTTTTCATTAAAAGAAATTCTGTTTTCTTTTTTTTATAATTTTATATTCCAAAGTTGGTGAGATGGAATTATGCTATTCTAAACCACCGTCCATGAACAACCATCAAAGCCATCAGTCCGTCAAATCGAATCCTGGTGGGCCACTGTTTGATTGGTGGATCCCACAAGTCCTAAATAGACCAACGAATAAAAACAAAAACAAAAATTCCATTGCTTTTTGGTGCCTCGTCCGTATCGCTATCATAATTTTTCTTTTTTATTTTTAATTTTTTTTTCAGAAAAAGGGAATTGGCAGTGCTGAGTGGGGTGCTGTGGGTATCTTTTTACGATTTTATCCCTATCCATGGCAAAATGGAAAGAGACAACAGGTAACACGTAACTGTTTCATCGCAAAAAAACCGAACACCTAAGTAGACTGGCGGATGTCTCAATCGAATCAAACGGTAACTGCGTGTCCCGTAGGTTTTTAAAATTTTCGCACGTTAATTATCAATTACTTTCTTTGTTTCTATCAACATTTTATTACATACTAATTAATTATTATTATTAATTATTAATTATTAATTCACTAGCTTTAATTTTGGGGGAAGTGAAAAAAAGAAAAAGAAAAAAAGAAAAGAAAAGGAATTCGTTGAATTGGGATACAAGTGCAAGCGTGCAACGAACAAATGTCTTATAGGCTGCAGCAGAAGCTCCTTGGCCACTGCCAACCTCCTCCTTCAGGATTCAGATTCTATAGCTTCTGTGTCCGACGGTCCGTTGGTCTTACTTGAAGAAGAAGCACAGGCGCTATTAGCTTAGAGAGGTGGGTGTGGATTTTGAGCGGAGCAGAGATGGGAATTAAACGGAGACAGTTGAAGGCTATGCTTTGGAAGAACTGGCTTCTCAAGATTCGTAACCCTTTTATTACCGCCGCCGAGGTCTAACAATCTTTTTTGCTTTTTCTTTTCTTATTTATTTGTTTATTTTTGATTTCTTCCCTAAAATTCGAGTCCTTTTCCAGTTTGAATATGTAAATTTGTTTTAATTAATTAATTTATTTTTATTCTCGTTCGTCAGTAGTTGAGAGTCGTGTTAATTTCTGTTTTTGGTATTTAATTTTTTCTCTTCCTATTGAAAATTGATTTTGAAAAGGTTTTTGTTTCTCTTCTAGTTTTTTATGTTCTTGGGTTCCTAATGGCGGCTTTGTTGAGTGTGTTGCTTATAATTTGTTCAAAGTCAGAAAATATATGGCATTTTGTTTGCGTTTGGAGACTCTGGTGCATGAATTTGATGGCATGTTGAAGAAAATTGAATTTTTGTTTTGATTTTGTGGCAGATTTTGCTCCCTACCCTTGTAATGGTGTTGTTGATAGCTGTAAGAACGCGAGTTGATACACAGATTCACCCAGCACAGCCGTAAGTATTGGTTATCCCTGCTTGTTTTTCTTATTTCAAATGCGTGCTTGCTTGCTTGCTTTTTGTGTATATGCGGGCGCACATTCCCTGAGGGACTTGTTTTGTGTCACCCTCTGGTGGGTTGCTGAAAAAACTCCAGCTGAGAAAGTAAAGCAAAATTTGGTTATTTTAGTTTCATTTTCTTATTAGGCGTGCTTGAGTGCCAAGTTTTCAATGTAGAAATTTCATTTTAGATGACTTTTTCAGTAGTTAGCATATATGATTTAAAGAACGTGGATAAAGTAAAAGGGCATATTGTAGCTTGTAGCATGTGTCATTTTGCATAATCAGTGGCTCTAAGTTTTACGAAACTGAACTAGGTATATCCGGGAAGGTTTGTTTGTGGAAGTGGGCAGAGGAATATCTCCTAGTTTTGAAGGAGTTCTGGAATTACTATCGAGTAAGGGAGAGTATCTGGCTTTTGCACCAGATACGGAAGAGACAAGGATGATGATCAACTTGATGTCAATGAAATTTCCCCTCCTGAAGGTACCAATTGTTATTTCTGAATTTTAGCTACCAATTTTACTTATTAATTTTTAGGCTCTGAGTATTGTTTGTTAATTTTTAATTACTATGAGTTTTTCTTTTATTCTTAATGTGGATCTATCTATGGAGGTAAGAGTATAGGTATCTGGATATTTGGGAACATGCTTTCTGTTTCTTTGACCTATATGTGAATGTGTGCTCCCTCCATTTCACATGGTCTTTTAAGGGATTATTTCCCTTTTTGTGTATGAAATGTTTATAGATATTCTTAGAATGAAATGATTTGCTACTACTGTTTCTCATCCGATGAGACATTGCCCTTCTTTCATTTTAATAAAGTTATGCTTACTGCTAAAAAGAAAAACTAGCAAATGTGACTACAGGTTTTGCAAGGTGCTCATTTGTTTCCTTGACAAGGGTTTTTGTGAAGCAAGATGACATAAATTATTTGTTTTTTTTTGTGCTTACAGCAAGTTAGTAGAGTTTACAAGGATGAAGAAGAGCTGGAAACCTACATACGTTCGGATGTTTATGGTGCATGCAATCAGATCAGGTAAGTCATTTTCTGTATTAGAGTAATGATCTGATGGGAATGTGCTTGAAATGGAGTTTCTTAGGAAGGGTTTACAAGAAAAATGAAAGACAAAGAATGAATCGTTTTTATTTCTACTTGTATGTGGAAAAGTTAAAGCAAATATGTGCTGGTCCATTGTGTCCTCCCCAATATCTTGAATTTCAGTTTTACTATGCCTTGGATTGCATAACTGTGGTGTTCATTAGTAGTTATTTGATGTCAACAAGTTTCAAGTTCTCAATTCTTCGTGTGGTGTTAATTGACCTTGTATATTTGACTCTATATGGTCTTAAAATGCATGTTTTGTTGTATGCTACGTTACCAGGAACATATCTGCAGCTAGTCCACCTTTTTTGGCTTTAAATGATTTTGTTTCACTACTGTTTATGTCAAAAACAATGAACATGTGTCTGAGTTTTAAAAAAAGTGTATAATGGTGATCTTTTCAGATTGCGGCACTTAATAATCTCAATGAATCTCTTTGTTTAGGAATTGTTCAAATCCTAAAATCAAAGGAGCAGTGGTATTTCATGATCAAGGTCCTCAGTTATTTGATTATAGTATACGTCTCAACCACACATGGGCTTTCTCAGGATTTCCTGATGTTAGAAGCATTATGGACACAAATGGTCCTTATCTTAATGACTTGGAACTGGGCGTAAACACTGTTCCAACAATGCAATACAGCTTCAGTGGATTTCTGACTGTATGTTTATGTTATTCCTTCACTTTTTTCTCTGTCACATGTTTAATATTATTCTTTTTTTTTTTTTCCCTTCTGTTTGTAAACTACACATGGAGCTTCTCCTTAGGTATTATGCTGGTTATGATATTTGGTGGGATTATTGATTTTTATGCTTCCATGTAAGTCCCTAATATGCTATTTTATAGCCTTGTAATTTGCGTGCTCAATTTCAAATTATTTGCTTTTATTTTCATGTTGATAGATAATTGATGATCAATTTGTATGTGAAACAATTAGTAGACAGCGATATTTATTCTCTTCAATAATATGTAGACAGCTACCATGAACATTAGAGGTGGCAATATCTTAATAAATTCACTGCTGCAGTCTTTCTGCATAGGGTACCAGAATAATTATGATGTTGAGATAAATATATTGTTACATTATGTACAGTCATAGCTAAGTAATGATGTTCTACTATAGGTCTATCAAATTTGATTCATAGATATGGTTTACCCTCGCTAGTCTTATGGATTTTCCCATATCCATACTGGGCTCTGATATTCATACATAGGATCCTTAGACCATTAGTTCCTGTTAATAGTTTGTCATTTTTCAGGTTCATTTCTTTGATAAGCAACGTGGTATGTATGTCTTTATTCTCAATGTTTGTGAATCATAACTCAATAGTTACTGTATTTTTTTCCTAATCCTAGCTCAATTAAGTTCCTTGTTTTTCTTCAACATTTAAGTTTTCAGTCAACCCTTATCCTCTTTCTTCTTTTAGGTCCCATTTTATGGAATGACTTACACTGGTTTTTCATGTTTTCATATTACTGCAGCTCCAGCAAACAATAGATTCTTTTATAATCTTTGCTTCTCAGCAATCTGATACTGGAAATATAGAACTTCCTCCAGCAAATTCCTATGGTGTACCATCCTCTCTCAAAGTGCCGTGGACGCAATTCACACCTTCTAAGATAAGAATAGCCCCCTTTCCGACTCGTGAGTACACTGATGATGAGTTCCAGTCCATCGTCAAGAAAGTCATGGGCGTACTGTATGTGTCTCTTGATTTAAATTTTTGGTCTTTTCTGAAAGCATATTATAATGAGAATTCGTTGTTGCCATGATTTCCTGAAACATATGTTTGGTTGAGCTGGAACTTGGATGTGCAGGTATCTTTTGGGATTTCTCTACCCCATCTCTCGCTTGATCAGCTATTCTGTGTTCGAGAAGGTTTGGTAATGATTATGATGATTATAATTGAATTTAAAAATGTTACTATTACTCTCTTGACTCTTTTTTTTTTTTTTTAATTTTTTTTTCTTGAGTTTCTGCTTCTAATGCAGTAATCCATTGTCTGTCCTTAAGTTCTTGACAATTTTCTTTTAATTTTTTTAATTATGTTTTAGGAACAGAAGATAAAAGAAGGTCTCTACATGATGGGGTTGAAAGATGAGATATTTTATCTCTCTTGGTTTATTGCATATGCATTGCAGGTAGGGTCTATATTGAATGAACCACCGTATAGTTGTCTGGTCTTCTTTGCATTGTGACAGTGTATTGGAAAAGGATGTATGTAAGTAATATGTATGGTATGAAATGATATATTATAAAAAATTATTGTGCTTCAGAAACTACGTAGGATATGATATCTCTGGTTGGCACAAGCTTTCAGATATTGTGTTCACAAAGGGTGGTTCTTCTTTGCAGAATGTATATGGAACCTAACAAGATTGTCAATTATGAAATTATGTTGGAATCTGACAATCTAGTTTATACTTCAAACTTTGTTAGAAGTTCAAAGTTTTTTCCTTTTGTCTGTTGGTCTGATCTAAATATTAGCTTTCCAAATGTATTCTTATAATAAAAATTCAAGCAGTTCTCTTTTTGGATGTTTGGTTTCTTTCTGCAGTTTGCAATTTCTTCTCTGATCATTACTGTTTGCGCCATGGATAGCCTTTTCAAGTATAGTGACAAGTCAGTGGTGTTCATGTACTTCTTTTTGTTTGGACTAAGTGCAATCACACTGTCATTTTGATCTCTACATTCTTCACACGGGCCAAAACAGCTGTTGCGGTTGGAACCCTTTCTTTTCTGGGTGCCTTTTTCCCTTATTATTCAGTCAATGATGAAGCTGTTTCAATGTAAGTAGTATGCTCTAAGCAATTTATTGCTGGATCCCTTGGTCTCTCTCCCTCTCTCTCTTTCCCTCCTGTGAGTTCAAATTTGCATTTACAGAATGCAGACAGTTATTAACTCTCTCCATTTCAGGATAGTAAAGGTTGTTGCTTCTCTGCTTTCACCTACGGCCTTTGCTCTGGGTTCAATTAACTTTGCTGACTATGAGCGTGCTCATGTTGGACTTCGTTGGACAAACATATGGCGGGTATGTTCTTTAATTGAGGCTTGTGTAATAATACTTTCTTTGACGTGCAATTTTGTGTCTAAAGTTTCATGACAATGGTTTTGTAGGCATCATCTGGAGTCAATTTTTTGGTCTGTCTTATTATGATGTTTGTTGACTCATTGCTGTACTGTGCAGTTGGTCTTTACTTGGATAAGGTATATCTTTGAGACACTTATCTTTCTATTACAGCTCTCTCTCCTCTTGTGCCAAATTTCTTTTGTAAGATATATCATCTATTTTGCTTATGACTCCATTATAAATTTAGCTACCTACATCCATATCTAAAGAAATATAAAATCTTGTCTTGATAGAAAAAGAAAAAATTATTTAAAACACAAATTTCATTAATATAATTACAAATATATTCAAAATAAAGAGGAAAAAAGAGAAAAGTGAAAAGGATCTCTATAATCTTGATCTTCTTCTTCAAATGGTCTATCTCTTTATTGACTAAAGTTTCCTTAAATGTAATAGAGTGGAGATCTTGGTCTAGGTGGAAGTCTGAAGTGAACCAAGTTTAAAATGTCAATATTTTAAGCCATGTGCGTTTGGATATGGTCAAGATTTTAATAGCTTTTCTTTCTTCTTTTTTTTTTTCCTTAAAACTTTTTGAAAAAAATGTGCAAGTTAATATTTTTTGGCTTGGTCTAGAAATTGTTACCTCAAATTATTTTGAGCGACCTAGTCTTAATTGTTATCTTCAATATTTTATTTGAAGAATCCTTCAAACAGTAAACTAAAAAAGCTTAAGCCAGTTTTTACTCAAAATTTGTTCATCTGTTCAGGTACTTCCAAGAGAGAATGGAGTGCGTTATCCATGGAACTTCATTTTTAGCAAGTGGTTTTGGAAAGGGAAAAATATCAACACAGATCATAGTTCTGTTCTAGAAGTTAATAATAATGAAAGGGATTCCAATAAGAAAAAGGGTTTTCCTGCAAAAGATAATATTAAACGGGCTGTGGAAACAATAAGTTTGGACATGAAGCAACAAGAACTTGATAGCAGGTATATGTTGTGGAATTTGAGTGCATCTGTATTTGGCATTGTGATCGACAATTGTTTCATTCCTCCCAATTTTTATTCCATTTGTAGATGCATTCAGATAAGGGATCTGCATAAGGTATATGCCACTAGAAAGGGGAAATGTTGTGCTGTTAACTCGTTACAGCTCACCTTGTATGAAAATCAGATTCTTGCTCTTCTAGGTAAGTTTTTAATTTTTGTGATGGTTGTATAATTTTACTTAATTTGGAGTTTGTCTTTCTGTATACAAGTATTTGAATATGTATCTAATTTAATTGTTGATCTATTGGTGAAAGTCAAGTGCTTTCTATTGAGTTTGTCATTCTATTGTATTCATTTACTCAAGAAGCCCATCCTCTTTTTTTTTTTTTTTTTATTATTATTTTTTTTGCGCAACATTTGTCCCCCGCCCCGGCCAAAAAACAAAAATGGAGGTTAGCAGGATTCAATGGCAGACTAGTTAGACAGTTAAGCTAGGAACCACGAACTTCTGTATCTTGTATATCAAACTAACTCTATAGACACTTGAGTTAAACAACTATCTGTTGTGTTAATGAAGCCTTATAAATTAGATTTAGAGGTCTCCAGCTGGGTAGTTACAGGTTTTCTTGTATGTTTATTCAAATCTGCTAATGCAAAAACCTGTTATTAGGAACAGTTTCTGATTACAAGAATTAGTGGTTTTCTACTTTTGCTTGTCTTTGCTCATCGAGCGTTTTTTAATTCCTAACATATGGATTTTGGTATTTCTCTTCAGTATTTGATGCTATAAGGCATAAGTTTATTACGACAAATTTGTATTCCTTTAATCATTTTATGGTTTTCTTCTGGAGTTTCTTTCTTCACCTTGGTTAATATGCACCTAGTTTCTTCTCCCCTATATTTTAAGATCTTTTTAACAAGGAGCAGGATATTTTTGAATCTCATAAAATTTCAATTCTGAAGGACACAATGGGGCTGGTAAAAGCACAACGATATCAATGCTTGTTGGCCTTCTTCCTCCTACTTCAGGGGATGCTTTAGTGTTTGGGAGGAATATTACAACTGAAATGGTAACTTATGTCTTTTTGGACTGCTTTTCCCCTTTCCTTTGTGTTTGTATTTGTCTACCTCTGATGATTTATGCTCATGTACATCATATTTGGTAAGAAACATTTGTATCTCTCTTCCTCTTTTTCTTTCAATAGTAGCTTAAGATAATACTAATCCTACTCTAGACGCTAGTTTTGCTACATACGTGAAGGCCCAAATGGCAACATAGTAGGAATATTAGACATTTAAAATTGTTATCTTATCATGGTTTAATGTTAATGGGTATGCCGTTACCAGGTCTAATATGAATATATGTGTGCAAAATGAGAAATCTTTCCATTTGGTCTACTTTGTGCTGTTTCATTATTATTTATTTATTTATCTTTTCTAGTGTAGGATGAGATACGAAAGGAATTGGGTGTGTGCCCTCAAAGTGACATCCTTTTTCCAGAATTAACTGTAAGTAAGAAGCACTATTTGTGTTTTATTTTGTGCTTGACAATATATTTGGAGTTGCTGTTAAGAATATTATATATTTTTGAATAGTATGTGAGAGAGAAGGTCACACTCTAATTAAGGCATACTAGTACGTGGTTATTTGGTTTCCTTTCTGCTTTCTATCTTGTTGTTGTATGTGGAAAGACTCGGATCATGATGGACAATGACTAGACCATGGCACAATTTATTCCCTGGAGCAATTTCATGTGCTTTAGCATGAGAATACCAACCTTGTGATATTAACACAAGAACTAACTAAAATATGATTAGATGAAAACTGATTAAAGAACTTGTCTTCTCAATCATATGGAATTTAATTGAATACGATCATAAATGAGTAAGCTACGGATAATTATCCTAAGTCTGCAACACTCTATGGTTGATGTTACATTATTTTTACTCATCTTTTTACTGATACTAAACAACTTCTCATTGTGGCATGGAAAACTACTGTACCCAGGTGAAAGAGCATTTGGAAATTTTTGCTATATTGAAAGGTGTCGAGGATGATGTTCTGGAGAGAGTTGTTACAGATATGGTTGACCAAGTAAGTTCTTTCTCTGATTCCTTTCATACTTTGCTTTTGTAATCTGAACTTGTGAAGTATGGGTTGGTTCTCTGTGAGAATATGCATCTGTGCTATCTTCTGCTATGGATGTCTTCCATAGATTCCGTGATGATATAAGAAAGGACATCTACTTATTTTTTTTTTGTTTATTCTAATTTTATGGTTAAGCTAGTATTTCATATTGTGGACTTCTCGTTTCAATTTTACAAGGGTGGTTTTTGACTGCGATTATTTTTGGCAGGTGGGCTTAGCTGATAAAAGTAACACTATTGTGAAGGCTCTCTCTGGAGGCATGAAGAGGAAATTGTCTCTTGGTATCGCTTTGATAGGAAATAGTAAGGTATTGAAATGTAATTTTGCTTTCTATTGAAATGTAGTAGTAGAGTTGGTTTTTATTATTGTTTTTCCTTTTTACAGGTTATAATTCTTGATGAACCAACCAGTGGAATGGATCCCTACTCAATGCGATTAACGTGGCAGTTGATAAAGAAAATAAAAAAGGGCAGGATTATATTACTTACCACACACTCGATGGATGAAGCTGAGGAACTTGGTGATCGGATAGCTATTATGGCTAATGGTACTTTGAAGTGCTGTGGAAGGTTCCATTCTAATATCTAACATCATGTTATCCTTCTTTTCTCTCCTCACACACCCACACACACAACACGTGTGGCAAGCAATGCTGTTATGTATTGGTCTTTCATTTCACAACTTATAAACTTCTGGGCTTCCATGGGTCTGAGCCGAATTAGAGTGCCACCAAAGATCGCTGCTGCTGGGTGGTGGTTGCAGTTTTTTACTTCTTCAATAGTTTATTTATTTGTTTTATTTTATATTATGTTACTTCACATAAGAGAATTTCTTGAAGGCTTAAACCCCACCCCCCAACTTAGGAACAACACTCCACTGTTTCTTCTAAATCTCTGATGGATCAACTCACTTATGCTTGCTCTGGACACACACATGCATGATATATATGTATAGGAATATGATACAGATTCTTTTCTTCCATTGAATTTTGTTAATATTATTACAATTTCCTGATGTTGAAGTGTTAGAACCTTTAGTTAGTTATATCACTGGATATGATATTTGACACGTGATGTGATTTTCTGATCTAAAATGTTAATATTTTTGACAGTTCCCTTTACTTGAAGCATCAATATGGGGTTGGTTATACTTTAACTTTAGTGAAGGTTTACTCCTATTCCTTCGTCTTTTACTGCTCCCATTTAGTGGCCTATGGCATCTCTTACTTTTCTACAAGTATTGACATTCTGAAGTGTAACTGTTTTATCACATCAGTCTGCACCCGATGCCTCTGTTGCTGCTGATATTGTTTATCGCCATATTCCATCTGCAATGTGTGTTAGTGAGGTATCCATCTCAGTTACTCAGCGGCTTCTATTAACTAATAGAAGTTTCTTTCCTTCGCAACTTTTAACTTATTTCCTTCCAATATGCTGACATTTATTATTTAATTGGGATTGGTGACCGTATGACTTTACATGATTTGGCTGATTACCTCATAATCAACATGATCTGATATGAAGAATTGGCATTAAGAAATTTATAGTTGATATTAAAAATTAAAAAGCTTCAATGGCTTTTTTTATTTCCACTATTTTGATGATCTTTAATCTGTGTATTTCTTTGGAATTGTGGTCTGATGTAATTTGTTATCTTGGCATGTGGTAAATATTAAGGTAAGATTGAGATGTTGGGATAAAGTTTTTTGATTTTTTATAATTTGTAGAAAATAAAGGAGAGTGTTTTGTGCCTGTATTAATATGTTTACTAGGTTATTTTTTGTTTGCGTGTTGTGTGTAGTTATTTTTTGTTTGCTTGTTGTGTGTAGTGTACCTTGTGTTGCTAGTTTGATGATACTTTCATGGCTATCTTTTTGTTTAATGTGTCCGTCCAGGTCGGAACTGAGGTTTCCTTCAAGCTTCCGCTAGCATCTTCATCGTCCTTTGAAAGTATGTTTAGGGAAATTGAAAATTTCATGAGAGGATCAGTTTCTAACTCCATATCAGATGAGGGGAAAGACTGTATTGGCATTGAAAGTTACGGTATATCTGTAACAACTCTAGAAGAGGTATTCCTGAGAGTTGCAGGGTGTGACTATGATGACTCAGAATGTTTTGAGCAAAAAGAAAGCATCCCTTTACCTGGACCTGTGGTATCTCAGGCTTCTGATGATCCATCTCCAAAAAAACTTTTGCACTCAGATAAACTTTTTGGATATAAAAAGATTTTTGGGGTCATGTCAACCATAGTGGGGGGAGCTTGTGGTTTTATATTTGCAGCGATTTTAAGTTTCATAAACTTCTTAAGTGACCAATGCTGCCATTGCAGTATGATTTCAAGGTCAACATTTTGGCAACATTGTAAAGCCTTATTCATAAAGAGAGCGATATCTGCTCGGAGGGATCGGAAAACAATTATCTTCCAGCTTCTAATTCCTGCAGTATTCTTGCTTCTTGGTCTTATCTTTCTCCAGCTCAAGCCTCATCCTGATCAGGTGTCTCTGACCTTTACAACTTCAAATTTTAACCCTCTCTTAAGTGGTGGTGGTGGTGGTGGTCCAATTCCTTTTGATCTATCCTGGCCTATTTCAAAGGAGGTTTGTTAACCATTATTGATTTCTCTTATGGTCGTATCTTTTTGGTTTGTTTTCTTGGTAATTTTGACATATGGTTGTATACTGCCTTCTGACTCATTGAATATCCCCTGCTACGAAAATATATTGCCTTCTGGTTTTATATTGCCTGCTGTTTTGTCAACCTACCTATGCTGCAGGTTGCAGAGTATGTTAAAGGGGGCTGGATTCAACTGTTTAAATCGAGTGGATATAAATTCCCTGATTCAGAAAGGGCACTAGCTGATGCAATTGAGGCTGCAGGGCCAATTTTGGGACCAGTTTTAATTTCGATGAGTGAATATTTAATGTCTAGCTTTAATGAATCATACCAGTCGAGGTATGTTGACCTAAATTTATTAGTTCTTTCTCTATTTTTCCCCTTGAATTTTTATTTATCTATTAGGTTGTTGTAATTTGTATTGATTATTGTTTATTAAGCTTGTTGGGTATTGATTGTAACATAACATGGTATCAGAGCATGATTGTCTAATTGGTCTGCTAATTGAATCTAGTCATGATGAGTTTTCTGGTGCTTTGATTTTTGACTCGATGTTTTTTTTAATGATTCTGTGTTTTTTTGCTACTGTTGTTTTGATTTGATATCTGGTTGTTACAGGTATGGGGCAGTTGTGATGGATGACCAATATGATGATGGGAGTTTGGGGTACACTGTACTACACAACAGTTCTTGTCAGCATGCTGCTCCAACTTTTATCAATTTAATGAATGCAGCTATTCTTAGACTTGCTTCTAATAACAAAAATATGACAATTCGAACACGTAATCATCCCCTGCCAATGACAAAAAGCCAGCACTTGCAACGTCATGTATGTTACCCATTCTGTTTAGCTACCATTCAAGCATTATACCATGCTAGATCCCATAAAAACAGTTGTTGTATAATTAAATTAACTCTAGTTGGATATCTAGGTTCTGATATGTTCTTAAAGATTTTCATCTTCTTTCTTCCTTATCACTCTTTTTCATGTTTTAAGATCTTAAGTTTAATCTCAAAGAGAAACATTTGAAATGTCGATTCCCATAATTTTATACATTGGTAAGTAGATTAAACTAATTGTTTTCTCCTCAGGTAGGATCCTTTAGAATTCAAGGAACAAGCTAACTCCTATCCTGAAGTCTGGAAAGTTACAGAATATAAATATACTTGAATAAATACTTATTATTTTGAATCTAGAGTTCTGTTGGCGAATAAAGTTAAATTCTTTGGAGGTGCTGTATTAAGTTTTAACATGTATGATCTGAAAAATGGAAATTCATATTATATTGAATCTAAGAGCATCAAAGGTGAATAAAGTTTAAATCCTCTGGAGGTACTGTATTAAGTTTGATATGCATGATCAGGAAAAAGGGTATTCACCAGCTTGGAAATTTTTGCGAATGGCACCTCTATAATTTTTACTGGAAGGTGCTTGACTTGCATGATTGCTCATGACATAGAGGAAATTGGAAGAGGATTATCCTGTTATTATTAAAAAATATTATAATTTTTGAAGGAAAGTGTCTTGTTATCATTGTCAGAGATTATAATTTTCTAATTGTAAATATACAAGTTATCATTACAAAATATGCTTGTCCCTCTTACCCACCTTCAATTAGAAATTAAAGGATTAATGAATTTACACTTTATATTTTCCTGTAAATCTTGTAGGATTTGGATGCCTTCTCTGTTGCTGTTATTGTTAGTATTGCCTTCTCCTTCATTCCTGCCTCATTTGCTGTTTCCATTGTGAAGGTATTATATGAAACACTACTTTTATCTTTCCATTATAAGAACTTCTTGACTCTATTATGGGCCAGTTAAATCTAGTTATAACGACTGAATAAGCTGGCTTTAGGTTTACTATTTTGAAATTACTAGTTGTTAGTTATTGTCCAAAATTTATGAGCTGCATTTATTTTGCGTGCACAATTTCTTATACATGTGGTTTGTGATTTATAAAACTATAATGACCTTTGCAATGGGTAGTTCTAAAGAGTTCATTCATACAATTTTTTCCCTTCCAATTCATTTAGAAATCTCTTTTCTAATAATAGATTTGGTCTGTGTATGCAAGACACCCACTTCTAAGGTTGCACCAACAAAAAATGCTAGCTTAAACTCGAGCTAAATCTTGTGCTTAAACATTGTCTCAATTGTTCTACTTAACATTGTTTCAAATTGTTCATCTGTAAATGTTAGTGGTTGAATGGTATAAATCATATACAATCTGTAATACTTTCTGGACTAGTCCTCAATGTTTGGCTAGAAGGAATTTATAGCAACTTCATATAACTTGTGATGCTTATAACTGTTTTATGTGTTAGCCAAATAATTTTTTGGGATCTTGATTGATGCAGGAGCGTGAAGTAAAAGCTAAACATCAGCAACTGATTAGTGGGGTATGAATGTTGGTTAAAAAAGTAGTCATATTTTCTTTTCTTTTACTTGTTTGGCTGGCATATAAGATTCATTTTAATAATATATCCTTCCCCAGGTTTCTGTACTTTCATATTGGGCTTCTACTTACATATGGGACTTCATCAGCTTCTTATTTCCTTTTTCTATTGCAATAATCCTTTTTAACATCTTTGGTATGTCTAAAAACTTTTGTTCTTTATATACTTCTGCAACAAACTTGATCTTCAAATTTCACTTCAAAGTTGAAGAAATTGGATCCCTTGCACAATTTAAATTACTTGATGGATTTTAGCTTTTAATAAGGAAATATTGTGGGAACTAGAAACTCGATAACTCGCCCTAATACTTGTAGGGATAGGAGATGCCAATGGGCTGAAAAGACATTGTACATTCAAGAGTCCTTGTATGTTGGTGTGCTTATATTTATACATGTTCATGTCTATCTACAAGCACAGAGAAATAAAACTAATATGTCTGTCGTGAATGCTCTGCAAATTTTGGTATAACTCTCCTTGAGATGAACGGGTGTTTAGGAAAGGAAAGCAATTAAATGGAAAGGGGGTGAAAGTAAATTTTTTAATTGATTTTTTTCTGCCCTTGCAGCAATCTTGAAAATTTCTTCATTAAATCGTTGTTCATTTTATGTTATTATGGCTTTTAAATTGGAGCTGTGTAGGCCTGGAGCAGTTTGTTGGAAGCGGTTGTTTCTTGCCAACAGTCATTGTGTTTCTGGAGTATGGATTAGCTGTTGCATCTTCAACATATTGCCTTACATTTTTCTTTTCCGACCACACTATGGCTCAGGTTGGGAATTTTTCATTTTCACTCTGTGTTCTGTTTTCTTGGGAATTTAGATTAAACTTTAAGGCTGATTAATGTTTTAATTTTTTTTGCAGAATGTGGTTCTCTTGGTCAACTTTTTCACAGGGCTCATCCTTATGGCTATCTCATTTGTTATGGAGCTTATCAAGACAACAGAAAGTGCAAATTCTTTCCTTAAGGTTGAACTCCTATCTACACATCCAAATATTTGGCAACTCAGGAAATACAAATTAAATGGGATTAACAGGCATAAATGTAAATCAATCTGTTTGTCATCATCAAAGTTAATTATCCAATGCAGATTTAGCATAGATATTTGACCTTCTTAGATATTGGGTTGTGACCTTGTTTTGCCTTTAATCTTTCTTTGGAATTGGTATGTTTTGTTGCTATAGTTTTTATTGGAGAGTTTTCTATTTTAAATAATAAAATGGTTGGATAGTATAAGTAAAACCTGCATAGCATCTAGTGGATATTATTTTGAAGAATAAACTTGATTATGCTTGATAGATTTCAATTACTCTTAGAAAATTTATCATTCTAAAAAACCTAGGACCAAGTCTAATTAGGTTGTTAAAATGATGATGATATCTGTAGAAAAGTAAGATCAATTGCACTATCAACTTTATTAGAAATTTGTGATTTCTTCTAGATTGTGGTGCAGTATGTATACAGTGCTGCAATCGTTTTTATTACAAAGTAGTTGACACTGTTAATAGCAAAGAATTCTAAACTTGTGCATCTGTGGACATAGATGTACATATTGAAATTAATTTTACTTAAATGGCTAACTTTCAGTTTACAGGAGCTTGATGCTAACAATGACAATCTTAACTTTCCTGACATTTGTTATCCATTCTCCAGAACTTCTTCAGATTATCTCCAGGGTTTTGCTTTGCTGATGGACTTGCTTCACTGGCCCTTCTACGTCAAGGGATGAAGGATAAATCAAGTGATGGTGCTTTTGATTGGAATGTTACTGGTGCCTCAATTTGTTATCTTGGTGTTGAGGTTCAGTCTTATCTCAATTCAACCTTTGAAACTGTTGTGCGAAATTTAAGGTTTTACTGGATAAATATGGTGCTGATGAGCAGTGGTCTCGTCTTCTCAAAGTAGTTTGTGTTTAATTACTTCTTCATATTGAACTGTTTCCACATCACCTGACAATATGATTGGGCAAATGTCTGTATTAAAAAGAATTATAGATTATAAAATAGAAAAGAGCAAATGGAAGGAACTCACTGCCAGTTTTCTCCCTGTCTTTCTCTCTCTCTCTAAACTCACACACAAAGAAATCACTATTTTAAAAGGCCTTGTGGCATGCCGGTATAGAATGCAACAAATTTCAAGATGCAGTACATTTTAATCCTATCTAGGTACATATGAGAGGTTATAGGTTCAGAGAATCTTGCAAAGATTGGTAGGAGGTTGGCCTTCTTGGAGGGTAAAAACTGTCATACTCTGTCTCTGCATTTAAAAAGCTGTCTTGCATGGGGGATTTGGTGTTTACCCTGAATAGAGACTTAGAAAAAGCTGCGGAAAATTTTTCAGAATCCCTTATTTTATTGGATATGTTTAAAGATGCAATTGAAATTTATGTTGGAATGAGGCGTTTTTTGATGTGGTTCATATTTCTCCTCTGTGACAGAGCATGGCTTTCTTTGTATTGACACTTGGCCTTGAATTCTTGCCTTCCCACAAGTTGACTCTAGTCGCAATCAAGGAGTGGTGGAATAGGTTCCAGCGCAACAATTCTAGTTTTCTGGAACCTCTTTTAAAATCATCATTACAGGCTATCACTCTTGACTTCGATGAAGACAGAGATGTGAGAACAGAAAGAAATAGGGTACTTTCAGGTTCTATTGAGAATGCCATTATTTACTTGCATAATCTTCGAAAGGTATTTTTCTTTCTGCTTGGATAAGACTACTTGTATTCAAGCTAAATTTTTATAACCTGAATGGCTCAGCAATCAGTCATTGTATTATCAGCCTCTCTTGCCAATTTCAGGTGTATCCTGGAGGAAAGCATCAAGGTTCAAAAGTGGCCGTTCATTCTTTGACTTTCTCAGTACAAGAGGGGGAATGTTTTGGTTTCTTAGGAACAAACGGAGCTGGGAAGACCACTACTCTGTCAATGCTATCTGGTACGGAAAATATGCAACTGGATATTGACTATATTTGTGAGACGTCTATTATGCATAATCTATGTCTAGCTTGATTTTTCAGTGATATTCTGCCTTCCTCTCTAATTTTTAACTCAATTTCTTTAATTTATTGGTGGAGATTGCATCTAAAAACCTGACCTCATGGCTATGAGGATTGAATACAACATTTTTTGTATTGTGGTTTGCTTTGTTTTTTGTTTTAAGAGAGAAACTTCTAAAGAATATTGTGGAGTTGTTTTTAACGTGTTAGTAGGATTTATCTATTTGAATTACTCACTGTGAATCTTTACAAGAGCAAGACAGTTAGAGCTTCTGTGAAGTGAATGAATATAAATTTGATTGCCATGCAGGAGAGGAATCTCCAACTGATGGAACTGCTTTTATATTTGGCAAAGATATATGCTCCAATCCCAAGGCAGCTCGTAGGCACGTAAGTATTGAATCTCTAATTTCTATTTCATTTAATCTCTACTGAATACAGACTATCCGTCTCAGTCTTACTGATGGGAACCAGCTAACGTTATTTCATTGATCAATTTCAGATTGGGTTTTGCCCACAGTTTGATGCTTTACTAGAGTATTTAACTGTCAAAGAGCATCTTGAGCTTTATGCAAGAATAAAGGGAGTACCAGATTACAGCATAGATGATGTATGTATTTCACTTCAAAGCTCATAGTAACAAATTTACTTGTAACAGCCTTGGTGGGTGATCAAATTAGTTATTCTGTTCATTCTAGTGGACATGACTTACTAAGATTAACGATGGGTTCTATTCCAAGGTCTGGTTAACCATCCATGGAAATTGTCGTTGTTCAGCATCCCTTTTCTGCAGTTAGGAGTTTATCATATTATTAGTTAAATGATCTGGTAGGTGTCCACTGTATGCTGTCAGAAAGGTCGAAAGAAGATAAAATTGATGATGTGCTTGTAGTTGCATAATCACATATGCTAATATAAAGTTTCTCATCGACCTAAATTAATTATTTTGCATATTGAAATAATTGGAATGCCTAAAAAGGTTTACCTGTATTTAATACGTCCAATTGTGAAATGGTGTACACTAAAAACATGTAAATATCTGGACAGGTTGTCATGGAAAAGTTAGTGGAATTTGACTTATTGAAGCATGCTTACAAACCAACATGTACCCTAAGTGGGGGAAACAAACGCAAGTTGTCTGTTGCAATTGCAATGGTTGGAGATCCTCCTATAGTCATTCTTGATGAGCCATCAACAGGTATTTCTGCTGATTTGTTTTCTCCTTCTTGTAGAACTTGCTTATTTTGTTGTAAAAGTTGTCAAATTATCTTTATCTTCCTTAAAAGAATGAAAATGTTTTTGTGAAACTACTCGATGTTAAGCTTTAAATGCTTCATGTGGCCGATAACTTGTTATATGGTCCGAAATCACTTAAGATTTGTCTTGTACATCATAAAAATTCTCTATGGCCAATACTGCATAATGCCCTGAAAGAAAAGCTAAGGTGAACGAATTGCTTAATTATTTCTCAAAGCTTTTGTAATCTTAAAAAGAAAAAACGGAGAAAAAAAAGAAAAGAAAGAAAAGGAAACAAATATCTAGGAAGGTGTTTGATCTAATAGACAGAATTCACCCTTGAAGGACACCACAGACACAGTTCCATCCTACTTTTACCATCACTATTACTGGTACCATTACCACCTAGGTCATTATTTGATCTAGACAGAATTCACCCTCTAAGAATGGACATGTCAGTCACAGTTCCATCCTACTTTCACCACACCATGAACACTATTGCTGGCATCACTACCACCTAAGTCACTGTTGTCTATGCTGCCATGTTTTATCACTATATCATTCCCTTCTTGTGTGGATACTTTATCATGATTCCATTGTTATTGCTGCAAAAGCTTTCATAATCATCTGCATTTACCATTGCCTTCCTTCTTGTTATTGGAGTTTGTAGTGCTTGGAGGTTTTGCAATTTTTTTTCCAGTTATCCATGCAAAATCGGTTTGAGTAGACCTAGAGTATTATTTGTAGCCAAAGGCATTAATTTATCATTGTTAATTCGTTGTTTCAGGTATGGATCCAATTGCCAAACGATTCATGTGGGAAGTGATATCGCGTATCTCAACAAGACGAGGAAAGACAGCTGTAATTCTTACCACTCACAGCATGAATGAAGCTCAAGCTCTGTGTACTAGGATAGGGATTATGGTATCAATTTACTTCACTTTCTGGAATTTTGAAAAATTAGTTAGTACCGCTTCCAAAATAGTATTTCATCTCATTTATGTTGATTTAAAGGTTGGAGGTCGACTAAGATGCATTGGAAGTCCGCAGCATCTGAAAACAAGATTTGGAAATCATCTAGAGCTAGAGGTATTTTTATCTTTTTAGGGCTTTTTTGGGGTTGGGGTTGAGCGGGATTAGATGCGAGACATTTTAGAGCACGTTTAAATATTTTGATCTCTATACTTCTGTTGTCTTTAGATTAAACCTATTGAAGTCAGCTCCGAAGACATGGAAAATCTTTGTCGAATTATTCAAGAGAGGCTTTTTGACATACCTTCTCATCCCAGGAGCTTACTTGGTGACCTTGAAGTTTGCATTGGTGGAATTGACTCTATTAAGTCAGAAAATGCATCTGTTGCAGAAATTAGTTTGTCACGCGAAATGATAATTACAATTGGACGATGGCTTGGCAATGAGGAAAGGATGAAGACTCTCATATCAGCAAAACCAATTTCTGATGGGGTTTTCAGTGAACAGTTATCTGAGCAATTACTTCGAGATGGTACCAGCTTGTTAATAGTCTTTTTTTGTTGTTGAGATGTAGATTGACAAGTATTTTTCAGATTTCTTGCATGTGTCTCCCCAAATCTTTGGTGCTTTTATTTTTGCATTAAAATGTATGATATTTTATTGTGTGTCCCTGGTTCTATCACTCCCAAGACTTTAAATTAGGGTCTTTTAACATTTTTGTTTTTGAGTTTTTGTAGGTGGTATTCCATTGCCAATATTTTCTGAATGGTGGTTATCCAAAGAGAAGTTCTCAGTAATTGATTCATTTGTGCTCTCGTCATTTCCTGGTGCAACATTTCAAGGGTGCAATGGATTGAGTATTAAATATCAGGTATAATTTTTTTCCTCCCCCTTTTTCAAATTACACCTGACCATTTTTCTTGATTTCACGTGATGTTTAACTACCATGTTCGAGCTCCGATTGTCCCGCTTCGTTACCAAAATCTATGTTACCCTATTAGATGTTTGAGAAAATGAACCTTGGAATCCTCTGACATCTCTTCTCCCATTATGTAATTGTCTTTAATTTTATGTTGAACTGAGGATGAAGCCGAACCCCATTACCAGTGTAGGCTATCATGAAAACAAGAAATTTTGTTGGGTTAGGTTGTCATTCTAGCTGGAGCTTTTATTATTCACACAACCATCTGATTTGTTTAGAAATATTGAGACTTCACAAAAGCCAGTTTCCCACCAATGTCACTGTTGGAGTGGGTACTTTCTAAGGATATAATACCGCTCAATGCAACCATAGGAGTGAATATTTAAGGGTGAAGGCGAAAACTTCAACTAGAAAACCCATAATTTATGAAGGGGAGAGACTATTTGACATTCTTTAATCATAGTCATCCACATAATATTCCTAATTTTCGTACATGTATACATTTGATATGGCAATTGATCTTGAATTTTAACGCAGTTGCCTTGTGGGGAAGACCTGTCACTAGCAGATGTCTTCGGACACTTGGAACGAAACAGGTATTCATCATCCATATATCTTTCTTATTTCTTGCACATTAATCCTTTATTTATTTATTCATTATTATTTTATCTTAAGCTTGCTGATGTTTTTCTGTAATCTCTTCCCCAGAAACCGACTTGACATTGCTGAATACAGTATCAGCCAGTCCACGCTTGAAACCATATTTAACCATTTTGCAGCAAACCCTTGAAATAGTTGTTTCCTCTTCACAAAAATTGTACTAAATTTGATAGGACTCGTCAAAGTCATATACCGAACGAAGAGTCTCCCTTGTTTTTGTGTAAGGTTGAGATCGTCTCTGAGTTGTTAGGTTTTGTAAGTATTATTAACCAGAAAATATATATATATATATATATATATATATATATATATATATATATATAAATGACTAATTGGCCTTGTCTGAAATGCAATATCTTATAGTACTTGACTTATTAGATTCTTGGGCATAGGATTTCTATATGAGTGAATTGCACAAAAAAACAAATTATCCTTTCGGAAATTTGAATCTTGAATAACAAGTGGGGTATATATATATAATTTTTGTTGGCTTTTGACCAGTCATATATCATGCTTACCAACCATGGAACACAACTACCACCATTGACTGATTGAAACTTGGTAATAGCCATGGCATCTCCTATTAAATTAACAAAGAATCGAAGTAGAAAGTCAAATAAAAAAGAAAATTTACAAATTAATGTCTTTATAAATGTGATAACCAAGTGAGTTTTTCCATAATGTAAGGGAGACTATTTGAGATTGAAGTACTCTCTTTGTAAACGCCATCCATGATATTTGTTGACGTTGCAGGTTTATGTTAAGTCAAATGGGCGCATAAACACGCAATGTAATGTAAGCAACTTATTCTCAAATGAAATTTTTATTTTTATTCTCTCTAATTTTATAAGTGGAAGTTTTATAATTTATTTATAAATCTCAAACCCCTCTATCAGTGGTTAGCGCATCACCTATTCTTTGACGTCCTTCAAAAGATTGAAACCAATCAGCTGGTTTGGCTTTGCAATTGCATGTTGAGGTAGTTGCTGGCAGTTTTCGAAGGAGGACACATGGTCATTGTAGATAAATTATAAGGGAAACCTTGATTAATTAGTAGATAAATAAAATTGACTTGATCCATGACTTGTTCAAAACGCAGGCACGTACATGCAAATATTTGTAGCTTGAAGGAAATTTTAATTGAAATAATCAAGAATCCAAGACGTGATGATGTGTGTACCACCACCTACTTTCGGAGGAAACCATCTTCCATAGATTTTGATTAGCTTATATCCCAGCCATCTTGTATAAAAAAAAAATCAAAAACAATTATCTTAATGACTCTAACCCATCCAAAATGAAAAATAGAAAATAAAAACCGAGCATGCCCACCTAGAAGAGAGAGAGCTAAATATATATGTAGGTAGTAATAATTCAATTGTGGAGATCAACGTTAATTAATATTGTCTGTAATTCCCAGGTCGAACTATCTTCATAGTTTGATCACTCACTGCTCCCAAATTATATGCAATAAAATACCATATTTATAGTCCTCTAATATATAGGAAGCTTAAGCTTAATTATTAATTGTTATATATATATATATATATATATATATATGTATTATATTATATATAAATGGGCACTTCATTTGCATGCTTGAGATAGTAAAATGCTTGCGCTTGCACTAATTTCTTCTCTCTTTCTCTTCCTTTCCATAGTTCCCTGAACCTCCAACCTCACACCAAACAGCTTTGGACCCTGGTTATGTTCACGTTGTTTGTCCAGGTGAGCGTACTTGGCCACTAAATCAAGAAGCTCCTTGCACTTGTTTTTCATGCTTGAGAGCTCAGTGTTGAGAACCCCATTCTCCTTCTTGAGGCGCTTGTTTTCGTCCATGAGGGTGCTGTAGCCGGACGACGAAGATGTCGAAGAAGACCTTTGGTCTTCATCGGAGTACTGATCTTGTACTTGTGGTGCTGGTGGTGCAGCGGATTGATCACCATTTAGGGCATCAACAGATTGTTGCTTGTTCACCCACGCTTTTCTTCTGCGTATTTCACATAGTTGCTCTTTCTCACCCTTTCGAAACTTGTCGTTGCAGAACTCCCAGCGGCTTGTTGCAACTTTACGGAATCCCTATATATATATATATCAGTCACAAAAACATGAAATTAATGGTTTAAATGTTAACCTTAAATGGGAATTACCCAATTGGGAGGAGTGACATTTCCAAAATATATTTGTTTTAGTTCTAAGCCATGCATGTTGATAGGCTTTGTTTCAAATTATTGGAATTTTAGTTCAAAATTTTATTTAATTTTCTGATTTCATTTCGAGGCTAAATTGTTTCTTTTAATATTCCAAACACTGCTGTTTTTTTGATAAAACGAATATGCCACCTGATCAGAAAGCAACAAAACTTCGTAGTTGATTAATTGCTTCATAAAAACCACAATCTAGATAGGTTAGGTAAGACAGGGCCAGTTAACCTTATATTATCACTTCGAAAATATGAACTTTAACTTAACTGATGATTTAGCAAATTATGGAAAGACTTGTTCTCTTTTCTTACATCTTTTCTTCTTCTTCTTCTTCATTATTATTATTTTTTTCTCATGAAATATAGGGAAAAAACAAAACCAAAAAAATGAAGAAAAAAGCAGCTAGCTAACTAGGGTACCATATAGAGTGTGTGGTAGTATAGCAAAGTATTTGAAAAAGAAAGTGGGGTTTGAAACAAATAATAAAATGGGTTGGAAAAGCACATACATAAGTATTGAGCTGTCTAACAAAGCTTGAAAAGTTGCTATGCTTGAACAGTGTTGGAAGGAGATCTCTGGCGAACTCCGCCGGCTGCCACACAACGAAGGCCGTGCCTTCTGAATTCCATGAAATTACGTCGTCGGTTGCCGGATCCTCAACCAGCATGTAAGTCTTCAACAAGAAAGGTGGTGGCGTTGACTTCCTCATGCATTCCAACAACCCCTTTTGATCACACACACCCTCCATATATTTAATCACAATTCAATTTATTTACACACAGAGATCTAGAAGAAGAAGAAGAAGAAGAAGAAGATAGAAGAAGAAGAAGAAGAAGAAGATCGAAGAAGAAGAAGATCTAAGGGCTGGAGAAGAGAAGAAGGGCAGTTAAGAACTCCCAACCCCAACAATAGAAACCCAACACGACTCCACAGTTCATGAGAAATGTAAAATTGACCTTCTTTTGTTTTTTTTTTGTTTTTTCCTTTCTTTTCCTTCCCCTTCGTAGTTTCTCTCTACAACAAAAAAGAAATGGTTGAAACGTATGTTCTAAGCTTATCAACTCCTTTTATAGTGTGGGAGAAAGAAATAGGCATGCACTATTCCTTATTATTATTATTGTTATTATTATTATTATTATTATATTCTATGATACTATATTCATATATATAAAGTCTACCTCTAGATATATATCACCACCTATCGGCCAAAGTTAAGAATGCACCTTTGTCAACCGTTTGATTTCGTGATCAATCAATTTTCAATGACTAGGGGTTAACCATCTGTTTGACCAGTCAACTTACGACAAATAATTGTTCGTGCATGTTGGATCATTGTATACATGAGTAGCCTTCTATGAAGAAAAAGAAGTGAAACCAGGATAAAGAACAATATAATATATATATATATATATATATTATGTATGATTCATTTTCAATAGAAGGGTGCAAAACTAAATTAGATTAAATAAATAATAATTATAATTATTAATATGGGTATAGTCAAGATGAATGAAACGAAAAGCAACAATTTCCATGTACTCATAGTTTAATCATTTAGATGATAGATCACCAAATTCACATTAGGGTAGAAAACCATATGAATCATAATTTTGTTATGGGGGTGTTGGTTATTCAGATGGACGGTCAAGATCATAGGTGAATACAACAGGAGGCTTATCTCATTTCTTGATCAGTCCCTCAAAATAATGTTATTAGTTGTTCAAAGGCCTCAAGGTAATGCCAATGCTCTCTCTAACGTATGTGGAGTTCCTAGGTGTAAACTTTCCACCAAAAATATAAAAGAAAAGGACAAAAATCAAATAAAATAAGGTATGTAGATTTTGATTTATTCCAACATCACCATCTGATACTTTCGAGGGCTTTATTTATTTATTTTCCAATGAGAGAAGTGACTTTTTGACTTTTATGTACTGTTCGTGTCTGAATTTCTCTTTGCTGTGGATTGCTTGCGGCTAACTTTCTGATTAAGCGTTTATTAAACACGCTCGCATGCAGAATTTTTGTTTTACTTTGTGACTATTCATTTATTTATATGTTTACTTGGAATAACTTGATTAGAAGGAAGTTTAAAGATCATTAATCACTGTTTTGATGATATGATTTACGGTCGTTTTAACTTGTGTGGCACGTGATCATGGACTTCACCCAGATTACATAATAATATTAAACTAATAATAATTAATTAATTTACAACTTATGAGATGAGGGGTTAAAAAGTTTCATAGTGAGTCAAAGTCAACAATAATTACATATTTCCATGGAGCGTGCACTTTCACGCGGGATCATGTATAGGTGTTAGCTGCAGAAGGCTGAGATGGAGAGATGAGGAAATTCAGGGTACATGGACATGGAATTTTGGAAGAAAGGTTCTGATTTTTGGTTGGGGGCAGCTGGTCTTTCTTGACTGCATTTATTTATCTTCTTTTTATTTTATTTTTATTATTAATTATTTTTTTCTAATTTATTACAACTTTTTTTCTTCTTATTTTTATGATTACTGCTATTTTTTCCAAATTGTTTTGCTGATTTTGTCGTCAATAGGCCCTCACATTCACCAACCACAGATCTGTTTTCCCATTTGGACACCCACACTAGATGATGGTTTGTGTGTGAATGGGGCTTCACAATGACATGCGCGCTGCAATATATTTTACACACGCAAAGATAGCTACTTCACTACAACTACTACTGAGATCAATGCGTTTCTTTTACGTCGTCACAATTTGTATTCGCAACTTATCAATATATATATATATATATATGTATATATATTGACAGCTAACACATTCATTAAATAAAAGCTTAAATACATTATTTATATTCCAATATAAATTGTGTTGAATAACTGTATTTTTATTATTTTTTTTAATCAATTGTCCAAATCCTTGATGGACCCTCCAAAGGATATATACTAGCTGGGATGTAATTAATATTAATGTTTCTAAATAGGTTCAAAACATGGAATTTTGTTACAATTCAAAGCTACTTGTGTATTACAGCCTCAATATATATATATATATATATATATACACGCTTTATAATTAAAGGGTGTCTTATATGTATGTATAATCTTTTGATTTCAAACTACCCTAGGCTATACTCCAAACTTTGTTCTTCAGGGGACCCAAAATAATCCATTTTATTAGACAAACAACACGTTAAAGCCTAGCAACTTCATAGTTCTCTGTCTTGGTCAGTTGGGACCCGTGGCAGATAGTTGTATGAGTCACCGAAATCCATAAACATATATGGACTGTATATAGTTCTTTTGGTGGGTATACAGTCACCCGATATCGTTCCTAACAAAAACACAAAAGAAGACTACCCACAGACACTGGCCCATTGTCTTATTCACCCATTGGCCTAGTAACCGGTAATCGATGGCCCATTGGTTATTGACCGGATAGTTGTTCCTGACAAAACACATCGTCAAATAAGGGAAAGCCCAGACCAATGGCACTGTAACAGTAACTAGTACTCAGACAACCCACAGACAGTGGCCCAATGTCTTATTCACCCATTGGCCCAGTAACAGATAATCGGACTACCCACATACAATGGCCCATTGGTTATTGACCCGATCGTTGTTCCTAACAGAAACAAAGTCGTGAAATGAGGGAAAGCCCAGACCAATATGATACTGTCCCCATTACTAGTACTCAGGCTACCCACAGACACTGGCCCTTTGTCTTATTCACCCATTGGCCCATTAACTGGTAATGTGAGTCTCCACAGACCTTGGCCCATTGATTATTGACCCGATCGTTGTTCCTAACAGAAAAAGCAAAGAACCCGAATCGTCAAATTAGGGAAAGCCCAAGCCAATGGCATATTGTCCCAGTAACTAGTAATCAGACTACCCACAGACACTAGCCCACTATCTTATTCACCCATTGGCCCGGTAATCTGTAATCGGACTACCCACATACATTGGGCCATTAGAAGGGACACGATGAGTGATAGAGATTCGAACCCAGACCAATGGTACATTGTCCCATTGACTATTAATCAGACAACCCCATTGCCTTATTCACCCATTAGCCCAGTAAACGGTAACCGGACTACCCCATACAATGGCCCATTCGTCATTGGTCCGCTGGTGTAGGGATGTGAACAGTGACAGAGATTCAAACCCAGACCAATGGCACATAGTCCCAGTAACTAGCAATCAGACTACCCACGGACTGACCCATTGTCTTATTCACCCATTGGCCCATTAGCCAGTAATCGGACTTAGAAACTCAGACCAATGGCACATTGTCCCAGTAACTAGTAATCAGATAACCCACAAAACTCGCCCATTGTCTTCTTCACCCATTGGCCCAGTAAATGGCATTCGGACTACCCACATAAATTGGCCCATTTGTTATTGACCCATTGGTAGGAACAAGAACAGTGACGGAGATTCAAACTCAGAAATCAGACTACCCACATATACTGGCACATTGTCTTATTCACCCATTGGCCCAGTAACCGGTAATCGGACTACCCACATGCATTGGCCCATTGTTGACCCATTGGAAGGGACACGAACAGTGACAGAGATTCAAACCCTGAAACCGAAGCGCTCAAACCGTCGCGATATTTCATGGCATTTGTAAATTGTAATTTCAATTTTGAATTAGCGATTTGTAGAAAAACCAGAGGAACCCCAGATATTCAGATCTCTTTGTTTTTTTCCGATTACACACCCGTTGAGGCATTGCAGAGCATATTAGGGTTCCGATATTTTAACTCCGCCATAGCAGTCTGTTTTGTAAGCAATTTCAGAAGCAAATGTCGGCTTCGACCGTTTCGATAACGGCGAATCCGGCGACTCGTCGTAGACCGGTCGTTGCCTCCGAGAAGAAATCCAACATTGAATTGGTCCCAGCCGAACCCCAAACTAGGACCGCTGCTGATAAAACCGCCCCTTCTAATGGCAGAGATCTGAGCAACCACTCCATAAGAGGGGGCGAAGCCATCCTCGAACGCACTTCCAGAGATGCAGTCCAACTCAAGAGATCGGTACCCAGTTCCACCGTATCTCCGCCGAACTCCCGGCGTTCTCGTAAGGCCATCCCTGCCAGGCCACGTTGGCTCACCATCCTCAGTGTATTCACCAAGAATTTTATTCTTCTCTTGACGCTCGTGGGATTGGTCCAGATGGTTAGGAGGCTGGCCTTGCGATCGGCAGACGATGCCCCCATGGCCTTCACGGACTTTGAGGGTCGGATTGCAGGGTTGGAAACGTTGTTGAAGACCACCACGAAGATGATACAGGTGCAGGTGGAGGTGGTGGACCGCAAGGTTGACAGCGAGGTTGGAGGCCTGAAGAGGGAAGTTAAGAAGATTGATGACAACGGTCTAGTAGTGGAGAGAAAATTGAAGGAGTTGGAGGTCAGGAGTGACGAATTGGAGAGGTTGATGGACGAGTTGAGGACTGATACTGCTAATTGGTTGTCCAAGGAAGAGTTTAACAAGATTTACGAGGACTTTAAGAAGTCTAGAAGTGGTGAGTATGGTGATGAAGAGGCCAGTTTGAATGACATAAGAGTGTATGCGAGGGATGTGGTCAGGAAGGAGATTGAGAAGCACGCGGCCGATGGGCTTGGGAGGGTGGACTATGCTCTCTCACCTGGTGGAGCCATGGTTGTGAAGCACTCGGAACCATATTTGGCGGGGAAGGCAAGTAATTGGTTTCTGATGAATGCGAAAAAGGGGGTTCATAACAATGCAGATAAGATGTTGAAACCGAGTTTTGGAGAGCCAGGGCAATGTTTTCCGTTGAAAGGAACCAGTGGATTTGTTCAGATTAGGCTACGGACAGCAATCATCCCAGAAGCTGTTACTTTGGAGCATGTTGCCAAGGTGATCTTTTCTTTCAGTACAGGATTTTAGTGTTGCTAAATCTTGTCTTTTTACCACGTGCATTGGGTCACAATCTTTCCTCCTTTTCATTGCAGAATACATAGTTCGGTAGGTTATTTATTTAAATAATTGGGTTTATGTTTATATCTGTTCAATCTTACATAATGTTACAACATTATGTTTTGAATTTAATATCGGATGTTAGATTTAGGATTTAAGTTGAGATGTATATCAATTGTGAATTTTCTTGAGGATTTGAACAAGGTTTGCTTTACTTTTGTTTGGGGACCTTTACTTTGTTTGCCCGATAATTTGGCGTATTTCACAAAATTGGAAAATGAACAAATTTTAGGGATTGAATCAAGCGGCCATTTTATTGGCTTACAGACTGGTATATGATACCTTTTTTTTTGGTTAAATAATTGAAATTTTCTAGGAAAAATATCTGCACCTGTAATCTGTTTCATGAGACTTGAAAATAAATGTAATAGTTAAAGTTGCAGTGACCATCCAATTATGGCTGTCATGAGTTAGATTGTTATTAGAATTACGGATTGACATGAATAGGGAAGAAGAAATTCACCCCATTTGGCAATGGGCTAGGTAAAGTAGTCTACATAGGCAGATTTTAGTGTCTGTAGATGTTTTTATTAAAAATGTGATTTTGTTTCTGTTGTTAATTGGGTATCGGAATATCAACCAAGGTAAAGATGATGCTAAAGGCAACTCTGGATATATTTTTAGGTGGTGGCAGTTTGGTTTTTGTGGGCATGGTGTTTGTGGGTGTCATTTGAATGGGGGTTCTAAGGGTAGGGATTAGTTCAATTTTACTGCCAATAATTTCAGTTGTTATAGATTGCCTTGATAACACCAATCTGAATTAGTGAGTATTTAAGAGATAAGTTGAGAATGGAGTTGAGAACGGTCGTAGTTGCACCAAACTAAACTTTTCATATAGTTTTATGGTGTTTCTTCTTGACCCATCTCCAGTTAAAATTTAGTGTGCTTGCACTGTATTGCTGCTGCAATTTGGAATGTAGTTTTGTCAGATTGGTATAGCATGGTTAGTTTTATTTTGGATTGGTTGCTCATATGTTGCCTATATTGCATCAGAAACATGTTTGATGGTTGCTGAAGTACTATTACATTTTAGAACATATAAAAATAATAAAATGAAAGACGAGGTGCAAAGTCATTTCTGCTTTTTTCCTCAACTATTTGATATATCATCCTTTATACCATGGTTAGTTTTATTTTGGATTGGTTGCTCATATGTTGCCTATATTGCATCAGAAACATGTTTGATGGTTGCTGAAGTACTATTACATTTTAGAACATATAAAAATAATAAAAATGAAAGACGAGGTGCAAAGTCATTTCTGCTTTTTTCCTCAACTATTTGATATATCATCCTCTTACTTCTATTTTACTGCAACTTAATTGTAGCCCCATTGTCTATCTTTATATTGATTCTGATAATGTCAATGTACTGAACTATTTCTTCAAACAGAGTGTCGCATATGACAGATCCAGTGCTCCGAAGAGCTGTCGGGTTTCTGGGTGGCTGCAAGAACGGGATATTGAATTACCAGATGATACAGAGAAGATGTATCTTTTAGCTGAGTTTACTTATGACCTGGAGAAGAGCAATGCACAGACCTTCCACGTTTTGGACTCAGCAAGCTCTAGCGTTGTTAATACAGTAAGGTTTGATTTCAGTTCCAACCATGGAAGTCCTTCGCACACTTGTATCTATCGGCTGCGGGTGCATGGACATGAACCTGATTCTGTTTCCATGATGGCAATGCAGTCCTGATGTCACATATGTACTTTATTCTTGTAATAGTTAGTTTCTACTTTTCATGTATTCTTCTGTGTTATTTTTTTTTTTCCTAGGGTTCTAATATTTGAACTCAGATTTTTCTACTTAGTAGATACTGGCCTGTTAAGGGTTCGTATGTAGAGTTTTCTAGTTCCATGTCAGTGTTATCAAATGCACGCGTCTCCTATGGATTTTTTTTTTTTTAAATTTCCCTGTATTCTATGGACTACTGAACCCATGTTCATGTTCATAAAGCAGGATGAGAAAAATTAATTGTTGGAGTTATATACATGGTATTGCATGCCTGAGTGCGTTAGAATTTATTGGGTTTTATTTATAATTTTGTAAATATAAACAATTAAATATGAAACATTGTATCAAATTTGATCTAACCAAAATGGATGCCGCTCTTTCTTGGGCTTCTCACTTCTTTCCTCGCTTTTATCTTAATGCATGTTGATAAGTAAAATGACTGCAATAGCCTTGATCTCTCCAACGTTAATCATCATGTCAAAGAAAGCCATTAATAAAATTAATAATTTTTTTTGATAATTAAAATTAAAGGGAAAATGATTAACACACACTATATCGTCAGCAATTGCTTGGCTTCCATAGTCTTTTTATTTAAAAAAAAAAAAAGAAAAAGAAAAACTATAATTATATATTTATTATGACTTATGAGAAGTAGTAATTTTTGTTCTCAAGGAAAAGGGACAAAAGAGTAAATAATGCATTTCTGTCAGCCCTAGAAAGCGAGTTGATTCTAATTGGTACCGTTGCGAGTAAAGATATAGATGCAGCGAGTGTGTGCGTCACAGCCTCGCGAAAACAGAAATAGTTAAAACTGCAGACTCCACCATTGTATGGTCTGAAACGTACAAGTGATATGGCTGCGAAGATAGGAATCGGAATCGGCTCCGTTCCGACTCACCGAGTCCCCATAACCTCTTTACCTAACGCTCTTCCTCCTCCCCAAAGTCTCATCTTCCTCAGACGCTTCTCCACTCCTCGACGAGCCTTCCATGTTGGCTCATTCCGAGCTCGAACTTCCACTCTTCGACTCAGAGCTTTCTCCGAAGCATCTACTTCCTCTTCAGGTTACTCGCGCACACAGAACTCTCTTTTCTCTCCGTGTCTCTATCTGTGTATGTATTTATGTAAGCAATTATGGTATATATATATATATATATATATATATATATATATATATATATATATATATATATGATAAACTGAAGCAGTAAATCCAATGAGTTCAAGTTTTTTCTTTTTTCTATTAATATGCAACGAAGGTTCTAAGCGACTAATTCAGGTGCAGACTCTGGTTGCATCTTGGAATTTTGCTTTGATTACTTTCTTTGAAGCTTAAGTTGAATGCATTTTTCAACCTTCAATGACGAATAATTTGCCTTGAAAAATGCTCGAGGAATGTTGCGGTGTGGATGTATTAACGGGAATATGTTAGGATAATCTATGCAAGGACTTACATTGTCTATCTGTAGGTTGGAAAATGTATTCATTTTATTCTATGCTATATGCAATTGTAGAAGACAGATTAAATTGAGTTGGATTATGAGTTAGACGGCGTTAACTTTACCTGAATTTTGACAAAAATATGCATTATATTCGTGAAGGGACTAAAATTGTACGAAATGGGTAGCCATATTTGGAGTCTAGGTAAGAGAATTTGGTCATGAATGGTTGTAGTCAAAGCTCCAGAACTGGACATGAGAGTTTCTTCAATTTTCGCATTTAGAATTCGAACATGAACGGTTGTAGTCAAAGTTCTCGGTGTACTAGTTGGTTTATCACGTTGCTCATAAGCTTTTAAGTTGTGGCAAGGTTAGAATTCAAGCAGGGGTTGCATTAGAAGATATTTGACATACGTGTGAAGTTTCTATATATTCCTTTCCATTGGTAATGAATTGGTGTGGAATTGAAGATCTTCTTTTCTTGTTCGGGGTTATACTGCAGTTCTCTTTTTAGCTTCTTTATATCAATTTTATGGCATTCTGTGATAACTGGAATTTATGGTTTTTCAATATGGGGTAATTACAGCATTCTATTCTTGCAGGAAAAGGCATCGAGAATGTGGTAATTATTGGCTCAGGTCCTGCTGGATACACTGCAGCTATATATGCTGCTCGTGCTAATTTGAAGCCTGTAGTATTTGAGGGTTATCAAGTAGGTGGTGTCCCTGGGGACAGTTGATGACCACCACCGAAGTGGAGAATTTCCCAGGGTTTCCTGATGGGATAACTGGTCCAGATTTAATGGACAGGTAAAATAGAGAAGTACATTGAACCAAACTTCTCTTTAAATTTTTTACACTAGTAAATAAAAGTTATTGGCATTTTGATTTGTCTAGGATGAGACGGCAAGCTGAGCGTTGGGGAGCAGAATTGTTCCAAGAAGATGTTGAATATATTGATGTGAAACAGGGTCCTTTTACTGTGCAAAGTAGTGAACGTAAGGTGATATATTGTTTTTAAAAGTGTCTTTTATATGTGTTTTCAATTGATTGTACAATTTCTTTAAACAGATCGATCTTGATTTATATGTTCTTTTGGTGCTTTTACTTTTATGAAAATTTCTTGTTTGCGTTTACATTTCAGGTTAAGTGCCATAGTCTGATTTACGCTACTGGAGCTACAGCAAAAGGCTCAGGTTACCCGTGAAGATGAATTCTGGAGTAGGGGAATTAGTGCTTGTGCAATTTGTGATGGTGCTTCACCACTGTTTAAGGGACAAGTTCTTGCTGTGGTTGGAGGAGGCGATACAGCTACAGAGGAAGCCATGTACCTAACTAAATATGCTCGTCATGTTCATTTACTTGTACGTAGGGATCAGCTTAGGGCTTCCAAGGCAATGCAAGATAGGTGAGTTTTCAATGAGTGCTTTTATTGCATTGATCTACAGGAGTTGTTATGATCTCTGTCCAATTTTTGTTTCCCATCAGATACATATTCACCTTGCTGTTTTCTATAGTTTTTCTGTATTAAATAATTTACTTGCAGAGAATATTTCTTTCCTTTATTTCTAGTATAAGACATTCATAGCTTAACTGATGCAGAGATTTGGTGTTTTCTTGTAAAACATCTTCTTTAGCATATTTGTGATAGGTGGATTTTTAAGGAGTTGCTGGCAAAGGATAAGATATTTGATTCTCTATAAGATTGACACAATGACTTGTCTAGGAAGATTTGAAATATCTAGATAATGCCACTGCTGTAGGGCTTGGTACCTTTTGAACTTGCAGTACCCTCTGCCTTGTCCGTAAGTTTTGATTGTGTTGTCGGTTGTCATGTCAACTTTTCTCTGGCAAAAGTTTGTCTTCAGGTGATCAAATGTAGTTTCTGGTTTTTGATTGGCTACCTTGATGGTGGTGACTTGAATACTAACTACTAATGAACAATTTGTATGTGAGTTTTCAAGTCCCTGAATGTTTGTTTAACAGGTTAATTATCGCGAATGTTTCAGAGTGTACAACAGTCCAAATATCACAGTGCACTTCAATACGGAGACTGTTGATGTTGTTAGTAATACCAAGGGCCAGATGTCTGGCATTTTAGTTCAAAAGCTGATACTGGTGAGGAATCTGTGCTCGAGGCAAAGGGGTTATTTTATGGTATAGGCCATTCACCAAATAGCCAGTTGTTGGAAGGCCAAGTTCAGCTTGACAGTTCTGGCTATATCTTAGTGGAGGAGGGCAGTGCCAAAACTTCAGTTGAAGGTGTATTTGCCGCTGGAGATGTACAGGTAATCCTTACCAAATGCTTAATCTTTATCTACTGCACGTAATTGGTCCTGGACCATGTCAAGATTTATGTGCTTCTTACATGCCCTACATAAGATTTCCATGCTATTAGAACAGATGGTACTGGTGGTCACATATGATTGTTAAATTTGTCTTTGGAACCACGAGCTAGAACTATAGTCGGAGAACAATGAAAAAGACAATAGTGTCTTCAGATGTATTAGGCATATGCACTAGGAATGTTCAACAGGGATATAATTTTCTGCTTTAGTCCGTTGAAAGATAATTATTGTAATTCTATTTCTTGATTCCACAACAGGACCATGAATGGAGACAAGCTGTAACTGCTGCTGGATCTGGATGCATTGCTGCTTTATCGGTTGAGAGATATCTTGTGATCAAAGATCTTCTTATCGAGTTTCACCAGGTATATATAACTTCTTATGAAGTTTTTATCTGTTGTAGTTCTCTCTCTATATATGGCCTTTTAGTTCATTTAATTTTCTTTATTTAGATAATTATTAATCTCAGACCCATTCAAACCTGGACACTGCTTTTGATTAATTTGGCTATGGTTGTAAGATAAATTTTTATAACTAAATAACATAAAAATTTTGCAAATCTTATTTTCTGGAATTTATATATTATCTGAAAACAAATTATAGTGCACTGAATTGTTTCCAATTATTCTCCTCCTATTACATTAATATTGAATGCTTGTGAAACATTACATGGATTAGTCTCAATTCAAATGGATTGACGAAACCCTAAATAGCCATGTTAGATAAGGCTCTATGAATGTTCTTAGTAAAACTCAGCCTCGTGATATTACTTTTGACAGCCCAAAACTGAGGAGGTTAAGAAGGAACTCACAGACAGGGATATTCATGAGGGCTTTGACATTACTCTTACAAAACATAAGGGGCAGGTATATTTCTTTTCTCCTAGATGTTGCACTGCAACGTTGAGTATTCTGTTCTATTATTTCTGGAGGGTTGAGATATGTCATTAGTTCAAATCTTGTAATTTTTGTTTCTCTTTCTCTTTCAGTATGCTCTACGGAAGTTGTACCATGAAAGTCCGAGGCTTATATGTGTACTATATACAGCACCAACATGTGGTCCTTGTAGGACGTTGAAGCCAATTCTTAGTAAAGTATGCAAATCAAAATTGCTTCTGTTTTTGTGTTGATTTCTCATATATGATGTGGTTAGTTCTTTCTAATTTCTCTCTCTGATAGCAGGTGATAGACGAGTTTGATCAGAATGTACATTTTGTTGAAATTGATATCGAGGAAGATCCAGAAATAGCAGAAGCAGCTGGAATTATGGGTACACCATGTGTTCAGTTTTTCAAAAACAAGGAGATGTTGAGGTGGGTTTTAATTTTTCTTGTCACATGTTATTATCTACCCGAAGACATGTTTTAGGGAGCTTTCTTACTACTTAAAAGGAAAATTTGCGTCTTCATGTTTAATTTATGGGTGAATATACATCCATATGTATGTATAGATGTTGCATTTGGGGTGCCGCTAACTGTTCCATTCTCACTATGCAGGACCGTGTCGGGGGTCAAAATGAAGAGCGAGTACAGAGAATTTATTGAAGCAAATAAGTAAGAGTATTTCAAGATTCTTGTCTCAATTTGTGATTCAATTTTGTTAAATAATGCCTTCAATTTTACAATGTACCAGTGATAGCTTGTATTGATAAACTACACTGTTAATTCCACATGCAGAGTCACCAATGCATTAGTACGGATTTGGAATAGTAAACCCGAAAAATTACGTGAAAAGTTGAATGTCAAAAATAAAACTCTTATTCACATTTTTTTTGATGAATTAGCCATTTTCTGATTTTCATATCGAGGGATATAACCTTTAAAACCTTTAAACATTAACTATTATAACCTTGAACTAACGTAAGCTTTAAAACCAAAATTGTAACTATAAATATCATTGAGAGATTATTGAGTATAAATATCATTGAGAGATTATTAATTGCATATTCGCAAATACATGAATCTTAATAAGACGCTGTAATTCATCTTTTATGGAGACACAATTACCAGTAGGAAGAAAAAGAGGAAAAAGGGTCGGTAGCTACACGGGTAATGGAGAGCCAAGTCCCTCCTGAGAAGACAGTGGAATGAGAGTTTGGTGTCTCTTGGAGGTGATAAACTGATCTCCCTTTGAGGAAATTCTCTTGCCTTGTTGATGTCGGAAAGCTCTCCTGGCAAAGTATTTGCGTAAAAACAACGATGCTCTCTCCTTGTGCTTGAGCACCATGTAAAAGATTACTCTGTTAAATATCAACAAGCAAAACAGAGCAGCCAAGTCCCACCATTTCGAAATGTCCGGTCGAATCCCATACATATTCTCGAGTACGTACTCACCCTTCAACTTTGGTTCTCCGGCCGCCAGAGGATCAAATTCAAGCCCAATCATGTCGTTTTTGTACTGACCCTGTGTCGACCATGCAGCATAACTCAGGTATGATACTGGGTAGCGCCAAAAGAACTTGGGAATCTCAGACAGCTTCCGGAAAATGATTGACGGCATCATCATGAATACCTATAAATAAATAGTTTGACAAACATATAAATTACATTATGAATTACTTTATTAAAGATTGTAACAGAGTATAAAATGAATGAGAATTTCCAAGAATATAATGATGGTGCGCTAGCTTAGCTTACCGTAACACCAGCGGCAATTCCAATGGCCAACAAGAGGTTGGAAACCGCAGCTACAACAATTAAAGTGCAGCCCTCGGTGACAGCAATGCAGAGGAAAAGATTGATACAAAAATAAAAGTAGTAGGAGAATCCAGCATGAAAGTTAACCATGTAGTACAGTATGGTTCCTGAAGATAAAGCAGTGGCGATCACAAATGGTATTGATGAGATGAAGTTCGATAGTACAAACATAGCTTCCCGTAATGCCTCCCCAATCTTTCACGGTTAAAACCTAGACAGTGAGAAAATTAAAGTTAATATATTTACCATTAACCAATTAAAAAAAATTTGGAGGAAGAAGAAGTGCCGTGGTCTAACTTTTACCTTAATATCTTCAATGAAAAAGGAATGCCTCCTATAGCCAAGCAGATCATGAGGCCGTAGATGAAGCCGTCGCACTTTCCTCTCGCCGAGATTGCCCGGTTGCTAGTCCCGATGTTGAAGAAGAAGGTGCCTGCACTTACTGATACTAGGATATAGAACACAATTCGTAACCAGTAGTAACCAACATCCCTAGTCATGTTTAACGAAGAACGTCGGGTCAATGTGCATAGCTGCTTCCACCACCTACCAGCTCCACTTCCCTTGTTTGATTCGGTACAAGGTTCTTCCTGCAGTTTTTAAAAGCTTCTGATAAGTTTCAGGTTACTTAATAGGGCAACATATATTTGACCAAATGTATATATAAATATATATATATATATATATATATATATATATAGCATAACGGACTTAATTAAGTACATTATTGAGCTTGATTTCTCGAATAATTTTCGCTGCATCTCTCGAAAATTCAGAACATTTGTATTTCTGGATGAGCGTTGCTTTGACCTGTTCTGTTGTCAAATTCGTTGGGCTAGATGTTTCCTGAAGGAAGAGATTAACAAAGTTAACCAATGTGGTTGTGCATATTACGTATATAATGAATACAAAAACCATGTTGTTTAAACTTACATAATTCTTTAGAGATTGCTTTAGAGTAGCATATATTTTGTCAAAATCTGAACTGATGCATCTGAGAAAGTGGTCTGGAGGATTTTTTCTTGTTGGACAAGGAAATCCCGCATCGGCGAAGAACTGTTTTATCAATAAGATTATGAAAACTCTGATATATGTTATAATATTGAGTAATGTTACAGGGATCAACTATTTTACCAACTTTATTTACTGATTGGGATTTAAATCGAAACCAATGATATATCAGTTAGTATTTGACCACATCAATTGCTAAATAAAGTACGTAAAATCCTTAGTACCTCTATCATTATTCATAAAATATATAATTACCTTCACTGCCATTTTGCTTCCCGAAGTAAACAGTTTCACCACCAGAGAGGAGGACCAGATCATCAAAGAAATTAAAGACGTCACTGCTGGGTTGGTGAATAGAGCAAATGACTATTTTGCCATCATGAGCAATATTCCTCAAAGCCCATATGACAAAGAAAGCCGATGCACTATCCAGACTACTTGTTGGTTCATCAAGAAACAAGACGTGGGGTTGTGTTATAATTTCGATACAAATGCTAAGCCTCCTCTTTTCACCAGTACTTATACCTCTAAAATGCCAGTTACCAATCCTAGTTTGTGCACAATCTTGAAGACCCATCTTGGCTATTGTATTTTCTACAACCTCATTCTTCTCAACTTTGGTCATTTTAGTTGGAAGCCTCAGGTGAGCTGAATATGCCAGTGTTTCTCTCACCGTTAGGGTTCCCAAAAATACATCTTCTTGAGTTACGTAGGACTGAACCATCACAAACAAACATGCAAAATTATTTATGATTTAAGTCAAGCAAATAATAATTCAGGAAATTAAATAATTTCTATGAATTCCCAAGTGATTTGGAATTTTTATATACTTACTACGTCTCTGCAGTCTGTGCTTATTTTTTCCATTCAAAAGACATTGCCAGACATTGTAGCATTTGGAGAGAGTCTCCTGTAAAGAAAAGAAGGGTTAAAAATATTATGTGAAAATAGAAGGATTTTTCAGTACAACTCCAATTTGAACTCCAATCTCCTGTCCCTCTTATCAGTAGGATTTCTCTTATTTGATATTTTAATTTAATATTAATTTTAAAGAATATATACAATATTTTTAATCTACCTCCTACAAACTTGATATGGCACTTTAGATGATATCATCACACCTCAATTACTTCATATATAAAAATTTATTATATACATATATATATATATATATGTATGTATAAGTACATGTATAATGATGAAATCGAAAAGTTATTATACGTACGTACATTAAAGTGTTTTAAAACATTGTATATTTTAACTTACCTTACGAGAATCACTATCAAATTGGGTGAGGAAGGTGTGGGACAGTATATATTATATCAGTGCTTATAATTGATGATAGATATATATAATATTGCTAATTGGTAATGGTAACATATATGCATGTGGAAGGAATTAATTAGGTAGCTAAATAAAATGTTAATACGTGATATGGGCGTGGCTGATGAGTGCGGGGCTGGTTTTGGCTATTTATATGTATCTAGCCGCCTCTACTATTGTTTCACAATAACAACCCAATGTCAAGCATTAATTATTTAATTTTGTCGAAAATTTCAAACCTTATATGATTCTATCTGTCTATATACATATATATATATATATATATATATATAGTTTAGTCCCCACACTAGTTCCTAGTGCTTTAAGATTTGATGATCTTTATCTTTTGTCAAGCAATCAAAGTATATGATTAGTCCATTTCATATGATTTAAATGAATATGCATATATATATATATATATATATATATATATATGTGCACATAATAATTATACACATATTGAATATTATAGTTACAATTATACAATAAAGATTAAAAATATTGCATATCTAAGTAGCTAGGTGATATGATGTGATTCAATAGGTTGAGAGGAAATTAACCACACCAACTTTAATAATCTCCAATATCAGATCAATTATCACCAATATATTATTTGTATAAAATGCTAATAAAAAGTAACTAACTTTGTCTTGAATGAACTTTAATTTAGACCTCATTATTCCCTTAAATCTGCCAAATTAAATGCAGTCAATTATGTCCGAGATTTATAGTTTCCCCAGATTTATTCCCAAAACTTAATTTGTAGTCTAAAACAGCAGCATTTATGCAATTAAATAAGCAAATAATATTTAATAAACCTATAAAAAAAATGGATGGAGAAGAGAGAGAGACCAGACAAGGCATCAAGTAAAGTAGATTTGCCGGAGCCAGAAGGACCCATGAGGGCCATAATCCGATGGGGTTGAGCAAAACCACTTAGCCCATTGAGCAGCTTTCTGGTTGCTCCAATGTTATTATTCCTCAACGAGTCTTGAGGCACAACTACTGTTATGTCTTCCCACACCAAATACGGCCCCTATTTCTCATCTTAATATTGTCATTCTCTTCTTCTCCTACTTGCAGTTGTATCACCCCAATATTACTTTTGCATTATTCGCACTTGTATTTTCATGCATCTCCATCTAGTTAGCTACCTATTCAATTCACTAGCTACTCTCTACGACTCTTACATACATACATAACAAACATGCATATATAGCAGAGCTAGGTGGCTTTTGTGGATAATATACGTATGCCACTCATCGGCTAAGCTCCAATGTCAGATATTTTATGACACTGACTAGTGCTGCTGAATAAATGTACATCTATATGGCATGGTTATGGGCACATTACCTTCATTTATTTTCTTTAATTAATAGGCATCTATTACAACTTACTATCCACTGGGTCCTTTTGTCTTGCATGGCTTAATTGATGCATGCATTAATTAATGCACCGTCAATATTGAATTTCCTTTTTAGTTAATTTGCTTCTTTTTTCTCAATATTTTATATTTTCATGATAACACCCATAGCTAGTAGTGATGGATCATAGTCAATGATATAAAAACTCTACTGCAATGTTGTCATTTGTAATAATACTATATATATGTGTGTATCACTAACTAAAAGGTGTATATTACAAAAGTATATATTAATTTTCAGCGTAAATATTAATGAAGAAAATATGATATAGGTGTGGAAGATAAGTACGCATGGGGAAAGTTTGGGGAATCAATAATTGATTGGATATGATCTATTTCGACGTAAAAGGTTAAGTGGACAGCTGACGGGCACAAGTCTCTTCGCTTTCCTTCTCTAGTAATTTTGGCACGAATTATACAATATTGGTCACTGAATCCTAATTAAAACAAGGCAATAATTAAGGAAGGTCCACTATCTTCAAGTGTGCAAGTCTTCCATGCAAATAATCAACTATTAATCGTCGTTGAATTATGACTATTCTATGTAACGTTCGTGAGCAGATGCATTTTCACTAGTCCCATCCCATTATTAAGTATATGTCGACGCTGAAATGACCCATTGATCGACTATGTCAGAGCAAAATTAATTTTTCGGCACCGCTGTGCTAGTATGAAACGAAAAACACACATACACACACATATATCTTATGAAACATGCATTAACTGAATATATATTCCACCAACGAGTTGCTGTTTATACTTAATGGTGAGGACTAATGAGAACATGAATAGCCAATTAAATATATAGCAAAGTTCAATATAAAAATACATATCCTTACAAAACGTTACGTTTGGCTGGCTGGTTTGGCTACTACAGGAGTAATATCTGTATCTATACGACATGTAGTTATTTTACATAAATTCATGCCTGCCTTATAGGTGGTTTGGTTGCTTCCTGCTGAAGATGATCTCCTGGGTACGTATAGGCACTAGCTAGGCGGCCCTTCTAGGCTTTGTTGGAAAATTCTCTTGGCACAGAGATAGAGCTTGTAAAACAGTAACAATACAGTTTCTTTATATTTAAGTACCACATAAAGGAGTAGCCTATGGAATATTAACAAACACATGAGAGCTCCCAAATCCCACCACTTTGAATGTTCCATAGATATCCCAAGTGTTGTTTGCACTACTGTCTCACCCTTTATCTTGTATTCTCCAGGCACCATTGAATCAAACTCAAGCCCAACCATGTCATTCTTGTATACACCCTGTATTTTATTTTAATATATATATATATATATATATATATATATTTATATGTGTGTGTGTGTGCGTGTGTGCAGGCGCGTGTTAGGTGTGGGTACGTATATTAGCAGCATTGCAAGAAAGAAAAAATCTTATATATAATATATGTGCGCAATTTGATTATATATACAATATTACCTGTAATGCCCACGAAGCAAAGCTGATGTAGGACATTGGATAACGCCAAAAGAACTTGGGAAGATCTGGAGGTCGTCTGAATATTTCAGACGACATCATCATGAACACCTACGTACAAAGTATAGATAGGAGATAGATATTATAATTTGTTTAAATATTAAAATTAAGAACGTTTTAATTCTAAACTTACTAATTGGGGAATTAACATTAATATTATATATATAAGAGCTTACAATGAGAGAAGTTCCAATTCCTATGCCCATCAAGACGTTGGGGACCAAGACAGCAACAACCATCATGGAACACTCAATAACAGAGATACAGCAGAAGAGACTGAGGCAGAAATAACAAAAGTGAGAAAATCCATTATGAAACTTGACCATGCCGTTTATTACTGCTCCTGATGACACCGCTATCAGCACCAAGAATGGCAACGATGATATAAAGTTTGCTATCGAAAGCACAGCTTCTCCGTAATGCTTACTTAACCTTTCGCGATTGAACACCTGACATGTAAAGGGTCGATCTAGTTTAATTAATTCATACCAATTACATATGTACTGCCGTAGTTATTATATACCTTGAGCTCTTCCATGAAAGAAGGCAAGCCACCTATGGATAAGCAAATCATGAAGCCGTAAATGAAGGCCTCACACTTTACTCTGGCAGTGATTGCCAGGTAGGATGTGTCAGTTCTGAAGTAGATGCTTCCAAGACTAACTGATACTAGTACGTAGAATAGTATTCTTAACCAGTAATACCCCATGTCCCTTGACATGTTTACACATGAACGACGAATCAATGTATCTAGTTGCTTACACCATAACGTACTACTGTTGCTCTTGTTTGATAGGCTAAGAGTTTCTACCTGCAATAATAATTTTAGATTTTATAATTATTTAATTAAATAAATATATAGGTATTATATATATGTATATAACAAATTTACAAAATTAGATGAATACATTTGAAGTCATATCCCGTAGCTTGTTTCTTGCAGTCGTAGAATATTCAGAAGCCTTGTATTTCTGGATGAGTATCTCCTTGATTTCTCGTGTTGTCAAATTCACAAGAGAATCTGACAATGTTGTGATTCCCTGTAATCAAGTATTATATATATCAAAGCCTCCAATTATAATTAAGCTTTTAATTTGAAAATTAAGACGAGAATAATAATAATAATAATAAAGAGAAAAAATAAGGTTAATATATATATATATATATATATATATATATATTTCTGTGTATACATACTGCACTTTTAGAGCGTTGTAAAGTTGATTCAACTTTGTCAAAGTCCGAATTTATACATCGAAGGAAGTGATCTGAAGGGTTTCTTCTTGTAGGACAAGGAAACCCAGCTTCTGCAAAGAACTGTGCGCATGCATTGAAATTAATTTCATATATATATATATACATATATATATATATATACATATATATATATATATATATATATATATATATATATATATATATACATATATATATATATATATATATATATACATATATATATATATATATATATATATATATATATATATATATATATATATATGAACTATTTCACTCAACTTTCACCTTTGTGTCTCAATTTGATATGTACTTTATTTTGAAGCAATATACCCTACACTTTGGCATAATATCAGATTGCCCCATCCTAATTTTTTTATTCGATGGAAATATTCAAATTAATTACTTATGTACACAAAAATATGTCAAAATTACAACTTTCTGGCAACTAAATTAACACAAAAATGAATAAAGAAAATTGTTAAGAGTTATCTTTCAATTTCTATCAATTGCAATCCAAAAAATTTATAATTTTAATATTATTTCGTTAATGTAAGCTATCCGTTTTGATAGAAGTCATTCAATTTGAACAAAAGTTTTTAGAATGAGACAATTTAACATTATGTCAAAATACAGGAGAAAATTGCTTTAAAATAAAGTACAGAGGCGAATTGACAAATAAGTGAAAATTGAGGAATGCTCTTGTATCGGTTATATATCCTATAAAAATTGATATAGTTATTTTAACATGGGGCAAAAAATCGTTACATGTAATTAATGCATTTAGTGCACTATTCATAAAAAATGCATTTAGTGCATTTAATTACATATAGTGGAGTTATTTTCAATTCTACCCTTTTTATCTTATAGCATATATAAATGACGTAGTGTAAAAGATCTATAGCATATCTGGATTTTGAGTAAATATTTAACTTAGCTGGTCCCTAGAAACGGGTTAGTTATATATATATATATACACATATAATATATTAATTACCTTGACAGCCAATTTTGCTTCTCCAAAATAAACAGCTTCTCCACAAGAGAGAAGGTAGAAATCATTGAAAAGATCAAAGAGATAATAACTGGGTTGGTGAATGGAGCAAATCACAATCCTGCCATCAAGAGCAATATTTCGCAGTGACAAGATGACAAAGTAAGCAGAAGCACTGTCAAGTCCGGTAGTAGGCTCATCAAGAAGCATTGTGTAGGGTTGTGTTAAAATTTCAAGACCGATGCTAAGCCTCTTCTTTTCTCCATTGCTAATACCTCTCAAATGCCAGTTTCCTATCTTATTATCAGCACAATTTTCAAGTCCCATTTCCGTTATTGTTCTCTCAACCAATTCTGTTATATCTTCTTTGCTCTTACTTTTGTCGGAAACCCTTAGATTTGCTGAGTACGTGATGGTTTCTCGAACGGTGAGTGTCCCCAAGAAAACATCCTCTTGAGTCATGTAAGACTGTAGTGTACGTGACATTAATTTGAATTTATAATTATAACACAATTAAAACTTATATATATATATATATATATTAATTAAACACAAGTAATTAATCTAAGTGCTAGTTTGTTTTTCCTACTCACAATGCCTGCGCATGAGTTTCTGCTCTCCATTTTTCCTTTGTATGTGACGTTGCCTGCCATTTTAACATTTGCGGATAGTCGCCCTAAGAAAATGTTCAAAAATTAAAATCAAATAATATGTTACATAAATTAAATGTAGCATACCACTAATTAAACCTTCAAATTATATGCTAATTAGTCTCGTAAGAAAAATTGGATATATAGGTAAAGAGAGAAAGATGTACCAGCCAAAGCATCAAGCAGGGTGGATTTGCCGGAGCCAGAAGGACCCATGAGAGCCATAAGCTTATTAGGTTGAGCAAAGCCAGTGAGGTTATTAAGCAGCTTTCTGCTTTTTGCACCCACCACGGTTAAGTCTTGCCACACTAAATAAGGCCCTCCTTTTTATGCTCTGTCTCTGCTGAACTACTCAATGGATCACCGGCCTCTCTCATTTCCATTTTCCACATCCCCTGATCAACTATATATTTTACATATTTCCATTTTCCCCTGTGCTACATATGCACCCAAAGAGGTCCATCACGATATATATACTCATTACATATATATATATCATCAACTTGGCAATAAAATTTAATGCATGGTCCCTTGCGAAGGGAAAAGATGGGTACATGATGTGGCTAGTGAATTTAATGCATTTTCCTTCAATAATTTTGCCATAAATGCTACTGCTATCACGCATAAGATATATTTATGTGCGCGTATATATATACATATATATATATATATGTATATATTATGACCAGGCCATGACGATTTTTCTTTATAAAAAAATTTTTTTCGGGGTGTGGCGATCTCATCTCATGGATATCTCAGTATATATATATATATATATATATATATATATAAATTTAAATGCTAATTAAAAGTTATATATGCGAATAGCATTGTCCTACATTTTAATTAACTTTGCAACATTATCCTATGTATATATATATATGCATTAATCTTTTTTCTCACAAAAGTTATCATGAACGGTTTTCTTACTATTACTAAAATTATCACACACGTACAGGATCACAGATCTCTTTTCATCTACGATTATGGTTGCTCCCTACCGACTCTCATTTCTCTATCCATCAAAAATATCAAATCGCGGGGCTTCAGGGTTTTATGACTTCCGGCTTATTGTGACTGTAACCGTTACTGTACCTTCTGCTTAATTGGCCTTATTAAGAAGATTGGTAAGAAAAGACAACAATCAATCACTGCTCAATTGCCTTGAAAGTTGTTTCCAGAAGGGCAAGAACGTATCGACTCAAACATGTGGCAGTGGACCAGTATATGATTGGTCAATTCATACTGAATAATAGTGCAAGAATTATAAAATAAAGACTAAAAATATTGCGTATCTAGGTAGCTAGGATATGATTTGAATGTGATCCGATAGGTTGAAGTGGAATTAATTTACCAAAAAAAGGTTGAAGAGGAATTAAACCACACCAATTTTACATTATAATATTTACTAAGCCTACAAAAGTTTACCCAAAAAGAAAAACTAGCTATAAAAGATGGGTGGAGATAGTGAGAGGAGATAAAGAGAGCGAGAGAGTGAGAGAAACCAGCCAAGGCATCAAGTAAAGTGAATTTGCAGGAGCCAGGAGGACCAATGAAGGCCATAATCGGATTTGGTCGAGTTAAACTACTTAGCCCATTTAGCAGCTTTCTGGTTGCTCGAATGTTATTATTCCTCAACGACCCTTGAGCCACCACTACTGTTATGTCTTACCACACCAAATACGGCCTTCTATCTCTCGTCTTAATATTATTATTCTCTTCTTCTTCTGCCTGTAGTTGTAGCCCCCAAATATTGCCTTTGCATTTGCACTTGCACTTGTATGTTCATGCAGTTCCATCTAAGCTGCCACCTGTTCAATTCGCTAGCTACTTCTCTACTACTCATACAACGTACATACATACATATATATATATATACAAGATCAGAAATATTATGACACTGACTAGTGCTGCTGCATAAATTTAAATCTATATGGCATGCATGGTATGGGCACATTACCTTCATTAATTTTTCTTTATTAATAGGTATCTACTATAATCAATCATCGTTAATTTAATTATATAGATGACCAAATACATACATAGCACATGCATTTTCACAAGACATCCCATCCCATTATTAGGTATATGTCGACACTGAAATCATGACCGATTGATCGCCCATGTCAAAGCAAAATTAATTTTAGGTACCGCCGTGTTAGTATGGAACGAGAAAGAAAACATACATAGTTTTGGAACCTGCAATAACTGTATATCCCACGGTGATGACTGATGAAAATATGAATAGCTAATTAAATGTACTGCAAATATATATCCTTTCAAAACGTTACGTTCGTAGTGATGTACGACATGTAGTTATTTTACATTAATTTAAGCCTGCCTTAATTATAAATAAAGTGATATTTTTCTCTAAAGCCATTGATTGTCTTGGTGCGTAATTAACTAATTATTGTAGAGGTGGTTTGCTTGCTTCTTGGTGATCGAAGATGATCTCCCTGATAGGCACCAACTAGGCGCCCCTGCTAGGACCCGGCCCGTTGGAAAATTCTCTTGGCACAGAGATAGAGCTTGTAAAACAGTGACAATACAGTCTCTTTATATTTAAGTACTACATAAAGGAGTAGCCTATGGAATATTAACAAACACATGAGAGCTCCCAAATCCCACCACTTTGAATGTTCCATAGATATCCCAAGTGTTGTTTGCACTACTGTCTCACCCTTTATCTTGTATTCTCCAGGCACCATTGAATCAAACTCAAGCCCAACCATGTCATTCTTGTATACACCCTGCATTTTATTTTAATTATATATATATATATGTGTGTGTGTGTGTGTGTGTGTGTGTGCAGGTGCGTGTTGGGTGTAGGTATGTATATTAGCAGCATTGCAAAAAAGGAAAAAAAAATCTTATATATAATATATGTGCGCAATTTGATTATATATACAATATTACCTGTAATGCCCACGAAGCAAAGCTGATGTAGGACATTGGATAACGCCAAAAACTTTGGAAGATCTGGAGGTCGTCTGAATATTTCAGACGACATCATCATGAACACCTACGTACAAATTACAAATAAGATATAGATATTATAGTTTTCTTAAATATTAAAATTAAGAACGTTTTAATTGTAAAATTACTAAATGGAGAATTAACATTAATATTATATATATAAGAGCTTACAATGAGCGAAGTTCCAATTCCTATTCCCATTAAGACGTTGGGAACCAAGACAGCAACAACCATCACGGAAGACTCAACGACAGAGATGCAGCAGAAGAGATTGATACAGAAATAACAAAAGTGAGAAAATCCATTATGAAGCTTGACCATGGTGTTTATTACTGCTCCTGATGACACCGTTATCACCACCAAGAATGGCAACGATGATATAAAGTTTGCTATCGAAAGCACAGCTTCTCCGTAATGCTTATTTAACCTTTCGCGATTGTACGCCTGACATGCAAAGGCTAGCTCTAGTTTAATTAATTAATATCAATGAAATACGTACGTAGTTATAACTATGTTCATATATATATATACCTTGAGCTCTTCCATGAAAGAAGGCAAACCACCAATGGACAAGCAAAGCATGAAGCCGTAAATGAACGCCTCACACTCTACTCTGGCAATGATTGCCAGGTAGGATGTGTCAGTTCCGAAGAAGATGCTTCCAAGAGTAACTGATACTAGTACGTAGAATACTATTCTTAACCAGTAATACCCCATGTCCCTTGACATGTTTACACATGAACGACGAATCAATGTATCTAGTTGCTTCCACCACAACGTACTACTGTTGCTCTTGTTTGATAGGCTAAGAGTTTCTTCCTGCAATAATAATTTTAGATTTTATAATTATTTAATTAAATAAATATATAGGTATTATATATACGAATATAACAAATTTGAATATTTAGATGAATACAGTTGAAGTCATATCCCGTAGCTTGTTTCTTGCAGTCGTAGAATATTCAGAAGCCTTGTATTTCTGGATGAGTATCTCCTTGATTTCTCGTGTTGTCAAATTCACAAGAGAATCTGACAATGTTGTGATTCCCTGTAATCAAGTATTATATATATCACGGCCTCCAATTATAATTAAGCTTTTAATTTGAAAATTAAGACTATAATAATAATAATAATAATAATAATAATAATAAGAGGTTATTTATCGAATAGACAGATAAAAACATCCCAACTATATTGACATCATTCTAGCTCTGGATAAAGACATTCTAATTTGGTTGGCATCCCTAAATCCACACCGAGTAATAAATAATAATAATAAAGAGTAAAAATAACGTTAATATATATATATATATATATATATACATATAAATATTTCTGTGTATACATACTGCACTTTTAGAGCGTTGTAATGTTGATTCAACATTGTCAAAGTCCGAATTTATACATCGAAGGAAGTGGTCTGAAGGGTTTCTTCTTGTAGGACAAGGAAACCCAGCTTCTGCAAAGAACTGTGCGCATGCATTGAAATTAATTTCATGAAATATATATATATATATATATATATATATATATATATATATATATATATATATAAGATTAGCTTTTAAGGAAAATTACAAACTGTTTCACTCAACTTTCACCCTTGTGTCTCAATTTGACATGTACTTTATTTTGAAGCAATTTGCCCCCTACACTTTGGCATAATATCAAATTGCCCCGTTCTAATTTTTTTTTTCATTGGTTGGAAATATTCAAATTAATTACTTATGTAAACAAAAATATGTCAAAATTACAACTTTTTGGGAACTAAATTAACACAAAATGAACAAAAAATTGTTAAAATTATCTTTCAATTTATATCAATTGTAATCCAGAAAATTTTATAATTTCAATATTATTTCGTTTATGTAAGCAATCAATTTTGATAGAAGCCAATCAATTTGAACAAAAGTTTTTTAGGATGAGACAATTTGATATTACGCCAAAATACAGTAGAAAATTGCTTCAAAATAAAAGATAGAGCAAATTGACACAAAAGAGGAATGTTTTCGTTTACTACATCGCTTATATATTCTATAAAATATTAATGTAGCTATTTTTAAGATTGGGCAAAAAATCATTACATGTAATTAATATATTTACATTTAATTACATGTAGTCGAATCATTTTCAATTCTATTATTTTTTATTTTATTGTATATATAAACGATGTAGTATAAAACAATATTTATATGTTCTACTTTTTTTATTTTGCAGGATATATGAATAATATAATATAAGACATATATATATATATATATATATATATATATATATAAACGATTTTGAGTAAATATTTAACCTAGCTAGCTAGTCCCTGGAAATGGGTTAGTTAAATATAATATATTAATTACCTTGACAGCCAATTTTGCTTCTCCAAAATAAACAGCTTCTCCACAAGAGAGAAGGTAGAAATCATGAAAAAGATCAAAGAGGTAATAACTGGGTTGGTGAATGGAGCAAACCACAATCCTGCCATCAAGAGCAATATTTCGCAGTGACAGAATCACAAAGTAAGCAGAAGCACTGTCAAGTCCGGTAGTAGGCTCATCAAGAAGCATTGTGTAGGGTTGTGTTAAAATTTCAAGACCGATGCTAAGCCTCTTCTTTTCTCCATTGCTAATACCTCTCAAATGCCAGTTTCCTATCTTATTATCAGCACAATTTTCAAGTCCCATTTCCGTTATTGTTCTCTCAACCAATTCTTTTATATCTTCTTTGCTCTTACTTTTGTCGGAAACCCTTAGATTTGCTGAGTACGTGATGGTTTCTCGAACGGTGAGTGTCCCCAAGAAAACATCCTCTTGAGTCATGTAAGACTGTAGTGTACGTGACATTAATTTGAATTTATAATTATAACACAATTAAAACTTATATATATATATATATATATTAATTAAACACAAGTAATTAATCTAAGTGCTAGTTTGTTTTTCCTACTCACAATGCCTGCGCATGAGTTTCTGCTCTCCATTTTCCTTTGTATGTGACGTTGCCTGTCATTTTAACATTTGCGGATAGTCGCCCTAAGAAAATGTTCAAAAATTAAAATCAAATAATATGTTACATAAATTAAATGTAGCATACCACTAATTAAACCTTCAAATCATATGCTAATTAGTCTCGTAAGCGAAATTGGATATATAGGTAAAGAGAGAAAGATGTACCAGCCAAAGCATCAAGCAGGGTGGATTTGCCGGAGCCAGAAGGACCCATGAGAGCCATAAGCTTATTAGGTTGAGCAAACCCAGTGAGGTCATTAAGCAGCTTTCTGCTTTTTGCAACCACCACGGTTAAGTCTTGCCACACTAAATAAGGCCTTCTTCTTATATGCTCTGGCTCTGCTAAACTACTCATTGGATCACCACCCTCTTTCATTTCCATTTTCCACATGCCCTCATCAACTTTATATTTTATATATTTCCCCTAAAGTACTAGAGTATACACATGCACCCAACAAGGTCGATCAAGGTATATGACTATATATACACATTTCGCACACATGTATATATATATATATATATGTATCCATCATCCACTTGCCAGTGAAATTTAGTGCATGGACCATGGTCCTTTACGAAGATGGGTAACGTGACGTGTTCTAGTTTGATGCATTTTCCCTTTCATAATTTTACTACATATGATATTGTACTATCATGGATCTTAAGATATATTTATGTGTGTATTTATCATGACCTGCAGGCACTTTTGTTTTTCAAACGTGTTTGGTGGCGTGGTATCGACCATTCAATTCAGGTACGAACAAGTGGAGCACCAGCTCATCACACGTACAGGATCACAGCCCTCTCGTCCTCCTCTACGATTACGACTGCGCCCCGCCACTCTTCCATCCCCCTTGTGTCCATCAAGTATCTGTAGAGTTACAGAGTTTTGGTAGGTGCTCTTCTGCTCTTAAGTTTGGGTGACAACCTATTGAACTGTAAATGCTACTCTTCGTATTTCTTAATTGGCCTAAAAAGCTAATGCCAATAAAATTGCATATAATATCGGACCCACTGATGAAAAATAAATTATTTTATATTTTTTTTTTCTATGAATTGGATTGCCAGTTCTGTCAACTGGTAGGGTGGCCTACCAAATTTCTCTATAATACCACTGATCATATAATAGCAGATGGTGAGATGAAAACAATTTCAAAATAGTAATCAAACACATTTTCTGAAATGTTAATATTAGAAAGAAAGCCATCATATATTTACAAAGTAGACGTCTGAAATTAAAAGGAGCATCATCGTGAGGCAGTACTTATGTCAGGAACATCATCGAGTATGAAGGGACCAAGTTTTCCCGTCCTGAATAACGTAAGGAACTTTTTGATACCATCAAACGACTTTCAGAACCTTTATGAGGTATCTTCAGTGCATTTTGCAGTGTTTCAAACTGCTTCTCAATAAGTTCCTCCAAGTCGTTTTCATCTCCCACATCGCCCTTAAACTCTGAGAGACTCGAATGCAGTGCATGTTGTACTTCGGCTACAAGATCCTGCAAATGAAACAAGAAAACTAAAATTAATTCACTGGAAAATTGTAATTAATAGGATAGGAAATGGTTCCACCACTCCTGTTCGTTATTAGTTAGTGACTAGAACATAAGGATCTAGACATTCTAAAAGAAACAGCTTTAAAATGCATTTCGATATGAACTTATAGTGTGCGTGTGTGTGGAAATGGAGGAAAACCTTGTTACCTCAATATACAAAACACCAGAATTGTTTGGCGGCTTCCTCTTTGTTCGCAAATTTTTAAGACTATATTCTACATTTTGAATGGATTCACATCCTTCCGTTCTCCTGGTGTTCAAGTCCTTCCAGTGAAGAGGAGTCCCTCGAGTATTTAGAACTGCAAGTAAGTACTGAGCTATACGCTCCTCCCCTACCACTGAATCTTTCACTGATCCTGTACATAAACTTGATTTAGGTAGAGTAGGATGCAGCAAGTGGAAATTCTCATGTAATATAGTTCTCATCTCCCTCACACCCCAACCAAGAAATGAATTCAATTGTTGCTCTTTGATGCCAAGCCACATTTTAAGTCAAAATTTTGTGCAGAGTGCAAGAATGATAAGACATGAGACTATCCATAAGTAGTTCCAAGTCTGAAGTATATTCACATGGAATAGCCTTCAAGTATAGTAATCAGAAGTTAATAATACATTCAAATGGTCATTAAGGTTAATTGATAGACTTACAGTCCACCATTTCCATGATGCTTCTAAAACATTTCAATGTTCGAACTAATCCAAAGGGCACACAGACAAAATGAGAATCCTCACAGTTAGGTTTGTATTGAGGGAACACAAATCTTAAAAGAAAACAGAGACTCCAGTCCTATATGGTCTACTACAAGTTACTCAAGTACCAGCACCATGAGAAGAGTAGATCTAACCCCATTTCTCAAGGATCAAACCTTCCCCTAAACAAGAAGGGAGAAAAACTAGAAAAAGAAAAGCGTTTTTCAAACATTAATTCCACTGCCAAGAAATCACAATTGACATGAGCGCCCTTTACACCAAAAGAATCCAACAGGATAAATAATTTCCAAATGTCATACTTGTATTAATACGTCAAAGCACGAGTACCGTAAGAAAACTAGTTAAATAACGAGGATAAATCCGAGAGGACAGACCTGAAAGAGCAAGCTTTAAACCTGTCTCTATGTCTGCAATATTTGGAACTAGTACACCTGGAGTGTCGAGTACATATATGCTAGGCTGATGAGCAATCTAGATGTTAAAACAACTCAAAGTCAGATTTAAGGGAAAAAAAAAAAGGAATCTGATTAGGCATTAGCGGACCAATAAAAGAAAGATGACAGTGCAGTAGAAAGCAAATTACAGAAAGTGCATGATTCTAAAATTGATATGACGAATTCAAATGCCATGCTACCGCTTTTCTATTTTCAAACCAAATTAACCATAATAAAATATTCATGCATTTACGAGCCACACACATGTACACAAACTGAGAGAAGGACCTACTTTACTTCTTAGGAAACACAAAAATAAAATTGATCGAAAAATAAAACCAGCCAACCTTGTATCCAGCAATGTCTTGAGTAACACCAGGCAATGGACCCACTCTAGCTCGCTTCATCTTCTGCACTATGAAAAAAACAAACTCAAAACCATCATTTGTCAATGTGTATCACGTGAAGGCCAAAACATATCCACCAACATGTGATTCATGATAATGCCAAACCTAATTACATCTTACCAGGAAATCGTGATGATGCAATTTGATGGATTGAATTAATTAAAGCTGATTTCCCAACATTGGGAACTCCAACAACCATAACAAGAAGAGTGGGTTCCCTTGAAATCACTTCCTTCAGCTTCACCTCCACAAGCTCTAGAAGCTTTTGTACAAAAACCATGAAAACACATTATGAGGAAGTAGTCTTAAAGAACTACAAGCACATTGATAGAAGTGTTTTGAAGTCAAAACAAGTATATAGAGAAGCAACAGTATGAGCAACACAAAACCGAATCAAGTTTCGATGTTTCCAGAAGGGCAAGAACATATTGAACTCAAACATGTGGCAGTGGACCAGTGGTGGAAACACCATGACATTACACTTCTATTCTAGATTAGAGACGGCATGAAGAAGAAATAAAATATTGAATGACAAAACTGAATTGAGAGTCTTCAACAGCCTAAAAAAGAGCAAGTCCCAGAAAAGGACTAACCTTGTTAACAGAACTCCTGCTGTGAGCATTTATGGGAATGCAATCTTGCTTGCACGAATCGAAATAACGAATCCATTTCTTCGAAAAACAAGTAAGACCCAATAAGCATTCTGAATCCAAATAAATAGAAATGGGAAAAAAGGAAAGGAAAAAAAAAAAAAAAGATTACTTGCATAATATTAGGATTGGCAAGGTCCTTCTTGTTGAGGGCAAGGACACGGCGTTTGGAGGAGAGGTGACCTTGAAGGTCCTTGTTGGCAGAGGACAAGGGAATGCGAGCATCGCGTACCTCAATAACCATGTCAGCCACCTTTAGACGGTCACGGATGGCGCGTGTGGCTGCAGCCATGTGGCCTGGGAACCAATTGATTGCTCCGCCGCCGCTGTTGAAACCCATCTCTCCCAATCCCAAACCCTTCTTCACCAACTCCCTTACTCCATTTCCTCCCATCTTCACTTTGCTTTATTTTTTCGATTTAGGGTTTAACCAGACTAAGCCTCCCGTTTCTGGTAGACGACGGCTCACAGTTTAAACTGAAATTTTTTAAAAAAATTGAATTAGAGCTTCTCCAATTACTCCTCCGTATATATTTTGTATTTTTTATTACAAAACTCATAAAATTAATGTTGAATAAATTTTTATATTTAAAAATTAAAAGAGAGAATATATTTGGCTCTTTTATATTTAAAGAGATTAAAGAACTTTTTATTTTAATTTTACAATATAAATTTTATATATTTTTTATTAATTATCTTTTAATTTATAATTTAAATAAAAAATATGAAAAACAATAATATTTATGATAAAATAAAATAAAATATATATGTAAAAATCTATTGAATTTAAATAAAAATTATTTTTATTTTAAAAATTAATAAATATACTTTTTATTTTTAAAATTATATGTTTTAAATTACGTAGATGCTCTTGTATTACTACCTTTTCAAAGAAGGAGAATGTATACTGTAATGGGTTGGGTGTCCCTCTCGGCCCAACTCTGTAAGTAAGCCCACAAGTCTTGATATCCATTTAACTCTGGAAGTAAAGTTGATTTTTTTTTAATCATCAACTAAGAAAGTTTCAAATTACATTTTAAATTAATAAAATTGTCAATTGTTTAAAATTTACAGATATTAATTTTACAACTTAAAAGATAATTTATAATTTTTAAAAATTTAATAATATTAGAGTTAATATTTTATTTTAAAGTATAATTTATAATTGTTTTTAAAATTTATAATTTATTAACGTCAAAATCATAGTTTAAATAACTTTGTATAATAGACATTAGTGTAAAAAAAAGAGTTAAACCCCACCGAATAAAATAAACATTGGTACTGTATTATTTAAACATTACCACTAAAATGTCCACAAAACTAGAACCATTGTATTATTTAAGCCATGCACAATTCCTATTCTTTTCCATCTTCAAAGCACCACCATGGCCAATACTCTTCCAAACCTCATCCCCTTCTTCTTCTTCTTAACAATTCTATTCATCTCAACCTTCACCGCTGCAACAACTCACAGCTTTTCAAGACCCTTATCCCCAAAAACTTGGTCTCAAGCGACTGAAACTGACCCATCTCCACTTCTACTTCCATGACATCGTCGGTGGAAAAATCCCACAGCTATTATAGTGGCCGGGCCAAAGACAACAAACACCACGACGTTATTCGGTAATTTGGCGTTGATGGACGAGCTGTTGACAGTAGGTCCAGAGCCTACCTCCAAGCTCGTGGGAAAAGCACAAGGAATATATGCTGGGGCATCACAGTCTGAGATGAGTTTTTAATGGTTTTCAACTTCGTTTTCTTGGAAGGAAAGTACAACGGTAGCACACTTAGCATATTGGGTCGCAACGCTGTGTTATCTAAGTTGAGTGAGATGCCAATCGTTGGAGGCACTGGGGTTTTCAGATTTGCAAGCGGCTACGTTCAAGCCAGGGCTCCTTCAGCATATCTCAAAACCAAATATGCTGTTGAGTTCAACGTTTATGCGTTCCATTATTGATATTTAATTACTTTAATTTCTTTTCGTTCTGGCTCTGTTTCTATGTTATCATTTCCTTTTCCTCTCTTTCAGCTTAGTTTGACAATAATTATTTTTCTTTTTATGTGTGAGATTCAAAGGCCCAATTGCAAAGAGCTCTTACATATGTATAAGATACTACTTTTGTATATTGAGGCTAAAATGTATGTGTACGTGATTGTCATTTGATTATGTTGCAGGTGTGATATTGTTTCTATATTGTTTTCACGTGTACCCCCGAAATAAAGAGATGAGTTTTTTTTTTATTAATATTTGAGTCAAGATATGCTGCGTGCCATGGAATCTCCTAATATATATATATATATGGAAAAAATCTACCAGAATCTTATAGAATTTTGGCAAAATTACACTTACTGACCATGAGTTTTATTCGTAAGAAAAACCTATCTAACTGTGTTAAAGTTGTCAAAGAAATGAACACCCAATTAACTAGTAAAATACCCATTTTACCCTTATAAAATAAAGTAAAATAACTTATTTACACTTATTGAAATAAGGTTTTAAATTTTTTTAAAAAAATTGAAAGAGAACAAACTCCTAACTGCGAACCCTACTAGCCATTCCATGTAATTACTGAAATCATATTATTTTCCTTTCTTTTTCCTCTATCTCTTTGTTTTTCAGGAAAAAAAAGTTTTAAATTTGAAAAAGAAAATAAAGAAATTAAAACAAACAAATGAAGAACAAAACCACATCAAAATCAATAAGGAAGCTATACACATCAAGCTTTGGAGTATCAGAAAATGGATTTGGTCCTACTGCCACATCTCCCTTGCTGAACAACAAGAAATCCCATATAAACTCTTAGACTAAAGGAGAGATGGACATGCACATTTGTATATGAGAGAATTATTATTATTATTATTTTTGGGATTCACTATCTATTTGTGTTTTGAAGTTTCATGGTCTTTTTTATTTATTTATGAATATTATTATAATTTTTTGCTTGTCTTTTTTTTTTTTAGAAGTCCCTCTATAATAAGTTTTTTCTTTAGGTGGAGGTTGCGATTGAGAGAGGCTTTAAAATTTTTTTTTTCTTAAAAGTTTTTGTCTGTTCGGGGAGAGAGGGAAGGTTCGGATGAGGAGAAGTTGAGAAGAAGAGAAAAAAAATTTGGTACTCTTAAAGTATATATTTCTATATCATTCAAATGATGTCGGACAAAAATAGAAGAGGATTCATTTGTCTATATATTTTATAAAGAAAATAGAAAGTTAATATTTTGTTAGTTTTAATATATATATATAAAGACCAATTTAGCTCTTAATTGTTAAAACCAACAAGGTATACTTGATAAAATGGTGTGTTTTTTTTAATAAATTTTAAAACCAATAATATGAGACTGTAATTTTACCAAATATAAAGGGATTTTACGATATTAACCATATATATATGTATGCTCAAATATATATTTTAAATGAAATTTTCGAATTTCGTTCCGTCTTTAATGGGTCGAATTAAAGTCGCATGCCATTTCATTTCATAGGTAATAGAGAAACAAATTAAACACGTCGTTATCTTTACATTCCCGCCACTATGATTAACGTAGACTAATAATGAAGGGACGGCATTGGACTTTGGCTTGTGTTAGGCGAGCATACTCATCACATACACACGCGCGTGTGTCTATATATATATATATATAGAGAGGAGATTTTTATGTGTGACGACCATGCGAAATATAATATTTATCTATATATATATATATATATATAGAGGATATTTTTATGTGCGACGAGCATGCGAAATATAATATTTATCGTATCAATATATAACGTAGACTAATAATGAAGGGATGGCATTGGACTTTGGCTTGTGTAAGGCGAGCATACTCATCACACACACGTATATATATATATATATAGAGGAGGTTTTTATGTGTGACGAGCATGCGAAATATAATATTTATCTATATATATATATATATAGGAGATTTTTATGTGTGACAAGCATGCGAAATATAATATTTATCGTATTAATATATACCGTAGACTAATAATGAAGGGACGACATTGGACTTTGGCTTGTGTTAGGCGAGCATACTCATATCACACACGTGTGTGTAGATAGAGAAGATTTTTATGTGTGACAAGCATGCGAAGAGAAAAAAAATTTGGTACTCTTAAAGTATATATTTCTATATCATTCAAATGATGTCGGACAAAAATAGAAGAGGATTCATTTGTCTATATATTTTATAAAGAAAATAGAAAGTTAATATTTTGTTAGTTTTAATATATATATATATAAAGACCAATTTAGCTCTTAATTGTTAAAACCAACAAGGTATACTTGATAAAATGGTGTGTTTTTTTTAATAAATTTTAAAACCAATAATATGAGACTGTAATTTTACCAAATATAAAGGGATTTTACGATATTAACCATATATATATGTATGCTCAAATATATATTTTAAATGAAATTTTCGAATTTCGTTCCGTCTTTAATGGGTCGAATTAAAGTCGCATGCCATTTCATTTCATAGGTAATAGAGAAACAAATTAAACACGTCGTTATCTTTACATTCCCGCCACTATGATTAACGTAGACTAATATTGAAGGGACGGCATTGGACTTTGGCTTGTGTTAGGCGAGCATACTCATCACATACACACGCGCGTGTGTCTATATATATATATATATATATATAGGAGATTTTTATGTGTGACGACCATGCGAAATATAATATTTATCTATATATATATATATAGAGGATATTTTTATGTGCGACGAGCATGCGAAATATAATATTTATCGTATCAATATATAACGTAGACTAATAATGAAGGGATGGCATTGGACTTTGGCTTGTGTAAGGCGAGCATACTCATCACACACACGTGTATATATATATATATATAGAGGAGGTTTTTATGTGTGACGAGCATGCGAAATATAATATTTATCTATATATATATATATATATAGGAGATTTTTATGTGTGACAAGCATGCAAAATATAATATTTATCGTATCAATATATACCGTAGACTAATAATGAAGGGACGACATTGGACTTTGGCTTGTGTTAGGCGAGCATACTCATCACACACACGTGTGTGTAGATAGAGAAGATTTTTATGTGTGACGAGCATGCGAAATATAATATTTATCGTATCAATATATATATATATATGGGGATTTATATGATGGGCGACGTGCCCCATGTGGGCAACAAATCCATCAATTCTTTTCTTTTCTTTTTTACTTTTTTTTTCCATATTTTTATAAAATATATAAATATAAAAATAAAGAAAAAATGCATAGAAAATATAAAATGTATAAAAAATAAAAAAAAAACATATAAAAGATAGAAAAACAAAATATGCAAAATAGAAAAAACATATAAAAGATAAAATATGAGAAAAAAAAGAAAAAGAAATTGGTGGGTTTGTGGCCATCATAACATAAGCGACGTTGCACACTATAAATATCTCTTATATATATTGATATAATGTATATTATATTTCGATTGCTCATCACATAATTATTATTTTATTGAGCCCGGCTATAAACCCCAACATCGCGCACCTTAAAAACGCTCGTTAATTTTAACGCCCATTTTTGTTCAAAAACTTAATACGTTCAAAACAGCTTCCCCGCTTTTTCAATCGCTCCAAAACTTCGCATACAAGCATCAAAATAATATTCACTTGTATGAACAAGATTCAATTGTAAAATCTGAGAAAATTTCAAAAAATTATTTTTCAATTAGTTATAAGAATAAAAGAAATAAGGAAGAAAAGTTTGTGTTAAAAAGAAACTTAAGAATAAATTTTTAATTAACAAACTTTGTTTGTATTTTAACACTTAAAAAACATTTAATAGCTTTTAATTGAAAATTTATTGCTTCTAGCCTTTTCTTTTTCTTTGTTTTTATTAAAAATTTATTCTCCAACGTGTATAATTTTTCTTAAATTTTCTCATATTTTTACACAATTTAGTACTATTCATACATGTTGTTCACACATAACACTGTTGACGAGGCTACTGTTTATAAGCGGGAATGCTTTCTTAACGTGTCCAAGTTTTTGAACATGAAAATAAACGGGCAGGCACTATTTTCGCATAGTTCAAGTTTTGGAACAAATGAAAAAACGGAAACCGCTTTCGCACCGTGTCAAGTTTTGAACGAAAAATGCAAAATTAAGCGCGCTTTTAAGGCTGATGTTGGAGTTTATAGCCGGGCTCTATTTTATTATCATATATATATATATATATATATATATTTTTTTTATTATGTTTAATCTAAAAATTGATAGTTGATTTCCATAAGAAAAAGGAAGACTCCAACTGAGAACTTCTTTATATTTATAAACTCAGCTGAGTACTTGCGATGGTGCGCACTTCTCAGTAGTCGTCGTCTGACCAATTGGCTCCAACACCGGATCCCTGGTGCCCGCACATTCTGTTGTCATCCTTACTCAACAACCCCATAGATTTAATCATTTATCTATTTATTTATTAAAATAAACTATGTTATTTATTTATTTATTAAAATATACCATGTTTAACAACCTCTCAAACTATTTATTTTGACAAAAGAAAAAGCGCGAATATGAAATCTTCTAGAATGGTGAAACAAACCAAATCCATCTAATCAATGGCATTAACTTGGCATGTTTATAAATACAGTTGTTACAGAGTCATGAAGAAACCGTGTGGGGCTGTGATAGTTGACAAGTTCATATAGATAGGAACAGGAAGGAGAGGCATTGATTGGTTTTATTTAATATATATAATAAAAAATAACTCAGGAATCATCAGTTTATAATTTTAGTGGCAAATAAAACTTTATCGATACTTTTTTTTATAACAAAAAAATATCTCAGTATAGGAATTAATTTATAATTTTATTAGAACCAATCCTATAGAGTGGAGAATAATAAATTTATCTGCTAACAATTTTTATTTTATTTAGTGTTTAATAAAATTGAATATATCTCAACGACGGAAACTTGTCAACGGAAAAAAAGGCATTGGTTAATTATTAATTTATGGGTTTAACATATAATTGAAATTCCCCTAATGATTGAAAATTTAATTTAAGAACTGCTTATATTTCTCTACCAAAAAGGAAAATACAAAAAAAGAAAAAACCGCTGTATAAACTAAATATTTAGCTACATTATATTTATATAAACTCATAAAAACCATTCACCACATAGCTCTCGAATCAAAACCATGGCCAACAGTAGCTTTCCAAACATCACGCCAATATTCTTCATCATTTTATCAATAAAATTCTTCTTGTCGACCCATGTCACTGCACAAAATGGCGCATTTGCAAGATCCCTATCCCCTGAAGAGTTTAGACTGAAGTCAAAGAATCTAACTCACCTACATTTCTACTTTCACGACGTTGTCTCCGGCCGAAATCCCACGGCCGTTAGAGTCGCCGGCACGAACACAACAAACAATAATACCTTGACGGATTTTGGTGCTGTGGTGGTGATGGATGACGCCTTGACGGTGGGTCCAGAATCGAGCTCCAAACTCATTGGGAGAGCTCAAGGTATATATGCCTCGGCGTCACAAACCGAGGTTGGGTTCTTAATGGTTCCTAACTACGTTTTCTTTGAAGGAATATACAACGGAAGCACAATTAGTATATTGGGGCGCAACACCATACTTTCAACCGTGAGGGAGATGCCCATCGTTGGAGGAAGTGGGATTTTCAGGTTTGCTAGCGGCTATGCTCAACCCAGGACTTATAAATTCGACACCACTACCTTGGATGCTGTTGTGGAGTACAACGTCTATGTTTATCATTAATGAGTTTCTCTATGTATTAAATAAAAAATTCATATATTACTTTACTCGAGTAATATTATAACTCCGTCTCTCTCTCTGTCTCTATATATATACTGTACTATGGTTTTTCAAATTCCACAACATTGTCATATTTGCACTAAAATGTGCCACAAAAAGAATAAATTATGGGGCACTATATATGATGGGTTGGGAGTAAATTAATGTTAAACTTGGCTCTTTTTCTTGACAATATAGGAGCTCTTCTGCATCTATATAGGGGGAAAGAATAGAGGTCCAACCAAGTTGCCACATCATAATGATCATCTTCCTGAAAATGATTTCAGTTTTAACTAAGCTCATTCAAAAAAAAAAAATGGAGTTGAATTTGGTATGTCTTTGTCTCATTTGGAGTAAAACAAAAAATAAATAAATAAAACAATTGTCTTTTAGTTGGATTATTTGGTATGCATTTGTCTCATTTCCACTCTCTGGGGCCTCCTTCCCTTTGTATGTTTATACTAACACCAAAATAAAAATTAAAAAATTAACGTTATCAAAATAGCTATTATAATTACTAAGAGAGATATATAAAAGAATCTTACGTTAAATATATAAGTTTTGGCATTTGTAAAAACCACTGTCGGGTAGAATGAGCAAAGATTTATTTTTTACTAATTAGCATTTTTCAATTAGAATATAATATACAGAAATGTGTAATAATTGTTTAGGCACTTGATGTTTTCATTTTGTAATTATGTATTATTTATAGCATTTATATTATAATTACACCTAATTTAAGGCGGTTTAACAAATCCTCCTACCCAAGCCACAATGAACTTTTAAATATTATTTCCAAGCACTAAGTCAAAACTTTTATTTTTGTGCGCTTTACAATTTGCATGACAAAGTTTGTAATTATAGAAATATTATGTAGCGATTAGCACTAGCTATTAGCTAACCTCTTCATAATTAACTAGCTTATTCGAGCGTTGTAAGTAGTAAGACCTATTAATTAAACCAATTAACTTGCAATATATCTATAATATATATGCCAAGGTTTCGCTTGGAATTCCTTGAATCGTTCATAACTAATGCTTTATGATATATAAGACAACAGGATACTAGGTATTGCCGTTGCCTATTGGCATTGTTGTTTCAAATATATATGCATTACTCTTGTTTTATGCATGTGTAAGAAAGATAAGTATATGTTAATTAAAATAAATTAATTATGTTATCAATTCGTCATCTCATCGTTTAGGTTTCAAACTACATGTATTTTGCATGTCTTCAAGCAAAGAAAAATAAATAATTTCATATATTTTCATTACTGGGACAGGTGGGTTTGTTGGTCTCACCAGTTGTTTTTTTTTGTAAAAGATGGTCTCACCAGTTGTTGCAACTACTACAATACGCTACAAGTAAACAATGTCACACTTCAATGGAAGTTCAACCAAACCCATTATGTGTTACATTGCATGAATATTATTAATGCATGCAAAATTTTTGATTAACACAAATTCAAAACCTTCATTAATAATTTGATTTTCTCTCCTCGAATTCCTAAAACATGGCCAAAACCTTCCCACAACTCATCACCTCCACGTTCCTCATGATCATTTTCTTCACTTTTCTTCACACCTCCACATCAGAAACACCACAACACTACTTCTCCCAAAACTTGTCCCCGGAAGAAGTTGGCATATTCAAGCAAGAGACGCTAAGCCACCTCCATTTCTACTTCCATGACATTGTCAGCGGTCCAAACCCTACGGCGATTCAGGTCGCCCGAGCTCCGACTACGAACATGTCCTCGACGGGGTTCGGAGCAGTGGCAATGATCGATGACCCACTGACCGTGGGACCAGAAAGTAGTTCGAAACTCGTAGGAAGAGCACAAGGACTTTATGCTGCTGCTTCTCAAAGCGAAGCATGTTTGTTGATGGTCATGGACTTTGTTTTCATGGAAGGGAAATACAATGGAAGCACACTCAGTGTGTTGGGTCGCAACGCTGTGTTTTCGGACGAGAGAGATGGCCATTGTTGGGGAAGTGGGGTTTTTAGGTTTGCTCGTGGGTATGCTCAGGCCAAGACTCATACCTTTAATATTAAGACTGGGGATGCCATTGTTGAATATAATGTATATGTATACCATTCTTAATTCACATGTTATTATACATATTTGCTTTTTTTTTTTCTTTTTTGTTTATTCTGCGTATACATATATAAATATATTATCAGTGCTCTCTTAGCTAGAGTGTAATTGACTAATTTATATGCTCTAATAAAATGTGAATAAAAATTTATAAATATTATGCTATATTTTTCCTATAATAATATATTAAATTGTTGGCTCAATATATAATATATAGATAAAAACTAAATCGTAAACATATAAATAAATAATTTATTAATTTGACAGACCCTTTGCGGTAATGACCCTGACAGTTTTGTATTGAAGAACAAATGACCCGCAATCTGTCACCACAGGAGTGTTTGCAAGTGGGTTGTAAAACATTATGTATCTATGAGTGCGTTGCTCTCCATGTCTTCTTTCACTTTTTCTTTGTTTTTTCTGGTTAAGTTTTTGAAAATTATTTTTGAAGGTTTATGGAAAGAGACTTGGTTGGATCTGAAATTTGTAAACTTTTTTTAAGGATAATGTGTTGGTTTTCTTTTTTCTTTTTTGTAAACATATGTTGATTTTGTTCATCCTACTATTGGAGTCCGATTATTATTGTTATATAAATTAATTGTTGTGACTCTGCATGTCCTTGGTTGAATGCATTTTAGTACAATTCAATATTAGTTGGTGGCGATCAATATTGCGTATAATTAAAATGAAAAAAGTTTCTAAAATAATTAATTACAGTAGGCTCAAAATCAATATGTTAAATAATAAAATTTAACTTACATATGAAATCCAATTTAGTTTTTGTAATAAAAATAGATACTAGTTCACAAATATATGTTTATGAATTTAATAATTTTTTATAAATTGGGGTAAAACTAAAATAGATACCACAATTTAGCATAAAATTATAGAATTTTACAATCCACTTATAAATATTCAAATGGATTATATAATTTTACAATCCATTTATCAATATACAAATGGATGAGTGAGTCCGGAACTATGTAATGAATAAGATTCCATCCGAGAAATAGATTATAAAATTGTGTTAAAAGACTTTATTCAATTAAAATTTCTAATTAACTATTAACATGCAATTTTGGGGCTCGTGTGTATCAAAAGTCATACCAAGTTACGGTTTTGTATTGAAGTCCAACACGGCCTACTTTGTAATTGGCCTTAATCTGCCACTACAAGAGTGATTAAGTCCAACACGGCCTACTTTGTAATGGGCCTTAATCTGCCACTACAAGAGTATCTTAATTGAAGTATAGCCTGGTACAAAGTGTACTAAACCTTATAATTTTGATTAACAAAATTCTGAACCCTTCACTTTCTTTATCTCCTACAATTCCCCAGACTTGTGCCTAGAAGAAGTTGGACTGTTGGAATATTTTTTTAAAAAAGTGTAAACCAAGTGGTAAGAATTGATAAAAGAAAAACAAATAAATAAATAACTAAAAACGAAGTGCTCATAATTTAGGAAAATAAATATATGGTGCTTGAAAAAAAAAAAAAAAAACATATAAGTATTATTGTGTAAGACTTTCAACCTCCATCATAAAGTCAAATAAAATAAATAGAAGTTTTGTTTTCTATTTTTCTTTTCTTCTCTTCTTGGTCTGAAAGAAAAATATAAGTATTATTGTATAAGACTTCCATTCTTCATCTTCATTAATTCTTCAATAGTCACGTGCATGTATTCAAATCTTTAAGTTTACCTTAATCACGGTGTAGATAAATTAAGCTTTACAAATTAATACAGTCAAGAAAGAGGTTGCTTCAAACGAAAATTCAATCTTCAAATTTGTCACCCAGTCTACAGTAGAAAGAAGCAGACATACCACAATTTTTTTATTTATTTATTTTTTTTTCTGATCAGTCCTGCAATAATAATAATGCCACTGGTATGAAGTGGCCTCCTTTAACGTAGCTGTGATGAATATCAAGAATGTTCACTCTCGCAGTCGTACTTCACACAATTCATAGCCGTCGAATGCGACCAACCAGCTAACGTTCTTTGACTTCTACCAAAAAAAAAAAAGCTAACGTTCTTTGACTGAAAGGCAGACAAAAGAACAAAACAAAATGGGGGCCGAGGCAACTTTTGTTGTTATTAATAGAAAGTTATAAACTTCTAACATTATATTCCCGCTACCAAATAATAAATCCACACCAATACGTTCCACTCGGAAGCCAAACTCTGTGTTCAAAATTTGCATAGCTGACAAATTAAGTCTCCAAATTGGCTCCTTATGTATGTATTATAATAATGTTATATTATTTGTAGATTATAAAGAATATCAAGAATGCTCACTCTCGCAGTCGTACTTCACCTACCAAAGAGAGGAAAGCAAAAAGCTACTTTAATACTATTTTATTTTCTCTTTCAAAAGTTTCTGACCAAAGTTCAATTACGTATATGTTGCTTTTGCTTTAGATATTAAGTAATGCTACTCCTGTCAAGTTTCAATCGGACATCCATACATATGTGATTATATAATTCATTATTGTTGAATAAATAAAATGAGCCTCAGTGGGTCGAATAAAAACAATAATGATAATGATATATGTATTTATAAGGTACGGTTGGTATCCAAATTTTAATTAAAAAGTAACTTTTAAAAATATATTATTAATTATTGTTAGATTGGCGGGCATGCATTTTTCTCGCTGGCTTTTTCTTTGGTAACTAAATTTTGTATTCCACAGGAAAGCAAAACAAAACGGCTTAAAAAAGAAGAATTAAAATCCAGAACAGAGTTATTTATTAATAAGCGTGTTTATAATTTTTAATAGAGTATTACCAAAAGAAAATTTATCAGCTACAATACAAAACTTAGAAGATAAAGAAAATTTAGCAATCAAATCTGCAATAGAGTTGGTATCTCTATAACTCCATTCGATCTTCCAGCTATCAATATTAAACCTATTATGAATAGCTACTATTTCATAATAAGTGTTCTAACCAGCAGCATCAGATTTGTTTAAAACTTACTTGATTACAGATTTAGCATCACAATTCCAAACCATATTAATCCACCTGCAAGCTTCAGCATAATTTGTTGCTTTTCTCGCTAGCTAGTTCATGAATGATACATAAAAAATAATAATAATAATTAACATGCCGGTCAAAGAATAATTTATTTTTTATTACCAAAAAAAAAAAGGATAATATATTTTTGTTGTTATTATTTGCAAGTTGCCTCTGTACCTGGCCTCTACATCCCATAGAGATGGCTTAGTCATAAAAGTCACTGTTTATTTGTTGGCTATGACCCCGACTTCCCAACTACTACGAAACTGTATAGACGTGTATATATTTGCTTCGGCTATATAAACACCAGCAAGGCAGAAACTTACCACAAACTAAAACCATCCTACAAACATTTATTCCCTCAATTCAAAGCTCTCTAACCCTAGCTAATTAACTAGCTCTCTCTATTTTTCACCATGGCCAAAGCTGTAGCAAACCTCACTACAATCTTCTTAACCTCATCAGCAATCTTCTTCTCCATCTTGGTCATGCACGCCAATGCCACAGAAAAATCTTATAGCTTCTCAAGAACCTTGCCCCCACAAAGCCTAGGCCTCAAGCGAGAGAAACTCACCCACCTTCACTTCTTCTTCCACGACGTCACCACCGGAACAAACACCACCAACGCCGTAGTCGCCATGGCACAGTCCACCAACGCTTCGGCGACGGTTTTCGGTGAGGTAGTGATGGTGGACGATCCACTGACTGTAGGTCCTGAGAAAAGCTCCAAACCTGTGGGAAGGGCACAAGGGATATACGCCTCAGCGTCAAAATCGGAGATAAGCTTCTTAATGGTCCTGAACCTGGTGTTCTCGGAAGGAGAGTACAATGGCAGCACCATCAGCATCTTGGGTCGCAACTCCATATTCACACCCCTGAGGGAGATGCCCATCGTCGGAGGCAGTGGCAAATTTAAGTTTGCTCGGGGTTATGCTCACGCCAGCAACTATGATTTTAACGTCACCAAGTCTTTGAACGCTGTTGTGGAGTATGACGTCTATGTCTTACATTACTAAGGCTCATATTTTGGATTATTGGTGAAATTAATAATGTACCATGTCTGTGTCTTTCATTATTGAGACTTATTAGATTGTTATAATTAGTATGTTCGAACCGAATGTTTGTTATATTCATTGCGCAAGCCTTTTAATAAAGTCTTAAAATTATTTTATATATATGGTTAATTTTATTTATTCTTCTTTCTTTCTTTTTATATAAACAAAAGTACTTATCATGTATATAACAAACCGTATCCTTTATCCTCCTACTCATATGAGTAAGGTGGGCTTAATATATGTCTCTCACATTTATATTCTTAAAATTATAGGTTCTTTTTTTTTTAATTTAAATTAAAAATTTATACTTCAGTTGAAAAAAGAACTTTTATCCTTAAATATTATGATCTCTTATCTCATAAACAATGACAAAAATCTAAAATTATTATTTTAGACAGCCTTTATCCTCAATTTTCAATATCTCTCCTCGTGTTTGATCTCATAAACAAGTCGACAAACTCTAAAATTATTAGTCTGGACGAGAGCAACAGGTTTTGTGGATTGACTGGTCCAACATAGCATGTTGTTTTTTTTCGGAAATATAATTAATTAAGGTTTGGTTGAAAGCAAACCCCTTTATCCTCAAATTTTAATATCTCTCTCCACGTGTTTGATCTCATAAACAAGTCGATAAAAATCTAAAATTATTAGTTGGAGGGGCAACAGGTTTTGCGGCTTGACTGAGCCAACGTAACATGGTGGTAATGTGAGGAAAAGAAAGCTGATTGGGATATGGTAGAACACCAGATTTTTTGGAGGTGCGTTCTTTCATATTGGTTTTATAAGGAAAAATTTTTTCATGAAAGATAACATTACGTGAAATAAAAATTTATTTGGTTTATAAGTCCAACAACTTATATCCTTTGATCCCAAAAGGATATCCCAAGAAGACACATGTTCTAGCCCTTGAGTCGAATTTGTGCCTCCCATTCACAAAGGTAGTGGCAAAAGCTAGACATCCGAAAACTCTAAGTTGAGAGTAGGAAGGTTTGGCCTTAAAAAGAATTTCAAAAGGGCTTTTGTGCTTCAACAAAGGAGATGGAGTTCTGTTTATAAGGTAAATGGCAGTAAGTTTACAGTCATTCCAATATTTTAATGGAATGACACTTTGAAATTTCAAAGCCTTAGCAACATTCAAAATATGTTGGTGCTTCCTCTCGCTACGGTATTTTGTTGTGGTGTCTCAACACAACTTTTTGATGTATAATTCCCTTTCAAGATGAAAATTTTCATAACAAATTCTCCCCATTGTCACTACTGAATAATTTTGATTTTGGTTTCAAATTGGGTCTCAATCATTGCACAAAAACTTTGTAGTACACTAGTTGTATCAGATTTTAATTTTAACAAATATACCCAAGTACATCTGCTAAAATCATCCATAATAGTTAGAAAATATCTGGAACCATCATAACTCAATTCATTACAAGGGCTCCAAATATCACAATGTACTAACTCAAAACATCTTTTAGATTTGTGTTCACTCAAAGGAAAAGACAATTTGTGTAACTTAGTCAAAGGACATACAAGACAAGGCTTTTGGCTAGCATGTTTGGATATGTGAACATTATTATCTAAAACAAGTCCAGAATAAGAGGAATGTCCTAATCTATAATGCCAAAGATCGAAATCTTCAGTATTACAGGTTGTAGAGGCGTATAAAGGTGTCATATGAATAAACGGTTTAAAATTTTGGCTAAGCTTGAAGGAGAGGTTTCATTTTGCCGCAAGTGATATAAGCGTGCTTTGCTTCACCCATATCAATTGTTGTCCAAGTCAAAAGGTCCGGATGAAACAAAAATCAGAGAAAACATAAGACAACAATTTGATTCTTGAGCAATTTTCCTAGTGAGATGAGATTAAAAGAAAAAGATGGAACACAAAAGCATTTTGGAGAACAAGAGACTCGGTTACTTTGATAGTTCCTACATGAGTGACCGGTGCAACCATCCATTAGGCAAAGCTACGAGTATGAAACTTGGGAATTAATTAAAGTAAAAGGAAGTAGAAGATCATATGATCTTTGCACTGTCCAATATCCAAGGAATGGTAGTAGGATTAGCGCCTTAGTGCTATAAAAGAGAGGATATACCGGATATCTTAGAGATTTCAGCATTAGAAGCGGATGAAAAGAGGTTTGAACATTATTTGTCGAAGGGCTGAGATAAACTATTGTTGGATGTCTTGAGAAGTGTCGGAGAATATTGTTCTTGAGTCAATGAGACGAGCTTTGTCCCTTACTTGATCTTGATCGAAGTTGGGTTTGCGAAACTTGATTTACACCGGATGGAGGTGATCCGGTTTTCCCATCAAATTTGTTGCCGAAGGATATTCATATAATTTATAGCACTTTCAACTGTGTGTCCGTGAATCTGACAATGTGAGCAGATTGGCTTGGAATTTGTTTTGAAGCATCGCTCAAGAGAATGTCCTAATATTTTACAGTGAGTACAATAGTATCGGTCCTTCTTTTGGGATGAGAAACTCTGTTTTGCCTCTTTAAAATTTCCTTTAGCTATGAGAGCCATTGATTCATTAATAGTGTTATCTGAAGATATCTCTCTTCTCTTTTCCTCTTGTTGAATGATGGAATAAACTTCATTTAAACTAGGAATGGGCTTGATCAAAAGAATTTGAGCTTTAATACTTTTGTAAGACTCATTCAAGCCCATCAAGAACTTCATCACCCAATTACGCTGCTGATTTTCAAATACTGTGTCCAATCCTCCACATGAACAATTAGGAATAGATTCATAATTCAATAATTCATCCAATAGAGTTTTGAGTTTTGAAAAACAAGTACTTACTACATCTTGGTTCTGTACTAGTGTTGTTATACCTTGCTTGATTTCATAGATTCGAGGTGCATTTTGTTGAGCAAATCGTTGCTCAAGTTCCATCCATAGTTGATGAGCCATCTCTACATATACTGTGCTACATTTGATGTTAATAGCCATAGTGTTTTGGATCCAAGTGATTACTATATCATTACACCTCGACCAGTGCTCCATCAAGGGGTCATTCGGGTATGTAGGTGCAGAGAGAGGGTCATCTATGAACCCTAATTTGTTTTTTATTCTAAGAGCCCTTCTTATGGATCTAGCCCACGAATAATAATTATTGCCATCCAAAATATGCGTCGCCAACATAGCTCCTGTTCCATCATTGCTCCCAATATAGTATGGGTTTGCTGACTGAGCAGGATCATGAGAGGAGCTTGGAGGTAGAACTGAGCTGGATTTTGGTTTATTTTGGAGAAGGGTTTGCTCATGTCATTATACGGCTCTGATACCATATAAGAAAAAGACTAAAAAATAAACTGTCGAACAAATAGAGTGCAAAACTTTGGGAAAAACTTTATGATTATATTAATTTTCTTGTGGTACACCCATTGTACATAGAAATATATATATAATACAAAAGTAAAAAGATCTAACAAACTTTCTAACTAATAGCTCCTTCTATACAATATAAAATGTTCTCATTCTTACCCAGTAAAACATCTTTATCTTATCCAGTATATTTTGCATCCTTATCCTTTAATTGGGTCAGTAATTCTCATTCTTCAATAAAAGTATCAAGAAGATACATCAGTAGTAGGGTCAGCTTTCCAAAAATGGGATCACTCAGGTGGCTTCATTCATAGTAACCAACTTTAAAAAGATGATGCACAACTTTAAAAGTGTAAGCATGAAAAACGTACTAATTTATAATTTATTTGATAATATAATTATTATTTATTTTTAATTTATATGTAATTTATTTAGTTTAAAAATTTATTAAATATTAATTAAATTAAATAAAATATTTTTATTTTATATTTATATTTAATTAATATTTAATAAATTTCAACTAACCTTTAAACTAATTAAATTATATATAATTTAAAAAAAAAATAAAATAAAAAATAATCATATTATTATAAAACGGCTCTTGACTAACCTCATAAATTATTTATAAAACTGACAAATTAAGTCTCCAAATTAGCTCCTTATATTAATGTATATTATATATAATAATATATTATTTGTGGATTACAAAGTGGCCTCCTTTTATGATGAATACGAAGAATGTTCACTCTCGTTGTCGTACTTCACCTACCAAAGAGAGTAAAGCAAAACGCTACTTTAATACTATTTTATTTTCTCTTTCAAAAGTTTCTGACGAAAGTTCAATTCCATATTGCTTTTACTTTAGATATTAAGTAATACTACTTCTATCAAATTTCAAATAAATAATCAACCTTCAAATTCCAATCTCAAAATAATATTAATAATAATAATAATAATTCGTCATCTATAGTAGAATAAAGTCAAAAAAAAAAAAAAAGAATATTTTTTGTTTGCTTTTTTCTGTTTTCTCTTTCTCAAATATTATGTAGAATGAAAGTGTAAAAAAGATAACGTCGATCTGTAGGGTAAGGCTGCCAAAAAAATGGCAACTATTGTTTAACCAAAATAAGATAAAGGTGATCAATTATTATGGAAAATGAAAGTGTCAAAAAGATACGTCTGTAGGGTAAGGCTGCCAAAAAATGTTTAACCAAAATAAGATAAAGGTCGGCAACTAATTCAAAAAATGGCAGCTACTGTTTAACCAAAGTAAGATAAAGGTGGGCAACTAATTTTGTTGTTACTCATAAAAAGATAAACCAACTGAATTCGTTTCCATTAAAAGCCAATCTCTCAAATTTGAATATAACTATTTAATATAATTTATATTACAATATAAGTAAGACTTATTCAGGATTTGAAAGCAGTGTGAATTACATTGACGGACGGGTCAGTAGGCTAATATATATATATAAAAGAAAGAAAAGAAAACAGCTCATGCAGCTTTGTGATATAAATAATGTAGCAATTTATTGGTTATATATAATAAATGTATCAATTTTATTAATTATATTCAAAAAGGAGAAAAAAAAATTTATTGATTACATAATCTCTCAACTAATAACGATCGGTCACTGTGTTTCAAAACTGCGATGAAAGATTTTATTCTTCAAATTTCCATATACACCTACCACAAACTCCAAATTGACTTGTCAATATGGTATAATCAAGACGAATGTTTAGCCGACAAGAAAGAGGAAGAAGAAGAAATATACTTTTTATACTCTCTACTGATTTGAAGTGATACTGCTAAACCTAAGCCTCAAGTTGTTGCTTTTTTTTTTTCTTTTCTCTGTGTACCGCCTAACGGACCAAGCACACGTACTAATTACCATTAATTTTTACCAAACTATATATACGAGGCTATACGTGTTCAATATTGAGTTGTTACAAAAACAAAGTAACCTATTAAAAATGGTCGATTATGATTACAAATTATTACAATTATATAATTATGTTTAATTATTTTCCAAAATAACGGTCTAAATTCAGAAAATTTTGGAAATGGAGTTGGAATCATACCTTTTTTCTTGCATGTTGTTTGTTTAGATACCAAACTAGAAATCAGCAATATTTAGCAAAATTTAAAAATTATAATACAAGGTTCTGGTTCAGGTGATAAATTTAGATTTTATTTATAGAAGATGTTGACGTACAAATATAACCCCAACAAAATTATAATTGAATACTGCTATGTAAAATAAATTGTGCAAATTCACAATTCACAATTCAATATATATATATATATATATATATATATATATGATATAATTGAGTATCATTCAATGTAAATTGTCACACAGCAAAATTATTAGGGGACTAAAATAGCAATTTTGAATTTTTTTTAACTCAAAAAATAACCTCTTTTTGGCAATTTTCGATTAAGATAGCAAGGATACTGTAAATTACGCCATCACCCTTTGTTAGCCAATGATACGGAAATGTATTTTCTTCTTTGGGATCCATTAATTGAAAATTAAGTCTTATAAGACAGGAGCAACACTCTAAATGCACCTACCATCTCACTCTAAAAGTTAAATTTAAATAATATTACAAGTCAAAAAAAGTATATAGTCATATTTTTCATTTAACAATTTTTTACTGCTCACCCTCCATTAGATGCGGAAATATATTTGGGGTCCATTAATTAATAATTAAGTCTTATAAGACAGAAGCAACAGTCTAAATGCACTTACCATCTCACTCTAAAAATTAAATTTAAATATGTTAAAAGTCAAAAAAGTAGATAGTCATTTTTTTCTTTTAACAATTATTTACTGCTCACTCTTTTGTTAACCAATGATACGGAAATACATTTTCATCTTTGGGGTCCATTAATTGATAATCAAGTCTTATAAGACAGATTTACCAAAAAAAAGAAAAAAGTCTTATAAGACAGAAGCAACAGTCTAAATACATATATGCATTGGATGTAGTTTAACGGAAAGAAAACTGTCCAATCTATCTTATTGATTTATTATTGATTTACAAGATTTGAAATTTAAATTTTAATAAATTCAATTATTATTTTAAATATATTCAGTTTTATAGAGGATATATTAAAAATATAAATTAATTATATTAAATTTCTACCTGATTATAAATTTAATGTAATAAAAAAATTCTGTCTACTAATAAAATTCTAAATAATTTATATTAAAAATTTTTTATTAAAAAAAAAAAAGTCTAAGCACACCAACCGCGTCACTCTAAAAGTTAAATTTAAATAAAGTTAACGGTCAAAAAAGTATTTAGTCATTTTTTTCTTTTACTAAACCTTATCTCTACTAGCTCACCAAACTCTACGAAATTTTAACACGTGGCCCTCGTGCACATATTTTTTTCATTGGGAATGCCATTCCATGCTTTTAGTTTCCAGCCCAGTGTGTTGTGCATTTTGGATGAGAAGGTGAAACAGCTATTATGGACTTTCGTCTAAATGGGCCTCTATTATGGACTTTCCTCTAAATGGGCTGATGGGTGTGTTTCGGAATTAATGAAACTTGGTGGGGTTGATTTGAGAATTTAATAATAAACCCAGTGAACAGAAAGCGGAAGCGAAGTGAAGCAGAGAGTGCGAGAGGGGGAAGAGTAATGGGGACGAGAGAGGTGTACGAGGAAAAGCTAAGGAGGGGAAATCTGTACCACGAGCCTACCATCAATCCTGGTCTCGGATCCCCTCGTTGCCCTCGCTGTCTTTCTCTGATTAACTCCGACTCTGTACGATACACTCCCTTCCTTTCCTGTTTAGATGTGATTGTGTTTCGCGGGCTTTCTGTGTTAATTTTTGACGCATATGACTTGTTCGATAAATTTCCGCTTTCATTATAGAATTTTATTCACTTGGGTGTTTCGGCGTTCTTTCAGGACAAGGGTGAGTGGACTATCACTCCCGTTCTACATGATGCCACCGCCGTTGTGAGTTTCTCCTTCTTCTTATGCTTTTTCGTTTCTATTTGTTTGATCATCATTCAGTGGTGGTCCCAAGAAGAGGAAGTTACGGTTTTTAGTATGTTAAATTTTAGAAAAACCATAGTATGATCTAAAGTTTCTTGCTTGTTGTGGCAATTCAGTTTGATTCTGAATTATGCGCAACTAGTTTGAGTTCAACTCTTTGATCAGCTCGTGTTGATTTATTGGATATTTTAGACTGTCATCTCAGTTACTGGGATGTTCTTAGATTGTTGGTTTCTGGCAATTTCAAAATCCTTTCCTTTTCTCTTATTATGTATTTGTTAGGTCATCTGATTTAAACAGTCTGTTGTAGCAATAAGTCATGGTGTAGAACCATGTTTGAGTATACTATTTATGAGTTGTAATGGTTGAAACAATCCTTGTTCCATAATTTTATACCTTTAACACTTTCTGGTGCTTTTATTTGAACAGGCTGGTTCAGGAGTTGGTGGAATGCTTAGTGCAATTCATGGTCTTAATACAGGTATTCTTTTGTTCCTTTGCCTTGGAATCTGTATTCCTATAACTACCAATTTCTTAATTTTACTTTATTGCAGGGATCCCGTACCTTCAGAATCGTTTGAAGGGACCAAGATGGGTTCCTTTCTTAGTTGGGGTATATCTCAAATACTTAATTTTCTTTTTTAATTTTTTTAATATGCAATGCCAATGACTTTCCATGTAGCATTGAAAGATGTATTAGTTACTTCGACTTGGATGTGCATATTTTTTACATCATTTTATTTCATTGCCTTCTTTGGTGATAGCTTCCTCCGCTGCTACTGTTTTCGGGTGCCGGTGCTGCATTTGGAGGTACACTCTCTCTCTACCCATGTGGCGAAAATGGTGTTTTTTTATCATAGCATATGGTGAATCATAAATGGCTGCCATTGTTTTAACGTTGTACACATTTTCTCTTTGCTTTGTTGCACATACTAACCTTTCAGCACATACTACCAGCAACCATGAGCTCATTTTACTGGAAAAAGAACTAGATGGTGTGACTTGACCAAGAAACAGGATGACTAGTATAAATGAAAGGCTGTTTTTGTTATAGATTAGTCTGTCTTAATACTCTGTGCTGTGTTTTTTCCCCTCATTCTTATGCATTCTTTGGGGAAAATGCATATTTATGTAAGAGAGGGAAAGGGACAGTCCAGGTTTTGGCCATGCATCTCAAAACTCTAAAATTCATCCTGATATTGGGTGCTGTAGGAGTCTTATCATAGCCTGAAATCATTATGTCCGGATTATTGTCGGGATTATTTGTTTTAGGCTTCTGGAAAAGCATTGCATTCTGAAAAACAGTGGTTTCAATTGGAGCACGAAATATTAAGGAAGAAAAGAATCTGATGCAATAACAATCATAAAAAGTTAGATTTGCATGTGCTGATACCATCAGTAGTTTCTGATACATTCTTCTCAAATGTGCCTCATTCAAATGATCAACACTAGAAAATACTTACTAATGAGGGGAACAAATAAAGAAGCCCAAGCTGAAGTCAGCTGTGTACTCCTAACCAGGAGAGAATAGACTGATGATTTTTAATGTTGTGGGAAAACGATTTGACTTTTTAAGGGAGGATATTTGAGCTGATGTTGGGAGTTTAGACGGATAGACATTGTGAAAGGCTAGTCTTTCAGCAAACATGATTATTTTATTGGTTGAACATAACAATGGCTAGAACCGCATCTGAAGAAAGGCTAGCTGATCATATTCTAAAAAGAAAAAGATCACAATTTTTATTCAAGGGACCTCTGATTATTGAGGTGATATGCATGTGCTTGTTTGCAAGTGTGCAACTGAGAAGGCAGAAGGCTGCAGGATTGATAGACTTCTTTTTTCTGTTTTTTTAAGTGAGATATAGCCAAGTTGGTTAATATACCTTGCTCGCTGCACCATTATTGAGAGTTAGAATTCATTATTTTTTTTTCACCTGTCACTTGCCAATTTTAGTTGCCTTCTATATGTGAAGCTTGGGTTGAACAAATAACCCTGGCACTCCATATGCGTGACCTTTTTCTGTTTCTATTAAAAGCTTTTGGATGTAAATAATTCAACTGGATGTCTCCTGGTCATTTTGTAGGTCATGCACTTCCAAAGTTTGCTCAACTCAGTATTACTTCATACTATGCTGCCTCAAGTGCTTCACACTATGGTGTGTCGCTGCTCACTCGACGCATTGAAGACTCCCATACTTCCCGCACCAGGCAAGAAAGGCTGAGATGATTTCTTGCAGTTTCTTATATTATTAAATCTACTCTTCTCTCCCGATTTTGTAAAGTAGTATATGTTTGAAGACACGTTAACCTACAGTTAGGATTGTTGTTCCTTAAAACTTAAATCGTTTTGAACAACATATTCTGTTAATGAATAAAATAACGTCATCTATATGAATGTGGTTTTGGGGACTCTTCCAATCACCTTTATTGATATGGGTCACCACTATTGTTCAGTGAATAAGTTTATGGCCCATTTAGACGGTATACAGTACAATTCAAGTAAATCAGATACAGCTTTGTGGGTGTTGATCTCTCAAGTGGGCGTTTGGAAAATCTAAAAGACAAGATTTAATTATTATTTATCAATTAGATAACCGTTATTTCTATTATTAATAGTATCCAAGTGCACATCTTATTGATAACCACAAAAAAAAGGTACAAATCTTATTTTTTCAATAGTCAATATTTGTGGCCAAAATAATATCTGGAACCCCAAGTTACAAATGATTGGTCATGAGTAGTTACCATATATATTCTATATAAGGGATTTAGATTTTTGCTTTTGCTTGTAGATTCATCTGTGGCCTGTGCATATGTATATGTAAATTTTGTGCTTCCTCAGTCTTTTTTGACTCTTCCAAATTTGATTGGTGAGGTGTATATAACGAAAAGTGCTAAAATTTTCTAAACTAGTTGATTCTATGTATCCTATTAATCTCAAGATCTGTCCGAATTTATGAGTGTGCTTTGTGTTTTCTTTCAATTTTCAACGAGGAAGAAGAAGAATCAATGTGATATAATTATTATGAAATTGATGCTCCATATTACTTGTGGGTAGGCCCGTCTTGTATAAAGTAGGCTTAGACCGTGGTATAGTTTCACAAGGTACTTCCCATGAATTGTCATGTCTAGTCGTCCTTGCAGACAATTTTCAATTTCGAGCACTAAACCAATGAACTTGGGACCAGTAGTGTTGGATCCACCAGCACTATATAGACAGACTCGTTTACATTTGAAAAGGTGAAGGGGAAAAAATTAACTTCTGGTACAGCAAAGGTGTGAAAGTGGGTTTGTTTGTGTGGATGGTTCAAGACCTTTTAATTGGCTTTCTAGGTGTTTGCCCAGGTGAGATCCGTACTCTCTAATAATTGTCACTTAGCGGTGGCAACTGCTTGGTCTGACTTTATGCTTGTAGGCTACAAACTAAACATTGTAAAGATTCGAAAACTCAAAACGGTTGTTGAATTGAGACTCTTTGGTAGACTTTGCTTGCTGTTGATTTGGTGAGTTTGACATATAATTGCTTGGAGTTAACAAGTAGTTAGTGCCTCTTAATTAGATTGATTAATGTGTGACCACGTACGTACCCACTAGACATGAAGATGGTAGATTAGATCATAGGGTACAGTCTGGGCCGAATTGATTGCATGATGGTCATGAATTTTAATAGTTTATGAAGCATCTACCTCATCTATGTACTAATAGGTAAAATGGGTTTGTCTCATTTTACTGATTGTACAGAGATTTGGTAGACTTATTCATTATAATATCAGAGAGAGAGAGAGAGAGAGAGAATGAGAACCCACGGATCCGACCACATGGTCTATAAGTGTGTTCGGAATTTATTGCATAACACTAATAAGGGTAGGCCTACCAAAGACTACCACCACCAAAACACAGTATGATACTCGATAAGACTGAATTCAAACTTGAGTCTCTCTTTTCTTTGCTGTTGTCGGAGGGTGTTAAAATGCACCTTGAAGGCGCAGGTTAGCAGGTGGAATGCTACTGTATAAACTGTCAACCTCGTTTGGAAACTTTATAGAGTGGTGTGGGCCCGATGTTTCTTAAATTCCACTGCTTTCTCCATTTCTCTCACTTGGAGAAGCACATCATACACACATATATAGAAGAAGTAGAAGAGAGAAAAGTGGTCCAAATGATGAATGTGTGTACTCTTCAAATACTGTCTTTATTATGCCTTTTTTTTATCATCTTGCTCCCTTCACATGCCCTTCCTCTTAGATTTTGCATTTACTTTGTGGACCCCCCTACCCTTCATAGTTGGTTTTTTTTTTTTTTTGATACTTACCCTTCATAGTTGGGTTGATGTTAACTCTGTCACTGTTATTAATTTCTTCTCTATCTCTCTCTTTCTCTTCCTTCTGAATATATATGTGTAAAAGACCAATTAAGTACCCTTTGTTTGATTGGAAAATTGGGATGCCCAATTTGTCCCTTTTGTTAATTGTTTTTCTGTTTCCTAAACTTTTGTTCAATTAATATTTCTGCTAAAATTTTCAAATAAATATTCTCTTCTGTTATAACCCAATTATTAGAGGCTTAAAGTAGAATACAGTGACATGCACATTCCATTATTAGTTTAAAGTTAGCTGATCAAAGCTGGCCATTCATTGGAAATTTTGATAAACTTAACTATATATGACGGTTTCTGACTGGCACTCTGAAAAATAAAAAGGGTACTGAACGATTAATTAACTTTTGAGAAATGACAATAAAATCAAAATGCTGATCTAATTAAACTTCAATTTAATTTAAAGAAAAACAAATTGGGTACGTATAAATCATGTGTTTTGAAGAAATTGGGTTTCCAAATTAAGGAAACTGAAGTACTTTTAACAATTACTCTATGTCAATTTCTGGAGACGTTTCTTGATATATCTGTTTGTATACCAGTGCACGCACACAAGTTCTCAGAAAAAGTATGCCATATATAATTAATGTTCATCGAAAAGAAATTAAACTTCATTAATGCCTCATTCTTACTATTGCTATTTTCATGCTTCCAATCACACACAGTGGACTAAATACCCTTGCCAGCCCCATTTTTAGTGTCCCTTTACAAAGGAGATGAGGAACATTTTTTGGAGCACACGACTATGCCTTCCTCTTAGATTGTGCTCTTTCTGTGTATATAAAAATGGTGTCCACAAATGATCAGAGGGTGTTCGTGATATAAAGAAAATGATTATCACAAAGAGGGTAGTCTTGTTTGACTGTTCCAATTCACTCTTGGTAATATGAAGTCAGTAATTTTTTCCCTCATCATTGTTTATTTTGCAATAATTACATGAAACAAAAGGCCAAAAGAATGGTTGGAGTACATACATTATTAGGTAAAACCTTTTCTCACTACTGTCAAAACCTTGTGGGTTTTTCCTTCTTTTTATTTTTATTTTGTATTTTTGGTGACTCCACGAATTACATGTTACATACACAACATTCATCACTAAGAAGTATCCAATGAAAATATATATCACGTAAGTGGTTAAATGACAAATCACGAATAATACCTAAATATGCATATGGCCACGTAGTTTCAATAATAGAATAAAATAATTTTGCAGAAATTTGTATTTATTAGACAAGAGACATTGCAGTAAGTAATACAAATCATGTGGCACGCCGCGTTATGGGCCCAAAAAAAATTATAAATTCTTTGACATTTGTATAATTAGATGCATAAGATGCTTTGAAGGTTGAGTTTCAGAATTTGGTTTTAAAACAAAACTGACTTAGCCAATTGATCGATGTTCTTATGTTGCCAATCAAAATCAGAATTTTCTAATTAGCCAACTATAATTTTAATGATTTGATATGTTAATAGATGAATGAAATAAATCTCCTATTGTTGTTTGATCAGCAGAATCCACGTCCTAAATGGAAATTGTGATTGAAAGCAAATAATATATACGATTAATATGGATATAAAATATCCATGTTGAAGTTGCGTAATGTAATTGTCATGATATTTACTATAATGATGGAAATGTTCCTAGAATTGGTTCAAATAAATTTAATTAAGAGATAAAATAATTGGGATAATGAAATCAAAGCTTTTCAAGTAAGAAGTCAAAACGATTGATTGTGATGGAAAAGCAAATTAGGAACATGGGTTTGTTATTTATATATATTCTGATTTAACTGGCTTTTCATAAGCAAGCTATATATGTATCCGTTAACCTTCACAACTTTGGAAGATTTCTGGTGGGGCGAACAATCTAATTTCTTTCTTCTTAATTTCCAATATGTATATACATAGATCCCAATTATCGTCTGTCCACATGTTTAATCTGCAATTCAATTTTCCATGTTAGTGGGGGATCGAATAATCAATTGGGAACCATAAATTCAAATATATTCGGTAGAAAAAGTTTCTTTAATTTGACCCATGCATAAAAGTTGTTTAATTTGTGGTCTCTGTCATATAAGATCTAAGTTGAGAAAACACAAACCGAAATTAACATCAATGTGAACAGCATAAATTTGACAACACAAATGCATGAAATATTATATCCCATTTCTTATTTTATGATTATGTTACTTGCAATTTGCACCTTTTTTTTTTTTTGGTAAAAACTTGCAATTTGCACCTGGTTATTCATTTTATGGCTACTGAAATTTTTATATCGTTATCCATTTTATGATTATGTTATTTGATATTTATACTTTATTATCTCATTTATGATTATATTATCTTAAATTTATATCTTGTTACTCATGTTATAGTCATATTATACCCCTAAAATTTGTACCTTTGATAATACTCATTGTATTTTTTTTTATGAATGAAAAAGATCTCGATGTGAATCTCATCATGGGATTTTATTAGTAGAAGCGTTCTTACTACCAGAACTTTGCAATCAGAAGAGTCTGAGGAGTACCAATTTAACATCTCCATCCACCTTGATTCAAGCAATTTGTGTACGAGGCGATAAAACTCTCGAACCATAACTTTCAAACGAATATGATGGAGCGGGCTTCTTTCCAAGCCACACCCCCAGGTGCGTAATACTCATTGTATTGTTACCTTAAATTTGTACCTTATTAATTACCCATTTTATGTTTATGTTACTTGAAATTTGTGCATTATTATCCTTTATGATTATGTTACCTTATATTTTGTATCTTGTTAGTCATGTTGTATTTATGTTATAAAATCAAAATCGTAATTTGTTACGTACCCAATTAATATTTATACTTATGTTACCTAAAATTTATATATTCGTTACACATTTTATGATTTTGTAACGTGAAATTCGTATCTTATCCAACCTATTGATTAGAAAAGTATACATGAGAAATCTAATTAATTACAATCTTGTTATAACCGAATTGTTGTAATGTTAATAGAGAAAGGGGAAAAAAAAAAAAAAACCCATAGGGCTAGCGATATGAAAGTAATTTTGTTTATGTACGTTGAATCAGCTAGTTAAAAACTATACACCTACCTACCCTTCTTTTCTCTCTTTTCTTTCACTCTGGCGGACATAAAAGCAAAAAAAGGTACAGAAAAATCCGTGGAAGTAAAGATGGGCAGAGCTAAGTATACCCTGTTCATATGTTCCTCTCAAAGTAGGACACATCCTTTTCTCAAGGGTTGGTTTTGCCATTTCAAAGCCATGAAAAGCTTTGGTACTAACTGTCTCTGGATGAACGAAAAATGCGTTTTATTGACAGAACACGCAGAGAAAAATGACCCATGAATAATTTTCCTGGTCATAGACTATTGTATTAATGTTATCAACAACTTAATTTTTTTTTTTTGGTAATTATCAACAACTTAATTGGTAATCACTTATTCCACTTTCATCTTTGAATTGACCCCAATATCCATTGCATTTTTAGCTCCTTCCTAAACCCTCTACATAATTTTGAATCTGCTGGGTCCCTTGCTAGCTAAGAGTTTAGACTTAGATCACCATATATATATGTATATATATATATATATGTATATATATATATATGTATATATATATATATATGTATATATATATATATATATATATATATATATATATATATATATGTATGTATATATATATGTATATATATATATATGTATATATCCAAATCTTATGGTGTAGAATTTTGTTTCCCTTAAATAAATTCATGATCATCAAGTTATATGTCGTATATAACACAAGTAGTGCATATATGGTTTATATATATATATATATATATACATGGAGATAAAAACAAAAATTGAAATCATCAGTGGTCTTAAGATTGCCACATTTGTCTCATGAGGGTGATGAGGTAGGCTCCCACCACAATCTTTTAAGTAGATGCAATTCACGACATAAAATTTAAAGTTTGATAAGCACACAATCATACACACGCATAAACTGTGTCTTAATCTCTGTGTCTCTGTGGATTGCACTGAAAATTAAGTGAGAATTATAAGAAGAGGACATGCATTAAATTTAAGTTTTTAAGCCAGCTAGCGAAAGCTCTAAATAATCATATGACACCCTGCAAATATGCCATGAATTATCGTTTTCTTTGTCTGCAATATTTTTAAAAGCAGAAGAGGGACATGAACCACCTCTGAACCTTATCATCTCTGATGATGTTCTTCTCACACACTCTGATACACTGCAACTGATATGGAGCTAAGAGTCTCACGCACGCACACCCTCTCTCATCATCCCACCTGTAATCTTACACTCATGATCGAATATGGACAACTACACACGTGTGTATCCACAAAAGTTCATGCCAACTCTTACTGATATACCATATATTCCTCACACGTGTTGACGAAACTCTAATAGATATATAGATAGATACATGAATTGCTCTCTTCAAATTGTGTTAACATTTTAATTTCCCAACAAATTCAAATAACATTGTTCATTTACATACTAAAAACTACAAAGTTAATAGAAAGAAATTAATTGAAAGATTTTTGGGTGTCCTTAGAATTCCCTCATTTGGATACCAAAGAAATTTTATAAATTTCAGCACGAGAAAATCAAACTCAATTTTTTTCCCATTTTTTTTCTTTAACTAAAAAAGTGTATCCAATTATTACAGATGAAGATCCAAACTTACATGGTCTTGTACGCTGGGCTTTGAATCATAAACATACCGGCTTTGAGAACCAGACCCACCAATATTAACGACCTGTGATGTTTTCATTTCTTCACCAGCTAACAATGGCAAGCTAGGATGCACCGAACGGTCTCGATTAAAAGTAGGGTTACTACTTTGGACGGCACGGATTCGCCACAACGCCAAGGGGCTACCGTTAATTGGAGCTGACTGAGAGTAGGAGCTATGGCTTCCATAATACCTATTTGTAGTAGCAATGGCACTAGAATTGCTGTTCCACGATGGATAAGCTGGACTAGACCCCAGACGATAATTCATTAGCCCGTAGACATGAGCGTCCGAGAGGCTGCTATGCACCATGGCCGACTGAAGATGAGCTCGTTTGGCGTGTTGGCGCTCTCTCTTATGCGCGTTCTGGTGACCACCTAAGGCTTGAGACGTCGGAAAGTTTCTGCAACAGTAATGGCATTCGAATCTCCGGCTGCTCTCGCCATTATTGTTCTCGCTGTTGTTGTTATTGTTGTTGCTGCTGCTGTTGTTGTCTTTAGCGTCGTCACCGCAGGCATTGGTGTCGGCGGACTCGGAATCGTCGGTGGTGGCGGTGGCCGGATCACCTCCTCCGAATTCTTTACCGAAAAGCCGAATGCCCTTTTCTTTGACAGGAGCAGGTCGAATGAAGGGAAGCTGGGAGAAGGATTCGACGTTCATGAAATCGTGAGTCTCTCTCTCAGTAGCCTTGTCCATGAGAAAAAGGGTACGTAAGTACGTACGTAGCTAGTATAGCTGTGCAAGTTAGCAAGGGAAAAGAGAGGAGGACGGTGGTGGGTGAGGTGCACACCTCAACCTTAACCTCCGAGGAAGAAAGAGAAAAGGCAGAGGAAATTTGGAAGGAAGAGAAATGGAGGTAAGAGTATTGAGTTGTATGTGGGGGGCGGTGAGGGGAAGAAGAGGCTATTGTGGGGCCTATAAAAGAGAGTTGAGTCTGAACAATTGACAATTGGGGGCTGACCCATCTGAGAGTGAAGCCCCTGACAAGACCACAAGTTTTGACACTGGCTTTTGCTTCTCAAAGTACCACCTTAATTTTGCTTCCCTTTTTCTTTTTTTTTTCTTTTTGTCGTATGGAAAGTTCTTACATCTCCTATCTTTTTCATTATTTTCAATCAACCCCTACTGTCTTATATATATATATATATATATATATGTGTAATTTATAAGAATATATAAACATAAATGTTGACCATGCATGTTTCACTATTAATTTGCATGTCTAAGGTACAATTAATAATAAGATTCGCGGATGAGTAGTGATATGCCTCGGTGTTTGGAATTTACAAACTTTAGTATACAAGTAGCTAGATGGTTTTATAAGGTACTTCATCGGGAATAAGAAAAAGATATAGCCTTTTCATGATATTAAGCTTTCATTATTGATTCCCTTTTCCTCGTAATCTCTTTTTCATTTTTTTAATATATTTATATATATATATATATAAATTTGTTCCTTAATAATCATTTTTCGTTATTAATATTTGATAAATATTGATCATATTCATAGTTTATTATTATATTTAATAAAGGATTGAGATGTAAACACAAAAAGTTATTGCCTTCTAATGATAAGACATGTGGTAATAAATTTGTGAGAAATCGAATTTTTCATTATTAATATTTGATTAATGTGTTATTATGTAATAAATATATAAAGAAAAGGAAGGGAGAAAAAAGTTATTGTCTTATATTGGTAAGACACGCTGTAATAAAGAAAGAAATGCATTAAGTATAAATGATCACTCTCCTATAGGGAATCTGAGATTGCTACATTTGGTTTCGTTTTTTTTTTTTTGAGAAAGTATTTGATTTCATAATTAAATATAATTTTTTTCAAATTTGAAGATAAGGGGAAACATTATCTTAGAAAACAATGATACTGGAAGTATATAAATATAAATACATAATATTCCTTGATACCTACCATAAGATTTTTTACTGGCAATGCCAAAACCCCCAATATTGTCTAAATGTCTATTTAAAAAAATTAAAAAAAAAAAAAAGAACCCTGAAACCTGTAAAACTGATCATAAATGAGAAGTTTTTTATTTATTAATTTTTCGTGAAAAATGAGAAGTTGATTTGATCGCTCTATATAGTTCATATACATAAATATATACCACTTTCATTTTAATAATTGGGGCTATTTTCACTTCTCTAATGTTGCATAACACATGGTTCCTTTAGCATTCAGTGTGATGTTATTGCTACCACCATAATATAATCAGTTATTAGTTTTATCAGCAATAATGACTCATTTAGCAGCCTGCTACGTTATTTTAATAAGAAAGACATTGAAATCAAATTTTATTAGATTATATATGATTTTTGATTGATCGTGGTTTAAAATTTCTTTTAAATGTTTTCATGAAGTTGATTTGACTATAACGTCAAACTCGATCTCCCATCTTCTTTAATTGATTAATATATTTTATTAACTGCTTTAATTCAAAGTTTACGAAATTTAACACTATTCATTTATGCACAAGTAACTTTCATACTTGAATTTTGGTAAATAAAGAATATTTTAATTTATGATTTTGATACATTCTATATATGCAAGAATATATATTTACGATTTTTTTTAATTTAAAAAAAATCACAATTAGCTGCTATAGTTTTATATCTGGTTGGTGGTGCACAGGATGACAAAGTAATTTTCACCGCATGAAATGTAAAACATTATCAGCAAATCTATCTCTTCCCTCTCATTCTCTAACAGTCACCTCCTAGTTATAATTAGTATTTTTCTTTTTCTTTTTAAATATTCAACTTGATTGGTAACTCTGTCATGTGCTTGACCCTACTACATTGTAAATATTTCTTTTCTTTGTTTATCTCTCAAGGACCATCAGGGAGGGGTACTGGCAGTTGGTGTTGCATCTTTATAGCATTGTTGGCTGTTTTATATCTGTCTCAGGGCTTCTGCAAAACCTGTGGTCCTACAACAATCTTAACAATGTAGATTATCAGAGACTTATGATTCTCAGTTGTATATATTAGCCAAATTAATTAATAATATTGGTTGTTGGAAGACCAAATTATATCTATCGCTTCCTTACTAATTATAGAAAAATTTCAGATATCAAATTTTTAATTTTCAAGTTTTTCGAAATGACATGGCTACTGGCCTCTAGGATTGTTCAAGTTTTAAATTTTTAAATAAATAGTGTGGCATTCTCTAGTGCATTTGAGAAGAATTTAAAAGTCTAAAACTTAGAATTTTGTAATGAAAAGGAAAAATAATAAATTGAAATAGAGTATAGTTAGTGTACTTTTTAAAGTGATTGTAACTGTTATCAAAGAAGATGTTAACTCTACTAATTAAGTGAAAGGAAGAGGCTTCCTGACGGAAAACTACTAAATAATGGAAATTAAGGCTTATAAGTATATAGCAATATGCCATTTTTTTAATTAATTTGCAAGAGAATTAGGGAGAGGGAGAGAATGGGTGTTATTAAACATATATTAAAAGAGATATTAGAGATTTCAAATTTTAAGTTTTTAAATTCTTCCCAAATTAATAAAAAAAAAATAGTAGTAATTATTTGAATTAAACCTAAGCGGTGTGGCAACCCCTTGGATTGCTGGAAAGATTTGAGATTCCAAGCATTTTTCAAAATCTTATGCATTGTTATTTTCTATAAGAAAAATTATTGGAATCATATGCACCCCGAATAACATGATATGTGTCATGTTAATTATTGAATAAAAAATAAAATATTTATTAGATGTTTTCCAACTTAGTATCATTATAAAAAAATGCATTAATTTTAAAATTTCATCTTTTCTAAATAGGATTTTAATATTAGCATCCAAATATTCTTTAATTAAGTTGAGTTGTACAACTTATATATATATTTTTTTATATTTGCTATCTCTACGTATATTATATGATATCCTAACATATATTATATCTACCTCGTTCAAACGAAATGAAGGATTAAACACAATGCATTCCTAGATTAATATGTTCTATTCAAATTAATTCATTTTTCAAAATTAGATATAAAGAAGACGTAAGAATCGTCATACTTTCAAGTTATTACTTTACTGCCCACATTTATTTCCAATATATATATATATATATATATATATATATATAGGAGCATCATATCAAATTAAATTTAGAGCCGGCCCACTAGAAGTTTCTTGAAAATTTAAAAATAAGTACTGATGATGAGAAAAAGATATATATAGTTCTAATAGTGTTGTAGTACGTTAGGGATTAGGTGAGCGATTTATTTTATTAAAACAGAAACAAACAAAAATCCAAAGCTAAATTTTTTTCACATCCTAAAGCGAAGGAAAGGAATATATATATATAAATCCCTCAGACTTATTTCTTTCCTTCTTTCGCTTCTTTTAATAACAAGGGAACCCCACTTTCTTTTCTCTCTTTAACCATAAAAATGAGGTATGAGGTACTTTCTCTGTGTTTGTTTGTGTGTGTGTGTGCGTTTGTGTGTGAGAGAGAGAGGTGAACTAATTGTTATTATATATGTATAAGGAGTTTTATTTAGGGTTCTGGTGAAAAAGTACTGTAAATTTTATTTGTATTTTGCGTTAACTGAAATAGTAAATTAATGATAATTTTGGAGCATTTTCTGGAAAAAAAAAAAAACTGTCTGCCTCATTCATGCATGCTTGACTCGTTTAGCAATTATTCCAAACCCCAACTGCCTCTCACTTGTTTCATAATAATTCTACCTCTTTCTTAATTTTGCCATCCCTAGACAAGTCACTATCTCTCTCTCTCTCTTACACAATCACACACTCATTTCTCATACATATAATTTCTAGCTCTTTAAGTTTTTTCTTATCAATTAAGATATTAATTAGATGAGAGCAACGTGTATATATATATCTAGCTTTTGCTTTCCAACTTGGTGCAAACTTGCCCTCAATTTGGCATATGTTTAGTATCAGATTCTTTTTTGTTTTTTTCAGATTAATTTTAAAGGGAATTAATTAAGCTAGCTTCTTTGATGGTGGCGTGGGATTATTTTGGCTTTAATTAATTTTGCACCCTTCATCAATAGTGACCCCGTTGGCTAATATATAACTAGCTCTTACACCAAACACAAACATGCCCTTAGAAACCCACGTATATATAATGTATATTATCTTTCCAAAACCCTAACAACTTCGCTTCAACCATTAAAGTCTTATTCGTATAGGGACTTTGAGAGGGGACCAATTCATGGGTTAAATGCAACTGCACCACTAGTTATAAAAAAAGTTGGATTATTATATGTGAAACCCACCACCCTCTTTTGTTTATATATATATATATATATATATATATATATATATATATATATATATATATCTTTCCTTTGCCTCGTGATGTGGCAACATCGTATGCGACGTTTCCTATCCCTAAAAGAACGATCAGGCGCACCTTTATTTGATAACTAGCGAGCTTGCAATTTTATTATAGTTAACCATATTTCTATGAATTATATAAGGACATTAATAATTCTGATTTGAGGTTTTATCAATATTAAATCAAATTGTATAATATTTGCTTAGAGATGGAAAATCAAACTTTATAACCCCACATCTTTCTCCACGTACTTAAATCTATACATTCAAATATTATTTGCATTCATGAAATAAAACTGATAATTATATACTTCAACAAAGTGTTCAAGTTTAATTTACTTGTACTTTTTTGTAGGACTTGGTAGATCTTCAACCCTACTCTCTCTTAGAACATGAATTTATTAATCGCACATATGCATGTACATATGTATAATTTATATATAGAGAGAGAGTATGTGGTTTATTATTAATATTGATGGATGATATGTCATCTCCATATGTATGTAAATTTGTACATCTATATATGCATGTTATGGCTTGAATGATGGTTAGCGTCGTGTAAAACATGTGTGAGTTAGGTATTTGGTTTAATATCACTTTTTGGATCAGAAACATATATAACATATATTGTGGTTATGGAGGTGGGAATTTAGATTGAAAGGTCGACAATATTTATGGGGGAAGCCTTGGATAGAATTGACTAAACATTGCAATCTATAGGAGGGTCATAATAGAGAAGTTTCAAAGTTTATGTTTAATAGTTTCCAATAACTTACCTGAAACGTCTTTTTATTAATGTTACGTAGGCCATATTTTGATAAGAAAAGGCCATCTCCACCCTCTTTGGTGCCGCTTAATAACCCACATAGATATATATATATATATAATATATATATATATATATATATATATATATATATATATATATATATATATATATAGAATATAGATCACCTATTCCCTTTCAAATATTCCTTAAATATTACAATTTGAAACCTAATTTTGCTTCTTTCATTTGGATGATATCAAATTCTAATAAAAAGAGATATGTAAGAAAGAAGGGGCAGATGATTTGAATTCATACGTTTATATGTTATTGCTTAATTTTCTTTCTAATCGGCTGACAACCAATAGATGCATACAACTCTAAATTACAACCAATACGATACAGGGAAAAAAAAGTTTCAAAATCGTGATGAAAAACTAATTTAGTTATAGTAAGTAGTATAATTTACATACATGTACCCTCTATTTATAAGTTTTGCAGTCATTGTATTTGTATAATGATGGGTGTGAGGTGATGATTTTCTTATATTTCCATTAATTGCACATAATTTGGTAAGATGACTTAACTGGGAACGTTCCCAAATAAATAAATAAATAAATAAAAATAAAAAAGGAACATGTGAAGAAGAAAGAGTCCAAATAGAGTTCTGCATGGAAACAACAAAAGGGTCGCCATCTAAAACAACCCTAATTCTCTTTAAAGTAGTAATTACAAGAGTAGGACTTGTTTGGCTGAGCAGTACTGTGTCTTGTAACTAAGATCCTTTTTTCCCTCTCTCTCTCTCTCTCTCGCAGCCGCGGTGGTGTTTTATTGTCTGTAAATGAAATGGGGTTTTTAAAAGGGAGAAGAAGAGTCACTGTCTTGTTGTTCCTTATCACTCTTTCCCATTAGGTGGCCTGAATGTGACTTTTAATTGTGTGTATATGTGTCTGTCTCTCTACCTCTCAGAAGTTCATGTATATATATCATGGTCTTTGCTCTTCCTTTGTAAGTTATTACATGCATATGTGTGTTTATATATATATATATATATATATATATATATGTATATGTATGACCAATCTTCAATTCCCTCCCAAGCTGCAACCAAAATTATGTGTTACGGCCAGTGGGTGTGGACCAAATAGATAGACCTAGCACACATATTTGTGGTCATCATGTCCTTTTAACCAATCCCTTGTTCCGATGCAGACATTATTCTTACAAACTTTGTCACTAGCTACTCTCTCTCTCTCTCTCTCTCTATATATATATATATATATATTATTAATTTCTTAATTAAAATTAAAAACGTTTTTAACAAATTTCATTTCCTCCATCATACGCCATGTGATTATCAAGATTTACTTTGAGTTTTGAAAGATCCTGTCTTTTAATTAGTCAGTTGGACTTAATAAAGAGACAGCTATATAATATTTTCAGATAGATGTTGGAAAATTTTAAGACGATGGGTGCTTATTTTGCTGCTTCATTTATTAGACTAAATTAAAATCCGTACAAAGCTAATAAAAAAATTAGTAATTTGGTTTCTAGCCAAACTAGTTTTAGCTCACTGTGTACGTATGGAGTGTAATAATAGATTCAGAGAAATATATACATAGAGAATTATTAGTAGTACTATTTTTGCTTCTTGCATGCATGTACTTCAATTGATTTAATGTGTAAAGAAGACAATATATATTATTATATAGAGTAGCTAGAATACCTAACACACAAACAGGAAAAATGAAATTATTTTAGTAAATTAATTCAGCAGTAGTACTACTATAAAAGACCTATATATTTAGCTAGCTAGCACTTGTTCTTTTAATAATATCATGCCCAAGATCATGGCCTCCCCACAGTGAAATTAATTAATCGCCTAAATATTTGACACAATTAGCTAGCTACGTGTATATACATGTGTATACATATTAAACATATTCCACGTGTCTCCAGTCCATTGGTTGAGAATCATAAGAACCCTCAGGAGTTGGCTCCAGAGGATTAAGATAAAATAAAGGGTAATGAACCAGACATTCCTGTTTGCCTTTTCATGGATCACATGTGACTTCACTTGACATATATTCTAAGAGATACAAAGTCAAAAAATTAAGGTGATGGATGAGATATTTTTGGAGCAGATCAGAAACAAACAGAAGGCAGGAATGTAGATAAAAGGAAAACCAAGGCATATTCATATTTATACAAGTGGCAGTGAGAACATCAGAGCCCCATCTTGTTTAATAAGCTCTAGCTCTATACCTCTCTTTCTCTTAGTAAAGGATAAAATTAAAGCATATATAACAACATGCATATATATGTGTGTGTGTATATTGTATATGACTGTATGACCATGATGGATGGTGAGCTTTCTTCTACTTGCAAGACCCTTAACTGTCATTATAAGGATAGCTCTTTGAACTCCTTCAATTAAAAGCTTGATGGGTATGATATCATTGTTGTCTCTGAAACTGAAAGCCTTTGGACCACAATTGTGGGCATCTTTTTCAGATGTTGCATTAATTCTGTGGGGCAATACTTTTGTATATGTATGTGTGTTTGTGCGTGTGTGTGTGTGTGTTTGTGATATCCCTGGTCCCTTAATATGCCTTCTTTATCTATTATTAATAAATTGACATATATATCAAAAACATTGTTTTGGGTATATATATACATATCAATAAGTATCCCAAGCAGCAGGACATGGTTAATTAATATCGGGTATTTAATTAAATAATAATTTGTATATATATGATAACAAAGCATTAGTAATTTATTAACAAAAGTACGTAGTAATATAGCATGCATCATATACATACATGATGGGTAATAGCTATTCCCAGAATCTAACACATGCCATAGTCCATATCTATATTTAAACGAAAGTAATATTGTCAAACATTTGCAAGGGGGAGCTATCAAGTAATTTCTAAAAATATCACTAAATATAATTAATTATGACCCAAGTTCTCACTCTTATTGATATATATATATATATATATATATATATAGTAATATTGTCAAACATTTGCAAGGGGGAGCTATCAAGTAATTTCTAAAAATATCAATAAATATAATTAATTATGACCCAAGTTCTCACTCTTATTGATATATATATATATATATATATATTAGACATGATTAAAATGCGGGGTCAGATGAAGACAAGGTTGTGAGTTGTGACAATAATGAAAAAGCCTTGTATCATTTATATTAATTAATTGCATCTAATTAGTCACTTTTTATCATTAATGATCATATATCCATTTTGAATTTTTTTTTAATAAATTAAGAAAATTGAGTTAATGAACAGATAAAGAAAATCAATAATACTAGGGCTTGGTAAATAAGTTGGTGGCCCTAATAATACTGGAATAAAATAGTTTAATTAGTTTAATTACTATGCAGTAATTAAAATCAAATCAAAGATTGAAATATACTACCGAAACAAGATCTTCAAACCATTTTTTGTTTCAACGACAAGCTTATATAATGGTTAATTTGGATTAAAAAAAAAGGCTTCTCCAATTTGAAACATATATATATATATATATATTTATATAGTTTGTTTAAAACTTCCATTTTCTAAGGAGAAAGAAGATCAACTTCACCTGAATAATGAGCAAACTAATTAAGTTTATGAGTTTTACTAAATAAAGGACTTTGTTTCTCACACCCACCACCACCACTGTACCCTTTCCATTTCGGGTAGCAAGGGAGTGTATTTAAAAAAATGATAGATGTCAGTATTGGAATTCGTACTGATGGTAAATTTTAATTGACTACGTGTATTATCATTAGAGTGAACCTTATAAGATTCACTCCCCAATTAAGTTTTTATTATAAAACCTTTTTCATTTCCACGTACGTTAGCTTCAGGACTCATTGGTGCTAAATAATGCTACTCATAATTAATCATTTGAACATTAATTTTTTCCAAAAAAAAACTTATTAATTTATATAAAAGTACAAAAAATAATAATAATAATAATAATAAATGCAACCTTTCAAGTTTGGTAATAAAAGTAAATATAAAAACGAAAGGACAGGAAAAGTAAAAGTAGTCATTGAGATAGAACCAGACTGATGATGAAGAGTAATTGTTATGTTGCGATGCACCCAATGTTAAACTTACCAAGTTCAGGGGTGACAAGGACATGCATGCACTCTGAAATTAAGTTTGTTTACTTTAATTTCTTCGAAAATTTTAGAGCTCATATAAAATTATTATTGTATGCAATTAATATATATATATATATATATATATATATTTATATTTATATTTATATTTTACCAGTTGCCCTACTTGTGGGTTTGGTTGTCTGCATGATTAGTACTCACAATAATGATCGATATAGAGAGAGGGAAATCTAGAAGGAGATCGAGAGAGAGAGAGAGATGTCATTCACATTTCTATGTTATTATTATTTTTCTTTTTCTTTTTCTTTTTTTTTTTTTTGAGTTTGACATTAAAGTCTCACAGCCTTAGTATCTCTGAATTTGGTAGTTGTAAGTTAACGACGTTCACATGAATAATGTTCCCCCCATTTACTTCAATCACTGGAACTTTGGTCCACATCTTTATTTTAAGATGTTGACGTAAGAGAAACATTTTTAATCATCCCGATTCTTGTTTTCTTCTATTATCTATTCCATTAATTATAATTAAATATTCAAAATAATCCAATCTAATATGAAAAAATACTAAAAGTAATGTTGTTTGAGAACTAATATAGTACTGCATGCACTGTAATTAACATTTGTCATTAATAAATAGAAACAACATTTTCTTTTTTTATTATTGTTTTAGCCATATAGCAAATTACATGTAATATTAGAAAATGTCATATATATATATATATATATATATATTTGGCCGACGGCAGAGAGGTGAGGATTTTGTGTCCATGCATCGACAAGAGAATCTTTTTCTTGAATGAATAAAGATTATCCAAAAGTACAATGATCAACATGGTTTCATTAAAAATCCCACACGAAAAAAATAACAATAATAATAACCCAAGTTTTTTTAGGCCATTTACCCCAGTGAGAAATAAATATGCTCTTTTTTCTTCAAGTTTGGTATTTACTTTTCTACTTTATTTTGGCAGTCTAACATGGGCAACTTGACCTTTCCTAACATGTTTTGCAGCTGTTGTTCCACGGTACTTGTTGTATATATAGATGAGAGAGAGACAGAGAGAGAGAGAGAGAAGGGTTACGTAGTCCATGCAGAGCAGAGAATGGTAGGGCATAGTACTTTAGGGTTTTGATAGATCGATAACAAATGCCCTCTGACATGCCTCTCAAGTGAAAGTGGTCCTAAACCAAAGTACCTTCCAATGTCTAGCTTGTGTTTTTATCTTCTTTTGCACCTCCCCACTACCCTCCACACACACACACATACACAAACACATAAATATTTTGTATTTTCCTTCCAATTGTTTACTACTTGTAGGACCCTTGATAGTGCATTGAGTGATGGAAATAAATGCTTTAATAACTTCCAACCTCATATACATTCACACACACACTATTAAACCAGAAGCTTTTTCATTTTTTAATATCTAATATATATTCAAGTACAATATCAAAATTTAACTAGTTATAGAAACCCAAATTCACAGTTTTGTTCCTTGTTTTAGCACTCCTATGTTTCTGCACAGCACCTGTTAGATTTTTATCACTGTTTACTTCAAAAAGGAGAATCAGTGCCCAACTGTTGCCAAAATTCTCTCTCAATATTGCTTTGTCTACCTAAAGACTTCTATAATCACCAAGTCAAGGTGAGGCCAATGGGGTCCATGATACTGATATGTATTTTGGATCAGCAATTCCATCAATTATTAGCTCTCTAGGTTTTATCCTAAGAGCTTTTTTGGGGATAACCCACATACATATATGTAACCCTTTTGATTGAAAAGTTTTAAACCTTACTTATTGATTTCATCAATATTGGATTTTTTCAAACCCCACATCCAAAAATATTCATTTTGGGGTCCAATCTAATAACTAGAAATTTAGGTTTTTAGTTATTAAATGATTTTCCTTTCTGAGACAGAGATCGTATATAATTGGTGGACAAACTGTCCTCCATATTCACAGCTGGAATATTGGTTTCTGATATATACATATATATATGAATTATTAGAGCAAAGCAATTCAACTTCATGTTCAGGCCCAGCCCCATTATTTGGTGAACTTTGGCAATACGCACCTTGGATGTCTTACTAAAACAATTAGGTTATAATTCTAGTTAAAGTATGAGTTGTACGTTTTTAGTAACAGTGAGCTAATGATGACACTAATTAATATTATATGATTAGTGATAATCTTATATTAATCACGACCCATTTTTAATTTTTATATAAATAGATGAAATAGGAAGAAAATTTACGATAAAATGTCACCATCTTATCTATTTCATGATAGGTGGCTTGTACGTAGCTAATTCACCAATTTTATTCCTCTATTTCTTTTTTTTCCTTTTTTCTCTTCTTCTTCTAGTAGGAATACGTTTGTTGATGATTAGAAGCAGGGGCAGGATTGATTGAAGAAATTTAGGGAACTAAATTTAAGCAATACTATTAAGTACTTCAATCACTAAATTTCCATGCAATCATTATTATCACACTAAAGAGAGAACATGGCTTTGAAAAGATTAGAGCTGGATATAGATGCCTATTTTAGAACATCTATCTTTCATTTCATGGTTACAATTACTTGAAATCTGTACGTTGTTACTCGTTTTACAGTTAGGTTATCTGAAATTTTTACTTATTACTCGTTTTATGGTTATTTGTTACTCATTTATGATTATATTGCATAAAATTTGTATTTTTTTTTTGTCACCCAACGCGTATATAATGTAACGAGACTTGTTGCAACGTAACTTTATTGTGTACGTTGTTACATACTTTATGTATCGCATTACCAAGATTATGATATGTTAACCATGTTTTTTTTGGGGTGAATCATAAAATTTGTACCTGTACATAGTGGCCATGATGCTTGAAATTTATGCATCGTTTACTTTGAATATGCTTTTGTTTAATGGAAATCACTCATTTTTAATCACATTTAAAACTTAAAAAAATTTAACCCCAGCATGCCAGCACCGCATCTAAACCAAACCCGAAATTAGCTGAATCCGAGAACACTAGCAATAACAATTCAAATAGAATCCAAGTTTTCCTCGTATTTGCACGTAAAAATAAATAAATAAATAATAGAGAGAGAGAAGAGAAAAAGCAAGATCAACTATGGGTCAGTTCATTCAAGATAGTACAAGAGTAGCTATTCCAAGTAAGATGGTCTAGTTTATCAGAAACTTGAGGCAGCAATGGAAGAGTTCATCTCATTGAGAATGCGGTAGTAGGTGGTGTGATCTGAGGTGTTTCTGAAGCCAGGAAGAAAATCTGTAAAGAATCTCAGAACCGCAGCCAAATGCTGCCAGTCATTGGACGCAAATGCCGCCTCAAGAAACAACGATGGTCGTACAGTATACACCTGCACAATATTCACTCATCTCCTTATGTGCGTATACAACTTTGCAATTTAGAACATAAATCACATTCTCTGGCATTCCTTTCTATTTAGAATAGAATTTCAGTAAAGAGATTGAAGAAAAGAATAGACGATAGTGGATTACAAACCAAATATGATAGATTAGTACTCTTTCATGGAATTGGCAAACGTAGGAATTACCTTATGCTTCCGCACATATCGTAATGCTTCAAGGTAGTATCCCTCTTGGACTAGTAATAACACATAGTCATGATGTAAAGAGAGCTGCCTTAGCATGTCCAGTCCCAACTTCCTTGTTTGGGAATTTTGACGGCCAGACTCTAGGAGTTGCATCGCAACTTCTTTAGAAGGTTCAAGAATCTGTAATGAAAAAGGTGCTGAATATTAACTTCAAATCATACACAGAAAGTGACAGAGAACCTTTCATTAGTATTCAAACTCATATTATAGAAGACATCTACTTGAGACCTTGTTTAATGCAAACAACCCAATCTCTGCATATCGTTCGCCACGTGCTAGTAGTTGTAGAGTCAAAACATACAGATTAGGATGGACTTTCACCTTTTCCAAATTGGCACTGCAAAAGTAAAATAATAATAATAAATCAACACATAATTCCATGAGACCACAGATAAAAGAATACTGATTGTGACAAGAAAGAGAACTAAAAAACTCCCTAAATTTCAAATTCATTGTATTCAATTCTGAAAGCATCTCTAATCATCATCTGTATAAATAGAACCTACTTTAGGCACAAACTCCTCTCACACATAGCATAAGTTCAATCACAATTTGGAAATTAGAACGGAACTTTTATTCATAAATTTTTTGAAACCATGTTACTAAAGACTGCAAATCAGACCAAACCTCCATCTGTTAACTAAGACTAGGATGACTTTGCTTCAAGGGCCTAAATCACTTTTGAGTTTGTAAACTATTACCTGCGAAGGAACTCAACCATGATGGCAACCAAGTAAGAAGGATCTCCAACCATCTCTTCCTCAGCAGGAGAAAAAACAAAAGTATACATCTCATCAGGTGAAACTGCAGGAGAAGTAAGTTGAGACTCCTGCAGCTCAGAAGCACTAGCATTCAAGGGATTGTTGCCAGGTTCAAGTTGATCAACACCAGAAGGTTCAGCTGACTTTCCCCTATCCCCTTTACCATCAACAGAATGAAGATCATTTAAATTGGCCCTTACTGAATCAGGACTTGTACTCTCCTCAGAGTCTGAAGTTGAAAAAGTTAAAGTTTTATTTGGCAATCCACGTACTCCAGCAGTAGATTCGTGTCTGATAGATTTTCCAAGTGCCTCTACTCTACTTGCAGATACATCAGCACTAGATCTAGGGTCTGTAGCATGTGGCACAGCTGAAGGTGATATCTTCTCTGATTTTGTTCCCTTAAGATGATTCCCTGTCTTAATCGAGTGGGAGTGAGAGTAGGAGGTAACTAAAACATCTATAGCCCGGGCAACCATAGAGACAGGTCTGTGTTCGAGAATCGCAGTGCATGCTATTGACAAGGACAATTGTTTAGCCTGTAAGTAGAATTTGAAGAGAAATACTGCCAATTAATATCATAAACCAGCTCAACAAAAGGACAATGAAATAACATAAGGAAAAAAAAGAGCATATAAGCTGCAACATAAAACCATGATAATATGATATCTCCAAATCAAAGTGATGACTATATTTTTTGTGCGACAGATGGCTTGTTTGCAATAGTAAGTATGCCATAAATGCTAAGAATGGAAATCATTTAATTTCAAGTGGATACAAATTCCTGTAGACAATCAAATACAAGAACAAATATATGATCTACCTTACTGACATCCAACTTCCGCCTTTGCAAGAATTCCAGTACTGATGGGACATCTGAACTACTGGCAGAAATTGCCTGCAAGAGAAAGAGAGGGGCATTAGTCACAATAAGAAAAACCATGCACCTTAAAAATATAGCCCAAAAGGAATGAACAACACTTGCCTCCAAGTCTAAATGAATCTTCCAGAGAAACTGAGTAGCAACATCACATATGAGATCAGGAACGAGAAAAGTCCACTCATCTCCATAGATGTTTATTTCATTATCATTTACAACGTGAGCCTCTGAACTTTCACTATCTTCCCTATGTGCTCGAAAGCCAGAAGAATTGGATCTAGGAAAACGCCTCAGCAGCAAAGGAAGTGGAGCAGATATGGGTGCTCGAGAATCTGCAAATAAGTCGTACAGTATAACAACTTTTGCATCAACTTGATGAACAAGCAACACATTATCAACCACACTGATGCCAACCTTGTTTGAATAAATTGGCAAAGCGCCCTGCAAATGTAAATTGAACATTATTATTTTTAATTCATGTTCTTCTCAAATATACCTCTTCCTCTTCCTCTCCTTCCCCCCAACACACACACACACACACGAACATACCCAAGAGCATCCAAAAGTCAACTCACAAATTCTGAAATTTTCTCTCTTTTAAAGCAAAAATTAACCTGTTGTACAACAGCATCACGGTAAAACCTGTACAAGTGCAGAAGCATCGCAACCCTATCAACTTGAAGGCAGTATATTCTACCATAGCTGCAAACAATGGAGAAACATTACATTGGTCTTGGAGAGCAATTTAAATATGGCAAAACTAATGAGAAAACAGAAACCTACACAGTGACAATGAATACATCTTCAGCAGCTAGGACAGGCTTATTGTTAGCCTCGGATTTAGCCATCGCCATCTCAAACTTTGGTAAGCGAATAATCCCAGCAGATGAAAGCTGAGCAAAATAAATAGGATCTGTGTCAGACTGTAAGTGGAAAATTAATAGAAGGTGCAAAATTCATTCAAAGATGTCTGAATAGGAATGAAAAAATTTGTTCTTTAGACCATGAAATAATCCTTGCATCAACCACATAATGTGATGCTTCAAATGAAGAATTTAGATGTCTAAAATATAAGCTACGTTAAAAAGCTAGTGCTCCAACCCATCTGTGCAATGTTTGCCCCATACATAAAAAGCAGAAACAGTTGTGGAACTGATTCCCAATCCTACTTTTGCTGATACACTGAAGCCTAACATAAAATTTCATTTTAGAAAAAATAAAATAAAGATATAGATAGTAATGACAGTGGTATGCATACCTGAAATCCATTGAAGGTCTTGCACTGCATTCCAGAAGCAAGAAGAACCAAGCGACTTTCATGTGTGTAAATGTACCAACTCACGTTCAGTCTCCTTGTATCCACCAACTGAAGTGATTTTGACTCAGATTTGTAAGAAAGTAAGTCCAACCCACTGTGATCAAACTCAGGTTATCAAAAGAGACATAAAAACTTTGGCACATACAAAAGTCACCAAATAATTACCCCTCACCCAACAAAAACATAAAAATAAAATGGTACCATATGTAAACGGAGAATTTTCTCATAAAAGAGAAGTAAATGTATTCCTGAGTTGATATAAATAATGAGGAAAAGGATATTTCTGAGTCTACAATGTCATCAGAATGTAGAAAGGAAGAAGCCCTTCACTCAAGGAGAAAATTTTGAGTAACCTACTTGCATCACAATTGGAAGTAGTCTAACACAAAACCAATATGCAGTACATGATGAAGACCAAATACCTCAGAATGACAGAATAACACCATAATTTATCAAAGATACTAGAATATCCTTTTTTAACTTTAGAGAAAGAGGGAGAGGGACAGAGACAGAGAATTTATCTTCCAATCCACTGAGCAGACAGCTACTTGGTAGGACAGCACATAAAAGTACTTCATTACTCTTCTTCCATACAAATTATACCTTCAATTAACGATCCTATTCATTCTAAACACATCAATATCTATGGATTTGAAGGACATAATTGATCCTTAAATATTCAAACATAGCAAGATGGAAACTCCTCTTACCTGGTCTTTATGATTACGATATCACATAAAGGAGAATCTGTCCAAAAGAATCCCAATATACTCTCTGACTCTGACCTGCAACTCTGAGTAAAAGTTTCCCCACTTTCTCTGTGCCAAAACTGTATCTCAGAAGTGGATCGTTGAATTGCTATCATCTTTCCATCTAAAGAATAACGAATAGATAAAATGGGCCCTTCACTTATTGAATCACACGTAGGAGTAACATTAGGAGCAAAGGGCGCAGTTTTCCAGGAAAAAACCTAAATTTATTTTGAAAAAACATATCAGCAATAAAAAAACAGTTAGTTTTTAAGAGATAAAATCTCAAAAATTAAAACACCAAGCTTGTAATCTGGAAAAATAAATAATATATCATAACGCACACTTTTACTAAATGATTTCTTAATTCCAACTACTCAATTTACCTGATCCAATGTTGGAGATAGGAGCAACTTATTTCCATCATCATAGAATAAACCCCTTGACCCAGGAATACAGCATTTCAAGGGTGGATATTTGATATAAACATGCGACAAAGCACCAGATCCATTCAAACCAACAGTAGACTGTGAACTGGATGCTTTTCCAGACATCTCCTTAAGCCGCCTTTTATATTAGAGAAGTTATGACAGAGTAAAGCAGAACTGCTACTTATTTACACAGACCACTGTAGAGAATTGAACAATCACATCAGTTGAAAAGCATAAGGTATATAGGTGCTGAAGGAGCATTACCAATGCAGAAAAGTAATAGCACACTCTTGCTGCTGAATAAATGAAAGAAAAACCTTCTTTGCATGCTTCCAACTGCTATTTCAAGGTACAGAAAATTCCACTTGATTAAGTAGAGTTTCCACTACAGCGATGAAATTGAAGTACACTCAAGCCTTTCCACGCAACTATTGAAAAAGGAGAAATCGTGCAAATAAAACTTAGTTAGAAGAAGACAAACAAAAAGCTGTCAGGCACTACAACATATTACTTATCAATTATGACAAATTGGTACCACGTTCTGCATGCAACTCTTAAGTGCAAGAAATTCTTTCAAACACATATCACGTTCAACTTCAGGAACCTTTGCTGCAACGCAACCCCCATATTCTTTTGCCTACAAATGAGAAACAAACTTAATACTATGGGCAAATAAACCAACCAAACATATTCCTATACCATCCAAATAAACGAAGCAGAAAGAAACGAAAAGATAACGTTGTAGTTATCCCTTTTTAACATTTTCTATCATCTCCTACACGATGTCAACATTACAAAAATAATTCACCAACACTATCCCAAAATTATAATTAAAAAAAAAAAAAAGAGCCAGCAGCAAACATAAAAATAATGATAAGGGATAACAAAAATGTATAATATAAAGTTTGCAAAAAATAAGTCTGGGTTTTATACATAATTCTACTTAAACTGAACAAAGGGAACGATATGTTTGTAAATCATGAGTTGAAGCCAATCTACAAACCTGAGCCGCACAGTTGATCAAAATGCGGTTAATGGTGGACGTGGTTTTCCTTTCTTTCATGTCCACTATCCTGTGAAAGACATGTTCAATAACAATATTTCAATAATTAATGACTTTCCACAGCAAAGAAACTCATAAGCACAACTACCAACTCTAAATACGAAGTTAGAAATTGCCAAAAGAAATCTTCAAAATTTTAGACAAATCTGGCCCCTAAGCATACTTGAAAAAAATTATTTATATGAAGAACACTTGAAAGTGAATATCTATAACAAAAACTGCAAGCTCAACAAACTATACAACAATCATATCTGCACTAAAACACACAAAGCGAAGCAGGAATGACCCGTTCAAGTCATACTGTGCCAAAATTGGTGCAGAAACAAGCATAAAATTAGCAGTATGAGCAGTTTTCAAAAATTCGTAGTACGCAATTCAATTCGGTTCACTAGCAGTTATTCCTTCACCTCTTTTCAATCTTCCACAATTAAACTTTGCAAATTCTTGTCTTACAAAGGACACGACAGCCTTTGACTTCTATTGCTGCTAATTGCACCGGAATCATAACAATCAAAAACAAGGAAAATTCGGCAAAACACGAGCCAGAGAAAGTGAGGGAAAGTGAAAGAAAATTACCCAGTGGAATGACCATCGGAGGCTTCGGTGTACGTGCAAAGTGAAGAAGCTCGATCTTTTTCGGTAGCAAGGATCTGTAAGTGATTTTGTATAGCGGGGTCAAACTTCACCTGACAGTCGTTTCAACAGAGCCCAAAAAAATAAAAAATAAAAATAAAAATATATATATATATATATATATATTATTAAATGTAAAAAATTCGACAGTAAATGTAATTTTTTATCTTGGGCCAGCGGCCCACCCTTACAAAAATGGGCCAAATGGGCTCTACTTTCTAAACCAAGACCAGCCATTTTTTGAACATTGAGGCCCTTCTTTTATTTTTATTTTTTTATTTTTTTTTTCTGTATTAAATAATTGTTTTAATTAGGCCTGGGCAATGAAGGCAATGACGTTTGAGAATGTTGTCAAATGGGGTAGCCTCTAGTGAGATTTGTCATTATTTACTTAACAAAAAAAATAATTCCAAAAACCTGTAATTACAAAATTTGTATTGAAGTGATAGACAGAGAAAGGAAAGCAAGGTTAATTTCCTCCTTCTTCCTTTTTTTTCTTTTTTAAAAAGTTTACCTTTTTTTATTTTTTTTTTGGATTATGTTAATTACTTTCATGTAGCGGTGAGAAGGAGTTGCTAAATTGGAATTTAGTGCATAAACATGAATGATTAAGCGGAAGTGATTTGTGAACATGCACAAACTATTGTACCTAAAAAAGAATCATAGGCATGACATTCAATCTCATTAAACTTGGACTGAGATTTGCATTCACTACGGGTGCAGTTGTTACCTGTTAGGCTGACCCATGTTGTCCACACTCTAACCCCAAATTAATTAATATTATTATAAATATTTTGGGTAAATTTTATTTACTAACTCGTAGTTTTTTTTCTTTTCTTTTGGTTAGTTACAATCTCATTGTTTAGGGAAAAAAAAAAGTTGGATAGACTTTTTATAATACATATATTATACCAAATGTGTGAATTGGATGTAATTACTAATTAGTTATGAAATTTTACATATGATAGTCTATTTTAAAAAACAAAAAAAATTATAACAAACAATTAAATCATCTAAAATGCACTTTGATTATGTAAAATTAAAAACATTGGACGATAGAGAATTAGTTTTTATACATGTTATGTATAAAGAAGATTAAATATTTGAAATTTTATGCTTCAATTAAAATATCAGGTTTCAGAATTTATTTGTTTTGATTATAAAACTTCAAACACAGCGTCAATTTAAATCCCTTAAATTAGTAAACAATACAAATTCCTTCGATTGCAACATAAGGTATAATAAGATCTTCTTAATTGATTTTTTATATTAGTGAAATGATAATTATGTGCTTTAAAATCCAAAATGATGATGACAACGACTAAAGTACAGCAATAATACCAATACCAATAAGAACAATTATATATACACATAGGGTATGAGGCAGCATAATTAAATTAATAAGACTTTTACACCTGTTTTGTTGAAATTAGTGTTTAAATTCTGATAAATTTCATTTAATATCTCAAGTGCATTTAATCCGGATGAAAGAGATTCAATATCCAAGCTAATAGTTATCAAAAAAAACATTTTTTATTAAAAAAAACAATTATATATATCTGTAGTATATAATAAAATAAATGGGCTATAATATACAATGTGTGATCACCTAAAATAATACCAATGGCTCATCTAACCTCGTAATCTAACTGCAAGCTACTGTACCATTAAATATGGCCTTTGGCATTTTGGGCACAGGGACAATCCATATACCATTATTACCAAAAAAGGACTTTCTTTCACCAAAATAAGAGAGCTCGTGGACAATCCAGTGACTCTGTCATTATTTTCTCGATTAATGATTCCATCTCCCAAGTTTAATTATCGTGTTCTTTGCTTCTAATTGCTGCAAAAAAAATAATAATAATAATTAATTATACACTCCTAATCATCGACCGGAGGCCATTAATCAAATTCATATACCTAACTTCATTTCAAATATAATATTTAATTTATGTCTTCAATCATAAAAGTCTCTTAACTCCTTTGTAACTACTTCTGCATTAATTATCTGATTATAATTAAAAATGAACCAAAGTTGGCAGCTGCAACACTCAAATAACCCCTATACGTACCTAGTTTTTTGGGGTTGGTAAGGATCTCTGTAGCTGGTTGAGCATGTAATATTAATTAATTCCATCGAATGGTTTAGGTAAGGATACTAATTAAGGAATTAGAATAACAGGCATGCATTTATTCATTTTTATATACGCTATATATATATATATATATTAATAAAATCAAATCAAAACAAGATGTTTCTTTTAATCTTTCCTAATATACATTATACATAGTTGTTGACTGAAGTAACAAACAAAAAATGGAGCAGCTGAATTTTCCACACATATTCTACCTCCATCATACCAAGTTAGAGAAGGTAAAGCCCGGCTAGATTATCTTTTATTACTTTCATTGATTGAGGAATCGAATTAGGTTCTAGCCTTCATTTTCTATCTCAAATAACTTAACATGTTAACCTCTGAAAATTTTAAAAATAATAATAAATTTTATTTCTCAATAGATTTATGAGATGATTTTCACTAATTTTTATTTAACAAAAATAAAATTGAGGAATGGGATTGTGTATTTTGTTTTGGAATGTGCATGGGACACACGCGACATGCATCATGGCTAAGTGGCTATTCACTGGCTTTGAAATTGAAAGCCTCGTCGTGTCATGTGGATCCCAAATGCGTGCGTGACTGTCGCAGACAGAGCTAAGCTAACCAGAATTTCCACCTTAATTATTCCCTTTTGGGTTAGTGGCGTGATATAATAATTAATTAACCATCTATTTTGAAATCATTCTGTTTCTTCTTTTTCATGCAACAAAATGTCAATTTTTACTTTCGCACGTAAAAATTAAAGTTTTCTTAGATAGCTTCTAATTAGTATAAAATGAATTTATAATAAGACAAATACATACTTCGCATATATGAAGGTTCTAAAATGAGGCTATATAGCTGTTATTAATTATTAAATGCAACGAGTGAACCAACAGAATTGTCCTGACTCTTCTGACGAAGTAATTAGGGTCTTTCTAATAAGGTAGAGGAATATTAAATATATATATATATATATATTATTATTATTATTTGGATGGTATGCATGGGCATGTACATAAATATATATATATAGAGAGAGAGAGAGAGAGAAGATTCCAACTTATGGGAAGCAAACAAAATAAAATGAAAAGGCAAAGTATCCGAAGACAAAAGGAATCCTTTAGTTGAGTGGCTGTTGGACAGGCTTTCCCATATACATATATATATATATATATATATATATACACATATATATATGAATAAGATAGAGAGGAGATAAATCTATACATACCCAGAAAAAGATTTCATTGAAATTAACCATTTAATTATTAAAAGTCTAAAACCATTCAAAAGGTTTTTTAAAAAATGGTTTTTTTTATAGAAAAATAAGAATTTCTTAATCAATCAAAAAGTGCACATCTTTCTAAATCAAAGATTGGAGAAAAAAAAAGCATCTGGATGTAATTTAGCGGTAAAAAAATTAATTAAGTGATTATATTCGTCTGTGAAGATTGCGATTAGAATATTAATAAGTCCCCGTTAAAGCTCTAAATATACTCAGCTTTATTAAATACCTAATGAAAGAGAAATTATTAATAAAGTAGATTTGAAATGGAAATGAAACTATTAAAAAATAAATTTACTATTATAAACTTCTATAAACTTACAAAATTAAAGCTATTAGGGAAGTAAATTTAAGATGGAGTCGATCAATATGGTCATTCCTCCAACAAGGTTTTAAAACGTTCAACATTACAAACTAGACTATATAAGCTACGTTATTCTTTTCTCTAAAACAAACAGATTTCAAAAACATAAACACTTCCTCCCTCGACATCTTCCACATAATAGCATTATGCAAGTAAACAAGTTGCTCTTTTGATCACCTTGGATGCTTGGAAACTTTAACGGCACCAAGTTTGGACTCCTTTGTTAACATTTTTAATTTTATCCTAATATGAGTTTTCTTCGCCACCACTAATTAAACAGAAAAAAAAAAATCTGTATGAAGGTTATATACTTTTTCTTTCTTCTAATTTTCTCTTAGATTAGGCGGGGCTGTGAAAAAATAAAAGTTTTTAACGCAGTATTTTAGCGTAAAAAATGTGTATCTGCGCTGTATGAAAATAGTAGTCAATCTTTAGTTGAATTTTATATTAATTTAATTATTTTTTTTTTTGGCGAATATTTAATTACTTGTATTTATAGAATTAATATGGTCGGACCATCTTTACTTTTTTTAGTATTTTACCTACTCATGCTCTCTTTAATTCTTTATTTCCAGCTTTGCCAGCTCATGCATGTCCTTTTTTTAATTTGCGTGCCAGGCTGTTACTTTTAAACTATATATATATATATATATATTTTTTAAAAAATACTTAGAATAAGAATTTTTGATAGGTTGATTGATATTTGTCTTATCATAAAATAGATAAAAAAAAAAAAATTACACCTTATTATATTAAATAATAGTTTTGATTATTTTATTAAAATTTTAAAAATGAATTATAAAAATATAATATTTATAAAAAATTTTAAAAATTTAGGATCTCGAGTATTTTTTTTTATAGCAATGCTTTTGAATTTTTATATAAATTGTATATTACCTTTTAAATTTTAATTTTAGTATCGTAATTTTTTGAATTTTTAATTCACGCCAATAATATCTCTTGTCATCTATTCTTTTAAACTTTTACCATTTAATTAAGGATAAATATGAGATTTATAAAATGTTATATATTATATGCAAATTGTTCCCAATTATAAAATTGACATTAATATCTTATAAGCTTTATAAATAGCGGCAAAAATTATCCCTTACTCATAAATACAATTAGCTTTTTATATGTTATCTCTTATATTAGGGCTTATATATATAATAGTATATGAAAAAATAAATTAATTCAAATTATTTAGGAAAAATATATTTATAAATAGTTAAAAAATAATAATTTGTTTAAGAATGTACATATATATATTTTTTATGTTGAAGACTAAATAGGTGACAGGTGAAAAAATAAATTAATTTAAACTATTTAGATAAAAAATATTTATAAACCGTTAAAAAAATATATCATTATTATTATTTTGAATTCTTATAACTTCTGATTGAATGTTTTAGTATATACCCACCGTAAATACAAGTATTAGGTAAAACGGGACACAGCTTTCTTTATTATTATTATTTTTTAATGGAATTCTATTTTTATCATTGTTGATTGTTTTTTAAAGCAAAAGACAATGATAATTCTGGCCTATATATAGTTGTTTATAGATAAGGTGGGGTAAGAAGAATTTCTATAAATAAATTTTGAGTAAAATAGAAAAAAGTGTGAGGGAGATTGGCCATTAAAGTGACCTTAATTGAATAGACTGAAAATCAAAGCAATACATTTGGTGCCACATGGATGATAGGTGAGAGGTATATAGTTACATATAACTTCTCGAGCTAGGTTTTAATTAAAATAACATATGAAATTACAAATTATTTTCACATTTTAATTCATCAACAATTAAAAAATATATTTCATCAAAAAATAAAAAATATAAATTTATCACGTACCTAGGGTCATAATTCTCATCATTGCCAATATATTTCTATTTCACTTCTAATATTAAGAAGTGTGTATAATAATTATTGGGCAATAAATGCCTACATTTTTCAATAAAGAGAAAAATGCCAAAATTTAAAATAGTAATGTTGTTATTATACGATTTTCTACTGGCGATGATGCTCTTACTCGCTACATTATAAAGGCAACAATTTTGTTAACCGCAACTGATTAGCTTTAAAGATAACACAATTTTCCATGATTGATAATATGATAGACGGCTAAGATGAATAGCTCTCTGTTCAGGTCCTTAGTAAGTACTGTACGTTCTCATTATTGGATCACTCCAATGCTACTGCTAGAGTCGCAATGGTTGTTGACACGTATGGTCAATGTCTGTATTCATTTTTCCCGAGGCTACTAGCCAGAGCACGTCAAATTTTTCAAAGGGTACAACCTCTAGTGTCGGAAAATACTGAAGACAAAAAATAATAATAACAAAGACAAAAAATAATTATATTGTTTTTTTCTTATGAACATATTAATTATTAATTATATTGTTTGATCGTGTATTTAAAGTTATTTTTATAATTTTAAAAAATACATAAAACAATATTTTAAAATCTTTTAGAAAAGCTCGTCGCGGAGTGACGCGGACACAAGAGTTGGAATTTTTTTTTTTAATAGCTGTTGAGTTCTAAACATGGTATCTGTGAATTAAATTTAAAAATATAAGTTTTTTTTTCTAATTTAATAAAATGAAGAAGCATAATAAAAAAATAAATTAAAGAGAAGGTATGGGTACAAAATATTATCAATTTTTTTATTTATTTCGTGTTAATACTGGTAATATGGGGCCAAAAAACAAAATTTACAAAAGAAAAAGAATGGTCGTCTTTTTCATGCAACGGCTAATGAGGCCCCCCGTTTGGCCAATATGTGTTTTTTTTAGGGAGAAAGGTTTTTTATTAATGACTTTTACTATTTTAATTTTATAATTTTATTAATTATTAACATATTCTTAACTTATTTATATTTAATTATATATTTAATAATAATAAAATTTAAATTAATTAATTTATATTTTTAACAGATTTTATTTATTTAATATATTAAATAAAATTAAATATATTTAAAATAATAATAAAATTTATCAAAATTTCATTTGACCAATATATTTAATGTGCTTTCAAATCCACATACAAAATAACCAAAAAAAACAAAAACCTCAACATATTCAGCCACGTGAGCAATCATCATGAAAGTTTATTATTAAACATTTATTCCAGGAAAATAGAGTTAATCGAAATTTGTAATTAATTTTCTCCGGAAAGTTAAATTTCTTCAATGTGAGCAATTCTGACAATATGGAACGACCACACTAGACACGTAGCCAACCGCCATTGGCCCCACCCGCTCGTCTCTAACCTCTCATCCAGTCATCCCTCATCGCACGCGATTCCTGTGAGCTTTAACAGTCACAGTCTCTCCCTCCCGCGAGTGTGTTGCCTTCCTGTCTGCGCGCTAAAACATATAAAATACAATAAAAAATAAAAAAAAACAAAAGTTGTAGAAAAATTACACTGACCCACCGTTTCAGCCTTTCACCACTCGCTCGCTACTTTCTCTCTCTCTACAATCACTCGCTGCTTTCTCTCTCTACATCTATAGTCGTAGGTGTGTGTGTATGATTATCTTCTCTCTCTCTAAAGGTTTAGGATTGAGAAATGCGGTTTGCCTTTTGACGAAGAGCATCGCTTACAAGGCAAGTAAAAGCTTAATTAGAAAAAAGCAAACAAATTATTTATTTATTTTTATTTTCTTTTGTAAATTCAGCTCAAATATTTCTGTCTGGCTCTCTCTGACTTGTGATGATGATGATGGCCTATTTGTTTACTTTCTCAGTCACACGCTCTGTTAGATCCGTTTCGCTCTGAGTTCGAAGAAGATCTCTGTATAAAACTCACTTAGCTTCTCTGTAGTACTGGATATTTTGGCTAGCAATGCTCGTCTGATTTTTGTACAGGTAATGTTCGAATCTTATCTTCAATGAGCCTCCATTTGGTTAGGTGTGCATTGAAAGGCTTGGAAAGTCAAAATAGCAAGTAGTTTTGTTTAGCTTTGTTGAGTAGGTTATTTCCATCTTCGTAGAAATTAAAAAGGAAAAAAAAGAAAAGAACTGTTTTTGTTTTGTGAATTTTCTTCATCGCGTTTCCCCTTATGGTCGTCGAGGAAAGAAGGTAAAGTAAAGGATAAATTGGATAATTATGGCCTCGTTATTTTTGTTTCTTCATTACCTTGGACTGGTTAAAAAGAGTGTTTTTTTTTTTTTTTGGGGTGGGGGGGTTCTTTTTTATTTTCATTTTCCTCGCATTAGGTCTTTAATAATAGATTGTGAACCCTGGAAAAAATGGTTTCATTTTCTCTTTCGGTGTAAGCTTTCTCGGCATTTTTCTATGGGGACTAAAAGATACCTAAAAAATGTTAGTTTCTCGAAGGCGGAAGGTCCTGAAAATTTAAAGTTTGTCTTAATTGATTTTGTGTCACTTATTAAGTTGACAATTGCCAACGTTTTAAAAGAGTTTTATTAGACCAAGCAATTTTTATTTGAATAGCTAATTCTCAACATTTACTGCGTTTTCAAGCAACCAAACATGGTATTCAAAGATTTTTGACATATTGAAGAGTTGAAGGATCAAAGCTGAGTCTTGATTGATATTGAAATTGAATTATTCTCACTGTGTTGAAGGATTGACTTGTAATGGCATCAAGACAAGGATCGAGGTCGAAAAAGTTGAGTTCAAGCAATTATAAAGCTGCTAATTCTCTTTCGTCTTCGACAACATCATCTTCTAAACAATTTGTGGAAACGTCTATTGATGGTCAAAGCTCTCCAGCATCTTCTTCAGCTCGCAGTAAACCACAATACTTCTACTCGGAAAGTTTACCATTGGATGTGGAGAGATCAAAAGAAAATGTTACAGTAACAGTTCGCTTTCGACCTCTCAGGTGCATTTTTCTTTTCCAAATCATGCTTTATGGATGACGTTTCATTTTTGAGTACTAATTAAGTTGTTTGTGATCTCTGTCTGGGATAGTCCAAGGGAAATTCGCCAAGGAGAAGAGATTGCATGGTATGCAGATGGAGAAACTATTGTGCGGAATGAGCATAATCCATCAATAGCATATGCTTACGGTAATTAAGTAGTTTCCAATGAAGCTTAGTAGTGTGTTGTCCATACATTGATTGGTTGCATAAATGAAAATTATTTCATAAAATAGATTGGCTTATTATATTGTTATGCTTCTACATGATTTCTTCCAACAAATGAGAGGTTTTTTTATTGAGGGTAATTTTTTGGAAAAGAGGTTTTTGATAGTAAGAAATGGCAACGTAGTGGGATTTTGGGTTTGTCTTTACTATTTTTATATAGCAGGAAGTGGCAACTGACATACTCTCTTAGTTACTTTAATTTTAAGTCCCCAATTCTTTTAGTCAACCATTTTTCATATAAAAGGTACCACTTTTAAGTTTTTAGAGCTGGCTCATAGATTCGAGTCAGAGTAGCTTTGAAGAACTACGAATCTTGCACATTAGTAGTATGTGAGTTTGTGTTAGATTCAAACTTATGGACTTCAGACTGCAGTAGATACTCATAGGATTATATTTACTTATTTATCATGGAAAGTTATGTTTTATTATCTTGTTGAGGATATTTGTTGTTAAAAAACTTTTTGACTCTAAACTTTTCAAGTTATTATGTGGTTGAATTCTATATGACCATTATTATTTTTCTATTACGTGCTTCTAGATCGGGTGTTTGGTCCCACAACCACAACTCGTCATGTCTACGATGTTGCTGCACAGCATGTTGTTAGTGGCGCTATGGAAGGCGTCAATGGTAAACACTAAACAGCACATATTCTCCAACTTGATGATTCAATTCTATTTACATTTTTAGCTAGCTCATGTCTTAAGTTTTACCTTGGTTCTGTTGGATCAACATTGCATTTTTCCATTTGAAAAGTGACTAGTAGATGTTCATTTACGAACTAGTATCAGGACAGTAGTGTCTTATCCCACCTATTTTGTATTTGATATGTATAATGCCTTGGAGTTATTGATGCTTAGCTGCACAATGACCTTGAGGTATGTAGTGGTTAGTTCTGGTCATTAGTTGGCCTTGTTTTTTAGCATCCCAGGTTGCATGTTTATAATGATTTCCACTGTTTGCCAAGGGTCATCAGAATAGGTGGTTAGGTAACAAATTGACTTTAGCGATTGAAATTAATATCAATTTTGGCATTATAAGTTGAACTTCGAATGGTTGTCTAGGTATTTGGCTATATTCTCTTTTTTTTTATAAAGTGGCATTACATTGTTTGTTTACTATTTCTTTCATCACAGGAACAATTTTTGCATATGGAGTGACGAGTAGTGGGAAGACTCATACTATGCATGTGAGATCAATTAGTTTGCTCATCCTATCCTTTTTATACTGTATACCTAATTAATGTGCATTGGTTAAGCATCTTGTTTTCTTTGTACTTTCTTATGTAAGCATTATTCCGTGCTTGGTTGGGAATTATATTGTACTATTGTGTTTACGGATAATTTCCTGATCTCTTGTATTTTCATAAGGAGCTTATGTCATGTTGAATTAAAATGTTCTATTTTATTGTGACTAATCAATTTTCTTGTTTACCGTGATTAAAAATGTTCTTGTTTCTATGATTAAAACAATGTTCTAGTTTATTATACGATTAAACAATGTGGCAATTGGTCATATATCTTTCTTTGAATTTAATGTCTGTGTGTGTGTCTGTTTGTGTGTATATATTTGCTACAACATTTTAATAGTTTTGTGATATGAGTTTAAGTTCTTTGCCTACAAAATCTCTCTTCCTGTAATCTAACTGTGCAAACATTATCACCCATGAGTTAAAATATGAACATTGAAAGCAGCATAATTTTCTATATGCTGCTCCAGAAAGTTACATATGGTATAGGAAACAAGAGAGAGAGATACAAGATATGTGATGGCATAAATGTTATTTATGCTGTTATGTTGGTCAATCATTGCATGTTTCCTTCCGCTGCTTGGTGATTTATGTATAATATAATGCTATTATGGGGGTTTATATGTTAGTAGTAGCTGTCAGGCTTTGCCTTAGGCATAACTGAATGTATTGATGTGGTTATGTTGGTCAGGGTGATCAAAGGTCGCCTGGAATTATACCACTTGCTGTCAAGGATGCTTTTAGCATCATCCAAGAGGTACTTTATTCAGGATATTATGATCTTGCTCTTCAAGTTTTCCAGATTTTCTAATTAGAGAAACTACGTAGTCTAACATTTATCTATGCATAGACTCCAAACCGGGAGTTTCTTCTCCGTGTCTCGTACTTGGAGATCTATAATGAGGTAATCTTTCTCAATCCTTTTTTACTTGCATATGATACTATGATTTCAGATGTCATCGCTCAGTAACCTGTCCTGAAATGTAGTCTTCTGGATGCAATGTTATAAATGAACTAGTTCCAATGTTACTTACACCTTCTTTGTTTTCAGGTTGTTAATGACTTATTGAATCCAGCAGGACAAAATTTACGAATTAGAGAGGATGTACAGGTTCAATTAATTATATTATGCCTTTTCAAATCCTTGTTTTAGATGTTAAGTTCCCCATAATATAATTTTCTGTAACATTTGTTATTGTTATCCCTAATTATCTGTTTTTTTGGTAAATAATTATCTGTTATGTCATTGGAAATATTATCTAAATAAATTTCAATACCCATTGTAAAATGGAGGTTGAAGCTTATCATCTGAAGCCTTAGGCAATCTTTGTTTGAGATAATTTTTGTGACTTCTTGCTTAAATTTTTTCTAATTATACAGTGTGTCTTATTATTTCTCAATTATTGGCTGTAGGGCACCTTTGTTGAAGGAATAAAGGAAGAAGTTGTGCTTTCCCCGGCTCATGCCCTTTCTCTTATAGCGGCTGGAGAAGGTGAAAAATCTGCTACTTGATTTGTTATAATTCTTAAGCTAAATATGAGCTGGATTACTTGTACAAATAAGGATCATATTGTTATTTGTGAATGTTATTATACTGGTATTTTAGTTTTTTATTGTGGGTATCTTCTCCTTGTTTGTGAGTGTAAATTAAAATAATTTCCATGGCAGTCAATGTGACAAAATACAAGGGGCAAGATTAAATTAAGCCCACCTGTAACAAAATGATTCCATGGCCCATTAAAGCAAAATGTAATAAAGAGTACATGTTCTAGTAATATTAATGGATGGACTAATAATGATGATGGTTTAATAAATAGGATCTATTATCTAAGTGATGGACAGAATTTTACAACAAATGAAAAGGAACAAAGTTACAACCAGAAACCCTTTTTATATATCAGACATGTCCTAATCATAGAAATTTCAAATTGGATTTAGATTTTTCTAGAGTGAACCGCAGTTTAGACTGTTTGTCTCAGCGATGCTAATTACTGTTGGTCCTCTTAATCCCCCCCTTGCTATTGTTTCTGAAACTGGTTTTGCTTTTTGAATTTTTGATAACTTTTATTTGTCAATTACAGAGCACAGACATGTTGGGTCTACAAATTTCAATCTACTCAGTAGCAGGAGCCATACGATATTTACATTGGTACTTTCCATTCTACTATTTCAATCTACTCAGTAGCTGGAGACATGTTGGGTCTACAAATTTGTTTAAACTATTTCATTTTTCAATATCATTAACTTGATTAGATACATTTTTGTTTTGTACTTTCTTAACTTATATCTTTTGGGTTGCCTTGTTAACAGACGATAGAGAGTAGCTCGTGTGGTGAAAATAGAGAGGGGGAAGCTGTAAATTTGTCTCAATTGGTAATTATGCGATACTTTTGTTTTGGACTGACTTTAGTTTTTCTTTTGACATATTCTAATTTTCAGTTAAACCTTTTCGGCCTCTTTCTTTTACATACTAACTTTAGTTAGTGATTGTATTTCTAAGTACAACAGATACCTAAGATTTTCTTATAACTTTGTTAAATTTACTTATACGCAGAACCTCATCGATCTGGCAGGTTCTGAGAGCTCTAAAGCTGAAACAACTGGTGTGAGACGGAAAGAAGGATCTTACATTAATAAAAGTTTGCTAACTCTCGGAACGGTGAGGCCTCAAACAGTTTTTGGTCAGGAAGTTAGAAACTTTGGAGTTATAACTCTTACGTGCTATGTTATATGTTATGCATGGATCATAAACTCTCGTGTATGATTTTCTTTATGTTGTACTTGGTATACTTATCTCAGAAGGTCTAATTTGTGGTTGACATAGGTTATAGCAAAGTTAACAGATGGGAGGGCTACTCATATACCATACAGGGATTCTAAATTGACCAGACTTCTCCAGTCATCATTAAGTGGACATGGGCGTGTATCTGTAAGGCTTCTCATACTTGTGGAAATTCCATTTATCTAGATTATGATCTTATTCATCATTGTTATAATTTACTATTATTACTATTACCATTGTAATTGTAAATTTGTAATTACTATTTGGATTTGCATGGTTGTTTCACTATTACTATCTCTTATTCTCTTTAATATGTAAGTGTGGTAGAAGAACACTAAAGAGTTTTATGGTTTACTTTATATTAACATTGTCTAATTTACAGCTTATCTGCACTGTTACCCCTTCATCAAGCAGTTCAGAAGAGACTCATAATACATTAAAATTTGCACATCGGGCAAAACACATTGAAATTCAAGCAGCACAAAACAAGGTTTGTTTTATTTTTCATTTTTCCTCCTTAGAATGTAGCTGTTTTCAAAATTGTCACCTTTGACATTTTTCAGAAGTAATTTTGTGGTTCTGGCAGATCATTGATGAGAAATCACTTATCAAGAAATATCAAACTGAGATTCGCTGTTTAAAGGAAGAGTTGGAACAATTGAAGCGGGGTATTGTTACAGTTCCTCAACTGAAAGAAACTGGAGAAAATGACATCGTCCTCCTAAAACAAAAGGTACACTCTTGTGCCCAAGTTAGTATAAGCACTTTTTGCTAAAGCTGCAACATTTTTTGTTTAAGCTCACTGCAACTTTGGCAATTCTAAAATTTTTGGGTACTGCTGAACCTTCTTGCATAGATTGCAAATTTGTTTTTTCAAAGACATTGTTAATTAGGATACTCTTTGTTTTTTCATTATATAGTTTTTCATTCTTTCTGAATTTTTTCATTTTATAGTTTTTCATTCTTTCTGATATCACATTAAACCTTTCTTTTTATTTATATTTTGGGTCAATTGTAACTCTTATTTTGGGTCAATTGTTAACCCACTTGGGCCCCAATCCCTAAAAAAGGTGGCATACATTCCTAGAACTCTGTGATGATGACAAAAATATTAGGTTAGTCAATTGATAGTAGATCTGATAAAACTATTGGTAGAATAAATATAAAATAATAACAGCAATTTTTTGTGACTTTGACAACTTTTTTGATGCGATCTAAAGCTAGAAGATGGTCAAGTCAAGCTGCAATCAAGATTGGAACAAGAAGAGGAAGCTAAAGCTGCTTTACTGGGCAGAATTCAACGGTTGACAAAATTAATTTTGGTCTCCACAAAAGCATCACAATCGTCAAGATTTCCCCACAGACCTGGTCCTAGGAGAAGACATTCCTTTGGGGAAGAGGAGGTTTGACTAATTTCTTCCAATATGTTTGTTTAATATTATATGATTTACCTTTTCAATTAAACATGATATCCCTGATTCCTTGAGCATATCTCTTAAATCATAATTTGGCTTTCTGCTAAATAACTAGACTGTTTCTGCATATGTGATTGTTTCTTTCAGTTCTCTGTTCTGTTTAAATTAATTTTGGTCACTTGTTTAAAATTTACAGCTTGCCTACCTGCCATTCAAAAGGCGGGACTTGATCTTAGATGATGAAAACATTGAGTTTTATGTGCCTCTTGAGGGGAATGCTGAAACTGCTGATGATACAATGAAGGAGGAGAAGAAAACCAAAAAGCATGGACTGTTAAACTGGTTGAAGCTACGGGTAGGTTGTCTTTGAATATTGGTTCTTTTTTTATCTGCAATCTACTTCGTTGTGTGTTTAATATTGTTTTAGCTTAACTTTGAATATTCTGTACTCTGTTTTGATCAGAAACGGGATAGTAGTTTGGGGACTTTGACAAGTAGCAGAGATAAATCAAGCGGAACGAAGTCTGTTAGTACTCCTTCAACACCCCAAGCAGAAAGTGGAAATTGTAATTCAGAATCCAGACTTTCCCATTCATTCCCTATGGAGAGCCCTCCATCTGCAGACATTTTATCTGAAACTGTAGAGGATAGAGAAGTCCATCAGGATAATTTCTTGGGAGAAGAAACACCTTTGGTATGTAAATATCTTTCGTAATGCATATCTTGTTCTTGAACCAGTATCTCAACCATCCATTGTCCTTTGTTCCCAATATCATGATTACATATATTTCATTTTGTTTTCTGGCATAATTATTTTGATGTGCATAAAACTCTCTCTCTCTCTCTGTGTTGGTGTGTGTTTGCATCTTCAAAGTATTTGACTACAACATGTTGGAATCTTGGCTAGGAGAAATTGTCGAAGAAACTTTCCCGATAATAAAATTCCAAAAGGGCTTAACATTAATGAGAATAAAAACAATTTAAAGAATTGCCTTCTATTTCTAGTATGCTTTATTTATTTCTTTACTTTTCCAGACAAGCATAAAATCAATGGATCATATAGATCTTCTTAGGGAGCAGCAAAAGATCTTGTCTGGAGAGGTTGCACTCCATTCAAGTGCTTTGAAGCGGTTGTCTGAGGAGGCAGCAAGAAACCCCCAGAAGGACCAAATCAATGTAATTATTATTATTTTTTACTATTTCTGTTGTCGACTGCTCTTAATGTGCTTGAATCCTTCAATTTTATGACACTTATAAGGTCGATATGAGGAAGTTAATAGAAGAAATCAACGCAAAGAATGAACAAATAGCTTTTCTAGAAAAACAAATTGCTGATTACATCATTGCTTCACAAAACAAAATGGATTCACTGGAAATATCGCAAGTAAGTGTAGCTTTTTTCTATTATTGGCTTCACTTTCATCCATCCTTTCTTCTTCTTCTTCTTTTTAAATTTTTTTTCTAATGTTATTTAAACCTAAAGTTTGGAGCTGCACCTCACTTTTTCCGATGTTATTTATTTATTTTTAAATGCTTGTTTTTTAATGCCGCAGTCTATTGCTGAACTGAAGGCTCAGTTGAATGAGAAGTCCTTTGAACTTGAGGTGATACATCTGTACATCTTCCATCTGACAATATCATGTTACTTTTAGCTTTTTTTTAGCAATCAGGGGCTCAAGCCTCCTTTAACATTGAACTCTGTAGTAAAACATTACAGATTGCCCCAGATAATCAATATTGCACAAAAGTGATGATAAGATGCAAACCATGTAATTTCTTGAAATCATGCTTTCAATTATAATCTTTTATGTCTTAAACTAATTTAAGGGCCAAATGGATTTGAGATATTTCATTTGAACTAATGGAGGCCCAGAATTTGTCAATAATCACTTCAGTTTGCAGCTGTAATGATTATTAGTCATCACAAATTGTAACTTGAAGAATGAATAGGTGACATCACTGACATAGAATTTTCTCTCTCCCTCTCTCTCTCTAGCTCTTCACTTGGGTTGATATATGGTATTCTTGTTATGTCTGTTGAGTATTGGATCATTATTTTATTTCCAGGTTAAAACTGCTGACAATCGTGTAATTCAAGATCAACTGAGCCAAAAGGTATGCTGATCACACGTACTAATTTCTTGAAGATTTTATTTTTTTTTGTTTTTTTTGTTAAACATGTTTAGTTGAGATTTAGGAGCCACTTCTGACATAATATCATCTTTGTATCAGATCTGTGAATGTGAAGGATTGCAGGAAACAGTTGCCTCCTTGAAGCAGCAGCTCTCTGAGGCTGTAGATTTGAAAAATTTCAGCCCTGTGAGTTATTCAAAACAACTCACCGAAACAAAAAGCTTGCTTGGGGAACTTTGCACGGACAAAGGAAACACAGTGTTGAAAGATACAAATGATAAGTTGCTTTTACAACAACAGGTTTTACTTCGTCTGTTCTCTTAATCTTCATATCAATTGTCCTTGATTTAAATCTAATTTGTCATTATAAGGCCAGGACGAGTAACTTTTTTATTAGAGGGTATTGAAAATTGCTCTAAACTTGAGGACTTGCAGGTATAATAATAGAAGTAATTACCATCTTGTCGTGGTTTTTTAGCAGTTTCAACTGTCAACGTAGGAGGAGCTTTCAATTTACTATTATTTTATTGTTGTTGTTTCTATCAGGGAAATGAGATTGAAGAATTGAAGCAGAAGGTGACTGAAATAACATTATCAAAAGAACAGCTTGAAGTTCAGAGCCGGAAACTGGCAGAGGAGAGTTCATATGCTAAAGGTTTAGCCTCAGCTGCTGCCGTGGAGCTCAAGGCATTATCAGAAGAAGTTGCCAAACTCATGAATCATAATGAGAGACTAGCAGCTGAGCTGGCAGCATCCAAAAACTCCCCCACCCAGCGTAGAACTAGCAGCATGATCCGGAATGGCAGGAGAGACAGCCTAACAAAACGAAATGATCAAGGTGGCTCTGTCTCGGAAATAAAGAAAGAACTAGCCATGAGCCGGGAAAGAGAGCATTCATACGAGGCTGCTCTCTTGGAGAAGGATCAGAGAGAGGCAGACCTTCAAAGGAAGGTAGAGGAATCTAAGCAAAGAGAAGCATACCTGGAAAACGAACTCGCTAACATGTGGGTTCTTGTGGCTAAGTTGAAGAAGTCCCAAGGACCTGAAACTGAAGTTTCTGAATCAACAAGAGAGACTAAGAAAGCTGATGATTTTGGGTTTTGATATTTTGACTGGGATGGTGATGATAGTTTAGGTGGATTTGTTGTGATCAATCCAATAAAAAATGGGGAGTTCAATAGGGGATTGTTTTGTGTGCGAGCGAGAGAGAGAGAGAGAGTGTGTGTACAAAAATCTTGGTCTTTGTATTGCAAAGCGTTTCCTGTTTGTGTATACCAAACGAGGTCATTTCCTTTTTCACATTGATTTCTCAAAAGAAAAAAAAAATGAACATAATTCATTATTTGCGAGCCAACATAATTTTTATTACTTTCTGTTGGAAAATTCATAGACGAATGCTTTCCCAGTGTGATTATAAAAATTCTTATTTGATTGGACGGCTCATGTAGGTACTTTATAAGCTCCATGAAATATTTTGTAAGGTTTTTAATTCTGATAAAAATGATAAAGATATTTAATGTCATGCATGTTGGAGTTCTGAATCTGAATCCTGACCTCAACACTGTCAAAATTATTTATGAAAATTGGAGAAGTTACCTCTACTTTTAAACATTTCATAGGATATTTACATGAATATAACTCATTGGAGTGAAATTAGGATTATGAATGGGCAATATAACGTCGTGGCTTAAAATAAAATAAATGAGATTTACATGTAAATGCCAATCAGTAAACATATGAGATATTGAACTGAGATTTTGAAAGTGATTTCTCTATTATTATTTTATTATTTTTAAAAATAAAAGATCAAATTTTATACCTTTTTTTTTGGATAAGAATCAAATTTGATACTTACAACTATCTTCTTTTCCAAGAGCTCAAACCCACCACAATGCTATGCCGGCGTAGAGAGATGGGCTGGATTTGGAAATTCCGCATAGATGGGATGGGCTGGATTGGTAGAGGCCCAATTAGATTCACAGCCCAAATACACGGAGAAAAAGCGGCGACATATGTTCTGTGTAAACGTACGAAACCCATGTACTTTCTAATTTGGTTTTCCGGCACTGAAATTGATGGACAATGAGACACAATTCCATTGGATGGAGACCAATGTGACCTAATGGCGTCACCTGCTTCGATTCGACTGTCGCTTCCTAACCCAACACTTTTCTGTAGCCCAAAATGGTTGATCTTATGGAATAAAAATTCATGCTAAAATAAAACAAAAAGGGATATCAAGCTTAAATTTATAATTAACATCAAATTATATAATATATTTTCCTTAGTTTTCTTTTATTTTGTCAAGCAAAAGCAATTTAAGCAACTTCATTAATGTTTATAGCTGATCTCTTGGATATTCTAAAACAAAAAATTTATTACTCTTTTAAAATTAATGATATCTAACCAATTAATGATCAACAATTAAGGTGTTTTTACTGTTTTTTTGGTTGAGTTCTTTTGAAAACATGTGTACTGTGATTATAGATTTTTTGCCGTATTTTCTGATTGAGTTCTTTCGAAAACATGTATTGTGATTATAAATTTTCTACCGCATTTTCTTATGAGTTCTTTAAAAAACACGTGTCTTATGATTATAAATTTTTTGTCGTATTCCTTTATTGAGTTCTTTTAAAAACATGTGTACATAGTGATTATAGATTTTCTATCGCATTTTCTTGCTGAGTTCTTTTGAAAACACGTCTTGTTATTATAGATTTTTCACTGCTTTTCTTGTTGAGTTTTGAAAACACATGCCTTGTGATTATAGAGTGCTTTCCACTGCATTTCTTCGTGAGTTCTTTCAAAAATACGTATTTTGTAATTATAGATTATTCACTGCATTTCTTAATGAGATCTTTTGAAAACACGTGTGTTATAATTAATTAACATAATATATGGACTGAATTAATTATTCTTGTTACATAAAAATACAAAATAATGTAGCTCATTATGATTTTTTATTTTATTTTGGTGAATATATAGCTCATTATTAAGTTGTTAGATTAAGTAAAAGGCAGAAATAATAACCATTGCCCAACATCAACAAACAACAATTATACTTAATTTTCTATTTGTAGCAAATTGAATTTAATATTTACAATCATTATAATCATTTTTTGAATTTTTTTATTGTAACATAGACATGCTCTACGTACGATATTTTAGTTAATAATTGACATGTTATGAAATACGGCGGTCATAATATAAAAAGATTACATGCACGTACGAAGCATTTAATTTCTTCTACCTGCAAATTTAACATGATAGAACATTATCTACGCAATATAATCATCCATTTTATTGTATATTCTTATAGAAGAATATTATACACGTACATCATTGAAATTTAGTTGATTATTGATACATCCCAAATTACGGTTGGTCGTATTTTAGATTACATGCACGTATATATGAAGGTCAAAGAACAAGTTCAACATAATAGAGACTACGTCTATTTGACCTATAATAATTCGTTTTATGGCAATGAACATACAATATTGTACAATTATAGTATAAAATATTACACTTATGTACAATTTAACCATGAAAAGATGACAATAAAATAAAATAAAATATACCAAACATGTTACTTAGTAAGCAATAATTTTGTTATAATTTAGAAAGCGTTTCTCACGCATATATTGGCCTTGACAACAATTGCAAAATTCTGTGATCATAATAAACATTGAAACATTTAGAGCATGTTTGATAACCCATTTGTTTTTTATTTTCTGTTTTTGTTTTTTATTTTTATGAAAAACCAAAAATGAAAATACATTTGGTAAATGTTTTCAAATTTTTCAAAAATGTTTTTCGAATTTCGGATAACAAATTGAAATGCTGAAATTCCTTTTTTGCTTTTTTTTTCAGTTAAGGACAGTCATTTAGTAACCATCATTGAAGGTTTATAGTTTTAACAACGCTTTTATTATAAATCGTTTTAAAGACATATTTTTAAAAGAACTACAAAGTTAAAAATAATAATAATTTTTATTCCCAAAAGCCATCAGCTAAAATGATTACCAAACGAGTTGACGAGTTATTATCAAATGTTGGAACCTCATGGGTAAGGATAAGGTAATAAAATTGATAGAGAAATTCATAGATGTAGGTAGGAGAATTTTTTTTTTTTTTAATGAAAATACTATGAACCAAAAACAAAAAATGAATGCATTATTGAATGACACCTTAATTTCTCTCTCTCTCTTCTAAAATTTGGTATAATTAAGCATAGAAAAATAAATTGACCAAACTTGCATATGGTGTATCTCGTAGCATGAAAATTTTAATTCAATCACACATTTTATCCAAAGAAAAAGAAAAGATAAATTAATTAAATAATTGGCTCAATTATACAAATGGAGAAAAATATGTAGTAACTAAAAAAGACTGCGCATGCATTATGATTATGAGGAAAACACATAACATACAGACGAAACATATATATGTAATGACTGCTATCTGTGTGGTACTGTGGTGTATATTTAATCACCTACCAATTGTATAATACGCTCTTATATTTTTATTTTTAGGCAATTAAACTAATTATATATTTGTAGACTGTCACTAACGAAATATATTACCGGTTTGTAAATATTCAAGCATATATAAGTAATGGTACTGTATAACTCTTGTGTTACTTGGGAAGATTTTTTTCAGCGAGATTTCAATATCTGAATGTTCATAATCATAACTATACATGACAAAAAATAGAACATTACTTTTGCTTAATTATAAGTTCGAGAAGTAATTGAAATCAATGCAATTCGGGTTTGAGTTTGGTAAATATAGTGTGAGATATATATACATATATATACAGCCCCTTATTTTCTTGTTTGGAGAGCATTAATTTATGGAAGAACCTACAAGGGAATTGTCTTAGAAATTAATTAATGAATTGGACATCATTATCCTCCTGGTATAATCAATTTCTTGGCTGGTTAATTATCCCCACCATTTCTGACATAAAAAAGCTAGCCACACACAAAATAAAGAGGGTTTGAACAACCAAATACACACAAATTAACATTAGAATGTCATACAAAAACAAAAACATCTTTATATATGTTTTCTTAACTAAAACTAGTTATTGGAAGGCAAGCAAGCGCAAAAAACATCAATTAAGGAAAAAAAAAAAAAGATCTGAAAAAGTAGTTGAAAAACTATAATAATATTTTATAAATGATATAAAATTTTCAAACTACAGGAGTAGTATTGAAAAACTTAAAAACCTAGCTTCAACTCCAAGTCCAACTCCTAATCATTTTGCTTGGAGGTGACCTCCTCCTCCAGATCCTCAGTACCTGTCCTGGAAACCTTAACAATCGGACTGGAAATGGTTCTTTCTGAAGATTTCTCCACTTCGTCCTGAGGACCGCCAACATTGGAAATCCATTTGCCTAAGAAATCATGTAGTTTGGGTGTCAAATTAGGTAGACGAGGAGGGTCTTGGTTTTGACCATGAACATTAGCTGCACTAGTACTATTAGATTCTTCAGGAGGCTCATAATCTCCATGTCCTTCAATGAGTTCATTAGGGATCGAGTAGTACTGATTCACCGCCACACCACCGGGATGTGGCCGAGAAGCCCTTAAGATCGCCAGGTATTCAAGGTATTGGAGGTTCTGTTTGGTGACTCTTGGAACGAGACGATGCGCATTTTGGTGGCCACCCAAAGCCTGGCCAGACTTGAATCTTTTTGAACAAAAAATGCATTTATAGGGTTGTTTACGGACTGAGGTAGCTGTGCTTTCATCTGAATCTGAGTCAGTGCTTTGCATGGTGTGTAGCAGGTGATGGAAATTATATGACAACCCCAGAATTGAAGCTCTGCTTAGAAAACTAAAAAGATTTTTGATGATGAAAACGAGGAAAACTACTTGCTCAAGGGAAAGCTGTCTATGACAGAGAGAGAGAGAGAGAGAGAGAACAAGACAAAGAGCGAATGAGTGGTTTTTGTGGGCGGTAAGTTTGTTTTACACAAAGTGATAAAAGAGTAGCTGGTATTTAAAGGGAGTAAGTGTCTCTCTTTCTAACACTAATTTGAACTTTGAACATGGATTTCAAATTTTAATGAATGGATATTTTGTTTAATATGAGACACATTTACTAATGGCAAAAAAAAAAAAAAGGTTTATTTTGGGTGCTTTAATTAGAGCAATATCAAAGAATTCTCTTATTTAATTTTGAAAAAAGTATATACTAGTTTTTAATTAATTAAGCAAACTGGGCCTGAGGAAATGGCAAAAGGTTTTTAGTTTTGGGGGGATGCATATTCAGATTTGGGAGCTACCTAAGATATTCCAATTTTTTTTAAAAAATTTTTGTTGCTTAGAGAATGCCTAAATCCATTTGGAAGATTGATGTTTTCGCAGGTTTTGATTAGCGAGCTTAGTACATGGTATTAAACATATGAATATAGACGTTTTAAACTGTGGGAGGACATCATTTTTATTTTTGAGGAGATATGTGTCCGAGATATAAATTAACCTTGTAATATTCGACTACTTATATATTTTGTCCTTTTTGGGATAAAAGGGAAGAAAAAAAAAGGTTTAATTTAGCAAATTGAAGCTGAATATATATAATAAATCAAAAGAAAAAAAAATGAAGATTAGTTTATGGGATGGATTTTGAAATTATGGAGAAACACTCACATATTCATACATAGTTCATATAACCTAATTAATTGAAATGAACTTATCTGGGCTTTATCAGTATTCATTCACCTGCATGAATGAAACGCTTTGTGAAGTATATTTTGTAAGCATGACAGATGACAGAATGTACTCCTTCTATATTCTGTAAATGCCTAAATTAAACTTAAATTAAAAAAATTCCTGTTTATATACTACTGTCACTTAATATACATACATAAGCATGGAAAACTAAAGTAATTAAAAATGCAAATTTTTCTCGATAAATAAATATTTTCCAGGTAAATAACAAGCTGGTCCAGTTGTGACAGAAGAAGCTTTATTATTAACATATATGTTAATAAAATAGGTATATAGATACCTATTTATTTTCTGTGTCAATATCCTTCAGACGCTTGGCTATAATTAACTTTGCGTATAATTACTTTCCAAATCATCGATATATATATATATATATATATATATATATATATATATATATAACATTGCAAATTAATCACAACAAGTGAATAATATAAAAATAATAAGCAACATAATTATCCTGGTGCAATTTCTAATGAACACGTTTAGGCTGCTTTTGGGATTTGATGAAGAGCAATTTTCAAAACCAAACTATATATGTATATATTATTCATATCCCATGATGTCTGACAATCACATATACATTGCATGTCTGAATCAGACCCTCATATGCAAGCATCACAGGGTTATAAACTAGACAAGAAAACCCCAAAAAAAAAAAGAAGAGAAAAATTAGGAAGAGAGTTCCTGTAATCTCTCTCTTGATATACACACATATGTTAAGAACTAGATATATCAGGGTTTTATACATCATACATGTGTATATAGGTGGTTACTGCAAACGAGTTCAAAGCTTGAGAGTCAAATCAAGCTTGGTGTTGGAGGTGACTTCAGGGCCATCCTGATCAGCAGCGCTAGAATTCCTAGCAGGCCCTATCGCCAAAGTCAGCTCAAGGGACGACATGGACTGTTGCTCATACGACAACTTTGGCTTGCAACGAGGTTCATTGTACTTCTTTTTGTTCTGATCACGATGATGAGACTTGTAAGCTTTCCCATATCCATGATCAACAGCTATAGACCTAGCTGGACGAGCATACATGCCGACTCCTAGCTCCACTCGATCATCAGCTTCGAGTTTAGGCACCACCATTGGCACGAAGTAGGAAGAGTTTTGGTCCTCATCATGACCAAAGACACAGATTTTGAGCTTCTCATGTTGTTCAAGAAGGTATCGCATACGGAGCTCCTCACGTTCTTTACGGTGAGCATTTTGATGGCCCCCCAAAGCCTGTGAGGAAGGAAAGGACTTGGAACAGGTGGAACATGTGAAAGGGCCAGAGTTCAAGCTCAACCATGCAGCTAGAAGTGATGGTGATGATGACCTAGTTGTTGCAAAGTAGGACATTTTTGTTGAACTTTCTGCAGAGTTAGTTTTTCCAAACATGATGATGAGGAGGAAGAAGAAGGAATTAAAACTACTTTGTGTTGGAAAGAAGAAGACAGACTGATCAGAGAGAGAGGGTGTAGTTAAATGGGGTTATGGTAAATGAATTAGAGTGTGAATATGAAAGGGTGAGTATATATAGGAAAGTGGGGTTGAAAATAAATTTAAGTTTTTATTTTATTTTTTATTTTTTTACCATATATATTGAAGCTGGCTTAGGCTATAGAAATGAAAGCATGAAGGTGTTCAGATATATATGGTTAAAGATTAAAGAAGAGAGTGTTGGAATTAGACAACGTGGGAGTAGTAGAAAATGAGACTTGTTTGTTCAGACTACTACTCTGGCATGCTCTGTGGTAAAGTGACGACGTGACGCGTGGGCTTTGATGAGTAATTGACTAACCTTACCTAGCTTAATTACACCACTCTCTCTTTAATTTGGACCCAGACACTGTGTAGTGTGTATGTATAATTACAAACAGACTTTGAGTTCGAGAATTAAAAATATGTATCCAGGAAAGTGTTCAATTACTACTGTTATTATCATTACTAATTAAAAAAAAAAAGTTTCATATTAATTATAATAGATGTATATACAGAGAGAATCAAGTACCAAGTACTAATAGCGGTAATTGTATAAGTTTATATAGCAAATTAACTTGACAATGATACAGTAATTGTGTCATAATAGCCAAAAAGTGCATTTGTTGGGAGTGTTAATAGGGTCACAATGTCACACATATTTATATCTATTATGTTTATTGTTTTGGTAAAACAGGACGTGCTAGCTAATTATTTAACATCCATATATTATATATAGTTACTTAGCAATGTAGTATGGAAGTGGTTTAACATTGTTATCTAGGAGTACTCTACCGTTTGAGATTAGGTTAATATATTTGAACTACATGGGGTTTGATTTTAATTTGAATTCTTTTGATTATTATTTTATTATTAACTTTATTAAATGTGAAATGTATCTACCTATACTTTTAACTTTATTCCCTTATGTACATTGAATCCATACATATACATATATATATATACATATATATATATATATATATATATATATATATATATATATATATATATATGAAAACTCAAATATTCAAGGATCCAACCTTAAAAAGAAACTCATTAACGGTCAACTTTATTAAATATGTTTAAATTTGCTTTAGTAGTTTTGTACACGGGAGAGAGATGGCACTAAATTAACATGAAAAATATACCATTTTTACTAAGTAAATTATTGTATAAAATAAAACTGAAATGTGAAACCCAGAATAAAATTATAAAGAGGAATAGTTTGCACACAAAGCCAAGAGGTCGAACTTATCCTTTATCATTAATGCAATACTAGCAACTTTGTATTTGTTCATTAAAGGGATCCATTAATTAATTGGGAGGCATATTTTCACTATACCTTAGAGCTAATCCTCTCTTTCTGTTTTCCATTTTGTTACTTCATTTTCTTAAAAATCACCAACCCCAGATTATGTATTAATTTTCTAGATATTACTACTCTCTTTTTTTATAACTTATTTTCAATCAGAAATTTTGAAAAAATGCAAATTATAATAAATATTTTTGGGTAAAGAATAAAGATGCTTCTCTGTCTCCATTAGACCGATGACTTCATGCATGAATAGCCACGTCAAGGCTGTGGCAAAACCAAGTGGTGCGTGGACTGAGAGGTTAGTCACTCAAAAATGTCTGGTTCTGTGGTTCAACTCCAAGACTTGCCACCTCAATACATCAACTTAGCTTCAAGTTTAAGCCATTCATATCTGTTTGGATTCGTTCTTCTCCACGTTTCAATTTTCATTGTTAGGTCCGAACAATTCCTTAAATGCTTACGCTTTTCTAGTAAGTCTTTGTATTTTTTTGACCTAAGAACAAGTTCTCTGGCTTGTCTTTTTAATGCTTCATCTTCAAATTTCTCTCTGTGGAAAAACTAAACCATTACTATCTTTGCTTATATAGCACAACATCCTTCAAATGAACTCAAAGGGTTACTAAATAATGCTTTTTATTATTATTTAGAAATCATTGTTACTGTTGGGCATAAAGACAACCAAAGTGTTAAATCTCATTAAGTCAAGGTCAGGGCACTTCATCAAGCATTGACCCAATAACTTATTTTTACAAACGATTTTAGTTATTTTGTCTATCATTTTCTTAATTTGTGTGCATCAGGAATCATGTAAGGCTCTAGATGCTCATGAATTAGTCGAAGGGAGAAAAATATATATTCAAAGTAGGTTAGTCCAAAAATTATGTGCCACCCAACTAGAGGCCCAAAATGTTTTCAACACATTCAGTTAAGCAGTTATCAGATGGACCTAACTCCAAATGAAGCCCATTCTGTACCACCAACTAGGGTCTTGCGAGGCTCAAATTGAAACTTGGCTAATGGGTCAAATGCTACCATAGTTATCCAAATTTAAAGAAATGCGTCTGTAATAAACCAAATTTGAAGAATGATCATCACGTTTTATTTCCTTTAAAATTTGTCCAAACTACTTAAAATATTATTAGACTTGATAATTTATATCTATCCAGCATTCACTTCTGCTTTGTTTATATATTCTTCTTCTCTCTTTTTATCCATTTTCATTCTAAATATCTTCAAATCATATGAAAAAAGTACTACTTTCACAATAAAATTTTGTTTAATCTTTCGATCTGAGTTGAAAATTTATTTTTTAGCTCAAACTTACAATATTTGAGAGAATTTACAAAGCTTTACTGGACCATGACAGCAAATGAAGAAAGAGAGAACCATGAAAATTTTTTCTCAACTTAAACGGATTCTTAGCAGGAAGAAGAAGAGAAATAATGAGAAACAGCAAGGAAAACGAGGAAGAGAGGTAAGAAAATGAGAATAGAGAAGCAGTTTGAAGCAATGAAGAATAAAATCTTCTTCAAACTATTTTGAGCATAGGGAAAGGGAATGAATTTCCGATCCACCACAATATACTCCAAAGCAGTCTGAAAGATTATTCAGTTGCAGCTCTTGAATGCACAACACAGAATGCAAATTCAATTCTAGCCCTAGTGGCAACTAGAAAAGAATTAGCACTACAAAGGGTAAACTAAATGTTATCGCTTTCATTTAATTTTCTCTTGAATCTCATCTATAACTGCTTGCAGATTGATAAAGTCCTACACAACAATAAAAAAGCATACATACAATTCAATATCATATCTTCCATTCAGAATTGAATTTGTCAAATTTTTTTTTTTTTTGGCACATTCAACCTTAATGAAAAGCCTGCATTATGCTTTGTTTGGACAAAATTAAAGTAAATATAATGAAAGACATTACAAATTTGGTTGACATCATTGTGTATATTGCAGTACATACAATTCAATATCATATCTTCCATTCAGAATTGAATTTGTCCATTTTTTTTTTATTTTTGGCACAGTCAACCTTGATGAAAAGCCTGCATTATGCTTTGTTTGGACAAAATTAAAGCAAATATAATGAAAGACATCACAAATTTGGTTGACATCATTGTGTATATTGCAGTCATTCCAATACACAAAATTGTACCAAACTGGTAGACGCAAACTTTCACCATGCAACCTTATACATACATACCTCACAAACTCAACAAACAACTCAGTTCAGATACAAAAGCATAAATAATGGGTTGTGAAAATCTGGTACTTAAAAACCAAAGAAATGGCAAAGGTCTACCTAAATATAATCCCAAGTCATGGCATTATCATGCATAAACATGATCATACATTCAGATCAAGCAAAGAGCTGAGACATGTTATCAAACTATACCAATGTAAACATTATTTCTTTGTTAAACATAGAAGTATTCAGAAAATAATTCCCATTCTTGAACATTCAATAACTATGAATTAAAGAGGGGAAAAAAAACATTAACTTTACTCTTAAAACTCCAAATTAGAACAAAAACCAGTTCCTTTTATCATTTATGGTCTCAAAACTAACAATTCATAATTTAAATACTAAAAGGCTAAAGAACAAAGTAACAGTGAGTGAACCAGATCAATTTGTCTTCGGATCGGGCATTGGGAACAACCCAGCACTGGCACCTCTCGGCGGCGAGAATCCCAAAAACTTCTGCAAATTGGTTCGAATGCTAATGGAGCAGAGGAAGTACAAAAACGCCATCGAGCAGTCAGTTGAATCATCCCCCTGCAACCCTCTGTGGCTCATCTTCACCAGGAGCCCAAAGGGTTTGAAGGGCAATTTGGCGACCGCCTTGCCTTCGAACAAAGAGTTGAGCAACCCGAAGACGACGAAAAGGACGAGAGCTACCACAGCGCCGGATTTGAACTTGAAGAGGGAAAGGTCTCGGCTCGACTCCTTAAGGCTGGTCTCAACGCGGTCGATCTTCTTGGTTTTAGACTTCTTGGTGATCTTAGCTGTGTCCGTCTTCATCGTCTCTAGCTTTTTCGCAGCCTTATCGATGGAGGATCGGAGGGACTTGTAGGAGTTGGTGCGGTAGATTAGGACCCATGATATGGCCTCGCAAACTATCGCCGTGCATATTGAGATGCCCACCACCCTCAGACTATCTGAGTACTTAAACGCTGCGAACATTGGGGGCATCGCCATGGAAACCATAAGGAAAATCGCAGAGAAACTGCGAGAAAGTTGGAGCTGAATTTGATCTGGTTTGCCGGTCCGAGTCTTCTTATGAGACCCAAAAGATTACGTGTCATTCATTTATGTGGGTGTTTGGTTACGGGCAATCGCACGCCGTTACCTGGATTTGATCCAAACATGAATACTCACTGGCGCCTGGCCCATGTCAGTTGGGCTCCTTTATGGGCCTTAATTAGGCCCATATTTGTTAAAGTTTGCTAGAATGATCCAGACCAGACCAAACCAACTAAAACCAAATTGGTTTTCAATTCAATTTTGTTATTAACTCTGAATTCTCATTGCTTTTGTTTACAGTTGTCAAAGTTAAAAAAACAAAAAAAAAAAAATCCTTTATTTTTCATTTTACAAATATTCCAAAAACAACTCTACAATTGAGATTAAAAGTACGATTTTGTGACAAAATTAGATGAAAGAAAAATTTGGCAATTACCTAACTAAATTATGAATTTGTTGCAATGGCCTAATTATAAATTTATAAAATTAATAGTTCCTAAAGATACTACAACATGACAAGTACAGGTCCTGAATTTCTGCTAGCGGACTAAGTTGACAATATATAAGACAGGCTTCTTATCCAGCGAAAGCAGACTTAATAGACCATACCAGATAGACATTAATCCTCTACTCATATATTGTTCTTCTCCATTCTTAATTTTGCCAAAACTGAATGCATGCAAGAAAATGGCTTATCAGCAACAACTTCAAGAAAACCCCATCCCAACTCAGAAGCACCAGTCACCATCCAATATTGATCAAATTGACATTTTGTCTGGTCTTCAGCCATGATCATGAATTCGCTGAAACTTTATTTACAAGGCATTAGAGTCAGGCTAAGATATTCTAGTATGGTAGTGACCAGTTTTGGGTGGTAGAAAATTGCAACACTTGTTCATTAAGCTGTCATAAATTTTACTTTATTTTTGGTCTAATGGCTAGGCATTACCAATGCGATGAAGATCCAACCTTGCTGGGACCCAGAAATGAAGAAGACGATGATGATGTTGGTGGGTATGGATACTATGAAGCAAGATCTAATTTCTTTAATCGCTTTCAAATGGCATTGAAGGGAAACTATGCAATACAACAAACCCTAATCCGCAAACATCCTAACATGACACTCTCCAAAGGTACGTACCAACACATACATAAATATGTGAGTTTGTGTGTTTATATTTATGTTTATTTATAATTTTTTTCTCTACTTACAAAATTGTTTCCTTGTTTTACCCTTTCTAGGTATATGAGTTTTGCTGTTGATTTTTACCTTATCAATTTTTTTCCATGTTCATTTATGAGCATTGATTTGAAAAGTAATTTTGGACCCTCCATTCAAAATGGAAACTTCCCAAGTACATGAAGTTTCATTTATTGATCATAATTAAGAGAACGAGAAACTTCCATCTTAATTTCTTTACTTGGTTCTATAAATAACCTGACCTAGAAACTTCCATCTTAATTTCTTTACTTGGTTCTATAAATAACCTGACCTAATTAACGATCAGAACAAAAAGGTACATATCTAAAACTCAAGCTTAATTATGGCTTAGTAAGAAATGAGAAAATGATGTAGACCCCTTAAAATGTTCACTGTCAAAAGCAGTAGAGTCGGGCTTAGTATTTATCTATGGCACCTGAGACTTCCATTGAAGATGGTGATCAGCGAGTAGTGGAGGTACTACCTGTCCATATGTTAGTATTAAGTCATCATGTCACTTGTGCTTCTCAGCCTCTTATAGGTTTCAAGTGACTCCAACATTAACATATATATGATACCATGTTAAATGGAACCAATAATATTAAAGTGCCATTCAATAAAACAAGGAGAGGAAGTTATAGATATTTTCAACTACTCCATGTGTATGTAACATGCAAACAACCATCCTATGTAAGCTTTATATTTATATTATTTTTATAAATACTTCTTTTTTATTGGAATGTGTCGCTGTCGTGACCTACTTCACTTTCAATAATTTCGCCTAATCATTCATATTTAATGATACTAGTAATTTCTAAAACGAAATTAAAATACTTAGAATCTTAAACTCGTAGAATTCGACGGTACATGTACCGTGCACAACCTTGTAGATGCTATATTATAAAACTAATGAGACAGTTCAACAAGACTATAAAATTTAGCTGAGAAAAAACTATGTTCTAAAACTACTACACTCTGCCATGCAAGTAAACCAATTGCCGATTCAAATGGTTCTCTCATTTTCCTTTTTTTTTTTTTTTTTTTTTTTTTTCTGGACATTTTCTGTAAGTGGGTTTCGAAGAAATCATTTTCTCAACGCATGCATTGCAGTTGGATTTTCTCAACGCATGCATTGCATTTGGATGGAACATGGTAAAGTCTGAGATGCTAGTGAGGTACGTGGCTGACCGCAAATCCTAGTCTTTTCCTACAAAGAGAAACAGAGCTATGCAGAGTCAGTAAGTAGCAGTGAGTAGTTTAGCGGTACACGGAACATACAACCATGTCCGTCAAAACGAGAAGAGCTCAAAGATGCTGAGCCACGAAACATAGAGACAGGTGTAGATGTCTACTGTCCCCAACATTCGTCCACGAGTTGCCTGTCGGCTTGTGAAGCTTAAGCAGCGGGCCCTAGGGAATGAAAAGAGAGGAAAAAATAGAAAAAGAAAAACCTATTTTAATTGAGCATTTATTTAATTACTCTCTAAACCCTTAGGATTATACTAGTTATACTGTATTATGATCGTTTGGCTCAGGTTAGGTCGGTTAATAGTATCAGCCCAGGAGCCATCATATCGGTGAGACTGACATAGGGAGCCAAAATAGAAAAAAAAAACAAGCTGAGAGGACTATTTGTGTGTGCTGGTGAGCTCTCTGGACTTTGGACGTAACGATCACGTTGATTATCGAGCCACTCTAAAATCTTATCACCTTAATTTTTGTAATTTTATGTTGTATTATGTCCTGTTTAAGTATGTCAAATTCATCAATCCTAAAATTTTGGAGAATTATGTAGCGGCCTATTAACCGTACACGTCTTCACTGGTTGCTCGTTACATAAACTATTTCGCATTTATTTTTTTATAAACAAACGCAGTAACCATGAATATTATATTCTTAACCATACAAGAGTATTTTTTTTTTTTTAATAAACAAACGCAGTAACCATGAATATTATGTTCTTAACCATACAAGAGGAAGCGGTTATTGTTTTTGAGACTTTTGAGTCCCGTAAATGTTTTTCCATGCACATACAAAAGGCATGAGTTGGTACTATAACTTGATCTTGTATATATGTTTCTTCAAAGAAAAACATCGATCCGAGTCTAATTGGAAATACCTCCATTCTAATCTCTATCTATTAATAGTCTGTTAGATTTCTCCTTCTCTTCCTCCTCTTCCCTACTGGGGTTTGAATGGGGATGCTATTATTAGTAATTTAGATTTCTGAATCAGTGCTCACAATGTGTGTTTGTTCATTCTCTTTCATCTGGGTCTGATGTGATGTGAGAGAATGTAAGATTGGTACGTCAACGTGGTACAGAGAATACTGTGTTTGTCTACTTTCTTTTTGGTTTTAGGACATTTTTTTGGCGGTGGTTGTCTTAAAAACATAAAGGGTGACTTTTTGTTCGTTTTGTTGATTAGAGCTTAGCGGTCGCTTGGCTCGTCTTCTTCCATTTGAGTTTTGTTTGTTTGTAACCTTTAGGATCATAGATTGAGTGAATGGAAGGTGGTTTGGATTATGTAAGAAGGCCATTGTTGTCAACTGAAGGTGAATGTCTCATCCAGAATGGGAATGAGAGAGTGCGAAAGAGTAACTCGGTTACTTCTATTAAATGTGATTTCGTCTCCAAATTGCCGGAAAAGGTTCTGTCTGGGCTTGATTCTGAGGCCCCTTTTCATCTTGACCTTTCCAAAACCACTGGCTTGATTGAAGGTAAAAACTTTGAGAGCATATGAATTCGTTTTGTCTCCGAAGTCTATGATTAAAGTACCCCGAAAGCATTAGAATCTTCTCCAATCAGTTTTTTGTTCCTTTATATAAATGTGGGAGGGTTTTTGCTGCTGTTTACATTTTGATTTGCATGCCATGGATTAGAATTACGTCAGGAGAACAGGCTTATGACAAGGTTTCATGGTTCTATGATATTGTTCTTTCTTTTGTTCGGAAAGAAATTCATTATGTAAATTGCAAACTGGTGCATTAGATATTGTTGCTTACATAAAGAGAAATTACTTCTTTTCTTATATTGTTTCTTGTCATTCTTATAGCATTTTTTTTTATCTGATTGTCATTATTAGGAGAGAAAGAATACTACGAAAAGCAATTTGCCACTCTAAGGTCCTTTGAGGAAGTTGATGCTATACAATCACATCATGACATTAATGAAGAGCAAGATGGTCAGGAACAAGCTCAACATGAGAGAGCAATGAACATTTCTAATTGGGCAAATGTTTTCCTGCTTGTTTTTAAGGTTTTTCTTCTTCTTTTATTTTTTTTTTTTAATTTTATTTATTTTGCTACAATTTCTGAAAATTATGTGTATAGTTTGAACTTCTTTTTCCCCTTAATATATGTTAACCAAGATAGGAGCTTTAATTGTTCTGTTTTCACAGCTAGTGGCTTCAAAATGCTGTTCTCTTTTTATTCTTAACGTCACTGGAAACAGGACAATTTTGGGGGCAAATAAGAAGAATTCTTATTTATCAACTATTACGTATTATTCATTGCAGGTATATGTAACAGTACAGAGTGGATCAATAGCCATTGCTGCATCAACACTAGATTCTTTGCTAGATCTCATGGCTGGTGGTATACTTTGGTGCACGCACCTGTCCATGAAGAGCTTAAACATCTACCAGTATCCTATCGGAAAATTGAGAGTGCAACCAGTAGGCATAGTCATATTTGCAGCTGTCATGGCTACACTAGGTTTGTTGTTATGCCTCACCTTCTACAGATTGTAAGAAGGTTATGTTGTTTCCATCTTTATAGCCTTCAACATCTAGTTATTGATCTGTCTTGGTAACTTTATGGAATTTATTTGTTTTGCTTGTTTATTCTCCTTTGTGGTTTATCTCTTGAGTATTCTGAGTTAGTTCTGTTTTGGTGAAATGAATGAATGAAAAATGCTCATGATTTAGAGCAAGCTACAATAGGTTTCTTTTTCATATGAATAAATGAGATCTTCACATTTGAGCTTTTTAAAACTTCAATTTATGAGATTTGACTGTAAAAGCTTCATTCCTGTACAGGCTTCCAAGTGCTGGTTCAGGCTGTAGAACAACTTATCAAAGACACACCTTCTGAGAAGATGACTTCAGATCAATTAGTCTGGCTGTATACAATCATGCTGACAGCTACCGGAGTAAAACTTGTGCTTTGGTTTTACTGCAGAAGCTCAGGCAACAAAATTGTCCGTGCCTATGCGAAGGTTTGATGCTATTAGTTGACATAATAGAGTCAATATTAATACCGCATGTAATCTTTCACATTCATTTGCGATATAGCTCCTAATCCTAATGCTTTTAACTAAATGATTGTGAATACCAGGATCACTATTTTGATGTGGTAACCAACATAGTCGGTCTGGTTGCTGCTGTTCTTGGTGATAAATTCTATTGGTGGATTGACCCAGTTGGCGCCATTATACTCGCAGTCTATACAATTTCAAATTGGTCCGGAACTGTGCTGGAAAATGCAGGTTTCTCTCTTTTTGGCCATTATGCACTTGCACTGCATTTGACATATGAAATGACATACGAAAACATTACTGCTTTTGCTTATGAGAATGACTAAGATTAAAAGAACGGATTAAAGGGGAAAAAAGAAGAAAGTAGAGAATTGAAGCAGCATGACAAAACACAGACCTTTTGAAACAAATATAATAAAACTTGGGCCAATGAAACTTTCTTTTTTTTTTTTTGGTAGATAATATGAGATTCAAATTCTTGCTTATTACACTTCTGGTGAGTGCATGGAATAACTTTATGATCTGATTCATTACATACTTCAAGAGTTTCCTCTGCTGTCATTTGAAACGTATCGCTAATTTCATTTTTTACTCATCTACTGCTCCACTCAAAACCAGTTTGCTGTATTATAAACAGTCGCGCTCAACATATGGGGTTGCTCATACGAGATATGTCTTTCATCAGTTACCTTTTATTTTTAAATAATTGGGAATTGATCTAAAAGTTGGTTCTTCATGCAGTTTCCCTCGTTGGTCAATCAGCTCCTCCTGAATTCTTGCAAAAACTGACGTACCTTGTCTTAAGGCATGATCCTGTAATCAGACATGTTGACACAGTCCGTGCCTACACCTTCGGTGTTCTCTATTTTGTCGAGGTTAGTTTATTATGACTGTATCTAAGTGCTTGTTACATACACATTAACACCCCCCAAAGAACTTCAAAGGACACTAGACCAATTTCACAGACCATGTTTAAATTCAGTTGTTCATGATTGAGGTACACCCAAATGTTGAAGAAAACCAAGGCAACATAATATATATGCAAGTATTATTGCTTAAAGCTCTCTCGGTTGATCACATCTCTGACTATAAATTTTTCATTACAAAAATCCCAGGTTGACATTGAACTCCCAGAAGATTTGCCATTAAAAGAAGCCCATGCAATCGGAGAATCACTACAGATAAAGATTGAAGAACTCCCTGAAGTTGAGCGAGCTTTTGTTCATCTTGATTATGAATGTGACCACAAGCCAGAGCACTCTGTTCTCATAAGACTCCCCAACAGTCAGCCTTGATCTTTGAGCTTCCCATGGAACAGTATCTTACTGTACTTCTAATCATCATAGCAGTGAGTATCAAGTAGGAAGAAAATTCAATCTCTCAGATGTGCTAGAAAGTAATATTAGATAATATGGTTAGTGAAAGCACAGAAAAGATGATCTGAAATGTAAACTACCTTGGGTAGTTTGTATCACATATTTGAAACTTGATATTTCAACTAGTATGAAGGTTAGAGTTAAATTTTCCACTAATTAATGCTTCAAAATCCTCTCTTGAATTCAACAAAATAAGAAGATTGTGTGCTCTCTTTTGATCTCATTAGGCTGGGTTATAATTCTTTTGGTAACCTGTAATACCAATAATATCTAAATACAGATGCCGCGGACGTTGGTTTGACTCAGTGGCAATTATCACTGAGCTCGCATTCTGACATTTTAAATTCGACTAAAATTCTTGACTTTCAGCTGAATTTAATTAAGTCTAGCATTTTCTTTTCCTCTTAAAACAGAGTAGTGTATTAAATTTGCCTATATTTAAAATATATATATATATATATTTGCATACATTTTAAACTTTTCAAATTACCCCTAATTCGTACACCCACATCAAAACCAAATCAATTGGATTTCAGAACATTACAATTGAATTATTACATAAATGTAAATGGGATATAAATATTAATGTCGTCGACCAACAAAAGCATAAACAAATTTCAAGTAACCTCTTTCACTAATTTCAATGGGTTCGGATTCCATCTCTTGGCCTGCTCTGCTGCTTCTAAAAGATGATTCTGTGACAAGAAGAAGAAGGCAACTGTCTTTTTAAATCTCTTTTCATAGGTTTTGGGTTCTTCTTTGTTTGGTTTCTGCTGGGAAAACAGAGTGCGCGAAATTAAGTTGTGTTCCTCCAGAATTTTGACCATCATTCGAGAAGATACCCATCAGAAGCTGAAATCTTCCCAAAAGACAACTTGAATATTAAAATGTTAATTATTTTCAAATTTGTAGCGTCTTTGAGTATTTTTTTTTTTTTATAAAAAATTTTGATAAATCTAAAATACTACATATTTGGTCGAACTTAATTGGTGGTGGAATATACATATTAGTATGCAGGGTCTTTGAGTATGATTGATCTAACGGAGGTGCGTCAGGGATGAAGATTCTAGGGTTTGTATCTACAAACTAAAAAAAAATCGTGAAATTTGAACGTTAATTTTCTTGTGTACTTTTTAGTAATTTCAGTTAAGGGCAAACTTGTAATTAAAAAATGTAGTAGAATGTGTATGCATTTAAAGAATGTTGCTGTGCATTTAAAGCGTATGGTTTTGTTTAACTTCTCGGCCAATAGTAGATGGAAAAACAGGTCCAAATCAAAACTGCTCAAGTGGGCCAAAGCTGAAAACTTAGGGCTTCTCATGATTTTTCTTTTTTTTGTTTTGTATAATATTTTGGGAGGTAGGCTTCTCTTGAACTTTAAACCGGGTCAAAGAATCCATCTCCCAGGTCCTGCAGAGCCGTCTTGTCTCTTTGAGGTGTGGTGAGGTAAGGTTAGTAGCTTCCTATGGCTTTCTCTTTCACTGTAACCGCTTCAGTTCGGTGTTTTTCAGCTGTTATAAAGTATACCCAGTTCTTCTTTTATTGCTCTCACTGTGAATCTCCCTCCCCTTTTTTTTTTTTTTTTTTTTTGTGCTGTGTTTTAGCCGATAGGTATTGAATTTTCAGTTCTATGTTTTTTCCTCTTTTTGTTCTGTAACTTTGATTGTCATCTTTTGGGTCGGTCCGTAAATGAAGAATTTTGTTTAGACCTTGTTGTTCCAAGGAAATAGTAACTACCATAAATAATGAGATTGTTCTGGCAGTATAAATTTATCATTTTAGGTTGAGTTATAGCATATAGGCTCACTTTGGAGGAATTTGAGGGTCATTGACGCTTTGGTCTACCTATTTCTGGCCATTGAAATACTGTTTTGGGTCTTCTTCTTTTTTTGTCTCTCTCTCTAGCACTTCTGAGTATTGACAAAAAAAAAAGAAAAAGAAGCTTTTTTAATATTTTATTTGGCAGGAACTATGAACGAACAACTTGGGGAAGTGCAATGAGGTCGTAATAATGCAAATCAGCTTACCCAGAAAAAGTTTTAGTGGTTAAAGCTTTGGTCTTTCTCACTATCTATCACTAGAAGCTGCTTGAATTGCTGATTTTAAACTAATTATAATCTGTACAGATTACGTACATTTTATGCGATGAAATCTCTTCTTTTACCTTCTTCTCTCATCCTCAGTCCATCAGCTATCCTCCAATTCCCATCTCATCCTCAAATACAACATAAACATATTTGCAGTAACCGCCATCATAAGCATCATAACCTCCATTATCGTTTTTCTTTACTTTTTCCTTTAGTTCCTCTGAATTCAATACTTGCTAAAAAATCATTCACTAATGCTGCAATTCCTTCAAATGAAGGAACGGTGTCAGTAATCATGTTGGAAGATTTTGTCGAAAAAGATTGGTCTTTTCTTGATTCAGATGATTCCACCTCCAATCAAGTTTATAACCGAAATGTTGACCGAATTATAGCCGCTGGCAGGATCGAAGAGGGTTCAAGGGTTGTGGTTTCACCTGGTTCTGAAGGATTTGTAGATAAAGTGGTTGAATCTTCACCATGCAGTCTTTTGATTGTTGTTCATGAGTCACTTCTTGTATTAGCCTGCATTAAGGAAAAATATGACAAGGTTAAGTGTTGGCAAGGAGAACTTATCTATGTGCCCCAAAAGTGGGCACCTTTAGACGTGGTGTTTCTCTATTTCCTTCCTGCTCTGCCCTTTAAACTTGATCAGGTGTTTGAGACTCTGGCAAAACATTGTTCTCCAGGTAATTTTCTTCTAAATTTTTTTTATTTCATTTCAGTTGCATTTAATTGCAGTAGCTATAAGTTAGTGAAGCTTCATTAAGGGTTCCAAGACTGGCTTTCCTGTTTACCTTCATAACCTAAACAACTTTTTTAACTATAATTATGTAGAAAACAAAGTATATGACCCCCATATATTGCATTACAAAAATAAACTGTTTGTATAGGTGCGAGACTGGTTATTAGCCATCCTCAAGGAAGAGAAGTACTAGAGCAACAGCGACAACAATACCCAAATGTTATAAACTCTGACTTGCCAGAGAAGTTAACTTTAGAGAAAGTTGCAGACCAACATTCTTTTGACCTGGTTGAATTTGTCGATGAACCTGGTTTCTATCTTGCTGTTTTGAAATTAGGCAAGGCTGTGGATTGACTGTATTTTTCACTTAAAGACCAGCATTGGGTTCCAATGTTTATTAGGAATATTCTCTTTGTAACAGTGAATTCGACTAGAAATATATGTTTAACACAATTTTTTTTTCAATGTAGTAATCTTTTTGTTCACTATCCGCGAGGGATTTATCTTTGATTATTTTCTGGTTCTTGTGACAATTGATAAAATCCTCTAGAGCCTCTTTGAAAACGTTTTTGTTTTTTTGGTTTAGTATCTAAGTTGAGTCGAGAGTTTGAAAACGTTATTGTTTTTGGTTTAGTATCCGAGTTGAGTCGAGAGTCGATCTCGAGTAAGGTCTCTCCCTTAGTAAGGTCTCCCCGAGTATCGTCTCCTCGAGTTCATTTGGCATTTCTATCTTTTTCTTTCACATTTATAATTAATTGAGAGCTCCTGCTAATTTGATTAATAAAGTTTCAAGAGGCTCAAAATCCCAAAACAGTCATTATGGACTTGTGTTGATTCCAACATACCAGGAGAAAATAATTACGTATAAAAGCTTCATCAATTAGAAAACAGAGAAAAAAAAAAAAACTGGCTCATACATAATTTTCGAACATTTATAGCACTCTCCCAATCTTTCTCTCTACGTACGCAAAAACAATGAGACAGATTGGACAACAATCAGCAAGTAAAAATAACCTCAAATTGGATCTCTTTTTCTTTAAAAAAAAGGGAAGATTATTGTGTACCAAAATACCTCAAACTTCCATCACCAAAATAAGAAGATAGGGACTGAAATATCTATATGAACAGCCACCTCACACCTCCTCACTATTTCGTATTTAGAAGAATGAAAACCTTAATCCATTACTTGCTGCAAACAAGTTGTATTCTTCAACAGTCGTCTCTTTCTTATTGCAAGCGTGGTGATTGCTCTCAACATCATCCGTTGGACCGCTAAAAGGAAAATCTCCAACGACCTCTTTTTTCGAAGGCATAGGATTTGACTCACTTCCTGTTGAAAGAGCTACAGGCCCACCAAAATGGAACAACGAAAAGCTACTTTTACCATCCAATTTTCCAGCATCGTCATTTTGTGCACCTTCATCGCTCTGTGCTTGTGTAGAATGCGGTCTTCCTGGATCCACACTCTCTGAAATAGCTATAGTAGGCTGTTCTTGCACAGCACCTGGCTTAGAAATCTGTGTTCTCTCATCCAGACTTATGCCATTGGCTTTGGCAATTGGCTGATAAATAGGAACTGGGCTAGGCGCAAACAAGGGAGTCGCTAGGTGCTGCATAGGACTATACTGCATGCAGAAGCGGGAGTTTCCATTTACTCCATAACCAAGAGGACCAGCATACAAGTAGTGGTTGGGATGGGCGAAGGGCATCAATCCGTTGGTTGGAGCCGTTGGCCATGAAACCGGATTTTGATTATAGTAACCCACCGCTGAAGGAGCTTGAAAAACTGGGAAGTGTATGTTTTGGTTATGCATGGGTGACAGCATGCTCTGATGTTGAGAACCAAGAGTAACTGAAGAAAATCCATTATCAAAACCATGAGAACCTTTTGTGGGTGGATTCCCACGAATGTTACTACCTGCTCCATTCTGTGAAAGGCCAACAGATGTCCTGCTTCCCATTGACTCTTCTCCATTTGCATTCTGATTGTTCTCCATCCTGACTTCAGGGCACTCCAAGAAACCATTTTGAATGCACACTGTAGTTTCTTTTCCTTCTGACTGTTGGCTGGAATATTCTGAATCTGAAGTGGATGAGGATTCTTGGTTCCCATGATTTGAAGAAGCTGTATTGCTGTCCCCCTCACTTAAACACGATGAGCCGTTATCAGAATTAGAAGTGCTACTCATAATAGGATCTGAAGTCCCCTTTAATGCAGGGTTGATAGAATTTGCAGAATGGTCTGCATTTAGTCCAATTTCCTCAAAAGCAGCTTCCTTCAAGTCGAAAGAGTCGTCCTCATTCGAATGAAGCCCATTCTGGCAGCTTACATTACTGTCCATGGTGGAGTTTCTTGATCCCTTCAAATTATTATCCTCATCAATTTCTCCTGAGATTAAACTAATTTCCCCTGAACCTGTATCGGCAGATGACTTCGTAAGGTTATTACTTTGTCCCGGTCCTTCAACCTTGAAACCAGATGACTTCAAGGTAACATCAGAGTCTGAGTTACTTCGGGGATACTTCTTTTGTGACTCCATTGGCTCCCAAACTTTTTTAGGATGAAGCAAATCTCTACCAGAAGGATTGTTTCCACAGACAACTTTGCTTTTAGATCTTCCACAACTATCACGCATGTGATCAATTTGATTGTATTTGTTACCACGATAGAATTGCTTGGACATGTCCAATGCAGAATCTGACTTGCTTACACATTTCATCTCTCGACCTGCTCTGATTGTAGAAATGTGCGGCTCAATCTTTGCTCTATATTCAATGTTTTGGTTACAGCTGCAAGAATGGAAGTCATATCTGTCACTCATCCTGTTGCTGGAACAGTGAAACTTCTCATTAAACTTGGGGCCACAATGTCGATTAATAGACTTTGTTCCATTTATTCTTAATTGCCTGTTTGACAAACTGATGGCCCTGGAAGGAGTTTCAAAATTCTCACCATAACATCTTGGCTCAGATCTATTAAGCACAGCACCACTTTCTGGACCAACTGTATATCGACGCCTATCAGACCACTTTAACGACAGATCCATAGGCACTTCCTTCCGAAATTTAGATCTCCGGCGGGAATATTTTGACTGTTCAACTGTAAAAGAGCCAATCCCATCTTTCACATTAGCAATTTCCCCATCATAACAATCATAGGAGTTTTGTATTCTTGAAATAATATAGCCATTTGAAAATTGTTCATCTTGTACATCAGGAGATCCAGGCCTTGATAAAACATTATCACCAGCTTCACTAACTGAATCCCTGCAGCTAATGAAATTATTTGGTTCCTCATTGATCATTAGTGATAATTCTTCCTTTGAGGCATCAGGAAGATCAGGAGTTTGATTTTCTTCACAAAAGCTTTTATCTCTATCCTTTTCTTTCCCTTTTAACCTTTCCTTTCTTCGGAGTTTCTTCTCTCTTTCTTTTGTTCTTCTTCTCTCCTTGCGTTCTTCTTCTTCACGCTTTTCCTTTTCTTCCTCTTCAAGAAGTTTCATCTGTAGGGAAAAATAACAAAGATGTCAGAAGTGATTCTCCTGAAGTAGTAAATTGCCACTTAATTTTTATTCCTGCATCTCATCTTTAAACTTCACTAGTTTCATCACCTGTTTTTCTAGTGTTATAATTTCTTTGCATGCAACATGAACTCGTTCTTCCAAAAGCTTTAGTGCAAGACAAACAAAAATGCTATGTGCATTTTGGCGTGCTGTTCCTTCTCTAAATGCTTTCTCAACCTGAAAAAGTAGAAAAATCTATCAACATACATGTACTCAATTGATATACACATGCATGCAGAAACATGATCATGCAATGCCCCTGCACAAGCAAGGGTGAATAGTTCCACAGTCTGGTATGAATCCATCTGCACTGGTCCCCTGAAACCAATCTACTAAAAACATTTCTTGCTCCAAGTAAAATCAAAGACAGTGAAGTATCTATTAATCATTACAGCATGGAAATTTTGACATTTTGCATTTTCCTTCAATTTTCTTTTTGTTCCTGATTTATAGTGAATGATTTAACACAGATCTTCAAAACTGGGCATTAGTTTGGCCAAGTCAACAAAAGTTACAAGAAAACAATGTGACATAATACTTCCTCTTCAATAATCAACATAGATAGTACAAATGCTAATCCTTAATAATATTGTGATTGCAAACCCTCTAGTCTACCTCACCATAATTAATCTCCTTCCCCACATCAGCATATCTAGTTGATGTTCTTTTCCTCAAAACAATTGACCACATTGGCTCCATTTACACTCAATGTTGTGCTTCACTGAAGTTCTAAATTAGCTCATGGTACACTAAACATCTTAACAAATTAGGAAAAGTACTAAAAGAACATAAAAAGAATGCAACAAAAAAATAGTCAGCAGATTGGACATGCCTGCTCCTTGAAAATAACAGTAGCAGCATCTAGAAGAAATTCTCGAGCAAGTTCAGGACTCTTCGCATGTTTTTGTGGACGGGAGCATTCTCCATCCAGCTCATTTCCGTCCTTGTCCATGGAATCATCATCCTGAAAGTCAAAAATATTAAACATATCTTAGCATTGTAATAAGAATTCAAGTGCTCAAAGAGAAACCAGTTAATATGACTTTTGGAACTTGAGCTACCTCTTCTTCCTCAGCTTCTTCAGCATGCTCAAAAAACCTTCTAATACTTTCACCTCTTGTAATTGTCACAAAGCCATCTCCCACTACAAGTCTGCAATGCACGCACTGTCCACCCTTCAATGCATGAGCTTTTACAGAAAGCTCAGTGCAACGACCATCCAGTTTCCAAGCCCTCAAGGTGATAAAGCACGCACTTAAACCGCCAAGATCTAGGCCATTGACCTTAACGCTTCCGTTCATGCCAACATTTTCAAATTCAAGAATGTCACATTTTCCCTCGCCGGTTCCAACTGCCCACTCAAAGTGATGGTATGTCCCCACAGTGTCAGAAAAAGTTTGGCGCCAATCAGCTTGGACCGTGTCATCGGAGACCTGTATCATCAACAAAAGAAACTATATAATAAGGCCTAGTCATCAACATTATTGTCTCAGCAGTTTGTTCATTGAATGAAAATTTACACAACTAACTCAACTAGTAATCAGAGAAAAGTAATAGGTTATAGTAATATCTTAAAGAAAATCTGCAAAGCTACACCTCATATTGAAAGGCTGTATCTGCAACACAAAACCAACTAGTGCATCTGGGTTCCTTCCTCAACCGCTTCAGTTCCTTCAGCTCCTTGAACTCTCGAATAACATTTCTTCTGCAATCTCTGCAAAACCTCTTGCTGTCAAACCTGCAAAATGTGAACTCAAATTCTTAAGAAAAACTCAATAGTCTCATTTAAAAACATGTCAATGAGTATTGAGAGCAAAGGGTGAGAACATAAGGGATATCACATAACTATTGCTGACCAAGACTCCATAAGGCACAATTTTAGATAACGACCAAAAAATCTACTAGCTTCTTACAAACTGAAGGGGTTAATTCTCTGAAATTATCAAACTAGTAGAGAGCTACAGAACGTGATGTGACAAGGCAACTGGTCTGTTTACATATCATATAAATTGTAATAAAACCACAAAGGAACAAATAAATTCTGAATTTGTTTGAAAAACAATATAATCCTATTGTCCAATAATAGATGGAACTACAAATGCTTTCACGTTTTCAGGGTCTTGTATTCGGTCAATAGAACATGATTTGAATTTTCCTCTGATTTTTAGCTACTCTTTCCATACTCCACCCTCTCTTAAAGCTCTCAAATCACAAAACTCAATATAGATCTATTATGTATATTCTAGTAATTCAATCCATCCTCACCAACAAAAACTACTGGTGCTAATTATTTAATTTCCTTACACAAAACCTTAATAATTGATACAATCTAGATGTATAGTCCAAAGGATTAACTCCTAAAAAAGAGCCTAAACATCTAGAATACAATTTCCCTAACTCAAAAGAGCGATGCTCTATCCTTCAGTCCCCTTCCATCATTTCCTTCCTCATTAGCCCAATGAATGACAATCATCCACGGGAACCTGCCTGGGGGAGCATCGCAGGCTTTGTTTATTCATGCCTTCTACAGTCTCAAATGTCTAACAGTGTAACAGACTCAGCTTCTTGATGATTTATAAACACAATCAACTAAGCAAAGACAAAATCCCAACTACTTGGACTAGTGGTTCTGTATCAGACGATCACTTTCACCACCCTTTCAGCAGCCTTAAAGATAGTTAATGGACACAGCGATACCAGAAAGGCCCTTGCAGATGGTTCACAATGATAAGTTCAGCACCAGGCTATAAATCCAAACCAACATAAAAGAAAGCATACTAATGAATAGCAGGTTAAACTGGAATGAACTCTGAAGATGGATATCCTTTGGGTTAGGAAGCCCCACCTTGAAGCTTTTAAATGCATTCCAACAAATGTTTGTTACTTTACAGCACATCAATCCCCATTCTTTCAGATGATCTAAATCATGCAGTTAACCACTACTAATACTTCTTTATACAAAACGTCATGCTAATCCATTCCACTTGACCTGCATACTTGTATTTCAGGCTTATGAAATGCCAAACATCGATTTAACTTTCATCAATTGTTAACTCAAATGCTTCTGCAATTCAAATAAGATAGTATAGTTTCAGGCCTAACACCCTTCCAAGAAGTACACAAGCTAGACTGGATTTCCTTTATTGGCACACTAAGCTTCTTCTCTCTTCTAAAGTCAGTTTACCAGTGTCAAATCCTCAATGTCTTAGCATAATTAATAGTTGCAACACTAAAAACTGATCAATATCCATCAATTATCATAGTCCTTCCATTGATTTGAATTGAATACTTTATGCAAAGGTTAAAAAATTAACTAAACACCTGTACATGAGTCTCTCAATAAAATCTTCTTCCTTCATCCTCAAAAGAGATTGTCGGGTTTCTTCTCCAAGTGCTGACCAGAAATCAACTAATGTGTCACATGAAAGCCTAGCTGTGTGCAGTGCACATGTTTCCCTTGTTCCATGACCTCTGCCATAACTTGCCATTCCTTGGCTTATCCAACCTCGACCTCCCCCACCACAAGCATCGGGATAAAGCAATTCACGTTCCCGTTCCCTCGCACGTGCACTGTCAAATACCTGATAGAAGCCAAAACATCAGCAACTAAATGAAAAGGAATAATGTATAAGTTTGATGATAGAACCATCAGCACTTACATTTTGGAGTCCCTTGAGAGACTTTGAATACAAGTAGCAATCCATAAGTGTCAGTGTCCCATCACGTATTGTGGTCAGACCACCCCAAGGATGGACAGATGGATCTTGAATTTCATCTTGACACCCAATGGTGCTACCCAATTCACCATCATTTTGATTTCTTGCAGCACCTAGTCTGTTGCAGGAAAGGTTCCCACCTGCTCCCTCCTGCTGCAAAGACTTCCCATACATAACAATCTGCAAAAAACCTTCGAGCAGTAATCCATTGCATCGAGAGCAGTACATATTCTTACGAGCTTGTTCAAAGAGAGTTTGTTTGTCAATCCTAAGAAGCTCCTGCCGTGCATTGGGTGACAGCTCATTCCAGAACTACATCATTATTAAACAGCAACTTGTTAGCAATTACTTACATCACTTCATGAGTGAAATACTAGAATGAAAGGCCATAGGAATATGTAGATCTCAACAATTTAAAAAATAAATAATTTCCATTTAAAAAACAGTTGATAATTCTACACCACCTCCAGCCACTAAATTCAGAAGAACCAGGAACCTCTTGCATCATTAGGGAAAAGTCATTCAAGTTCTTCAATTTTTTTCATACGCTTCATCTACTCTTAAACCCTATTATCTAATGACTAAGCTCTAGTACTTGCGTTCAGGAAATGTTAAGAACAAAAAGGAAAAAGAAACCAACTTAATTGGTACAGAAAGGTGCATTCAACTTGGTTTAACTGGATGCTCTTTTTTAACTGTGGTACTGGATAATGACGAACCTAATCATCACCTTCTCAATGTAAACTCTCTACCAATGAATTATAATTGGCAAATAGACAATAATTAATATAGCGTTGCCTCCACAAAAAATAATTGATGGAACACTAAAACATCTTTGCATAAATGATAGACATTGTCTAATTACTAATTCAAATGTTCACCAAATATCTTAATACGTATATAAGATATTAAACTCAGTATATAAATATCTACATGTTAAGTGGATCTGATACATCGAACACCCGTATTCAAATCGTAACTCGACCTCTAGGCAATGCCACATACATCCAAAAACTCAAAAATAATTTGAACTGCAAGATCCAATCCAAACTCAAATTACCAATTAGAATTCACACAAAAACCACAGCCAAAAAGTTAATTTATAGTAATCCCGATTGACTCTTAAAACATGAAGAAATAAATAATATAAACAAAGAGACAATAAAATGAATCCAGTACCTTCTGGAGCTGATTGTAGCTAACATCGTCGCGGTGCTTCGACCAAAAACCGTTAGCCGAAGAAAGAGAGTACACGGGCGATGACCCATTACTGAATTGGTCATTTCTCTGCGCTAAACCGGGCATTTTGTTCTCAAGCTGTCATAGAATTCATTCACCAACCGTGCCCATTCGTAGCCACGCATTCAAGGCCCGAAACGGATCGAATCCGATCAACAACGAAACATGATTACGAATCGGATACCGAAAATTCGAAATTAATTAAATGAAACGAATTTAGTTATAGGATTATAGGATCGAAAAAGTAAGAGTTGCCTGGATCCAAATGGATTGGATTGGAGGTGAATCTGATTCGAATATGAAGATGGATTGGGTTTGATTGGATGGTCAAAAATTGAGGCAGAGATTCAGAAAGAAAAACAGAGAGAAGGGAAGGTGGCTACGTGAGGGGTTTTTGGTTGCAGACGATGAGATTTGGTGCTGCGTATATATTTGTAGAGAGAGAGAGAGAGAGGCCCTGGTCATGGTAAGCTATGGGGAGGGAGGTTAAAAGGAAGAGAGAGAGAAACAGAGTGTACTGTTACATTACAATTTAGCGTGGATTAAAATTAAAATTAAGAATTTCATTAATTTAATAATTTCCCTAAATGGAACTTATTTAATTTAAACATTTGTTTTTAAATAATTTTATCAAATAAAAGAAAATGTTTTTTTTATTTTTATATAATGAAAATAGGACCTATAATTCATTTGGAATCTACTCAAAAGAAATGGCTTTGATTTTTTGATTTGGTTGTATTGATATCTATTAATCCACATTCTACTTGCACATGGGGGTGTGACTAGTGGAAAGGAAGTCGACCGTTCCATCACATTCACTTATGAGAGTTGTGGTTGGAGGGAGATCTACTAGGGGTGTGGGTCAGCTTACAAAGCTGGAGCAGTAAAAATACCTTATCCACTAATAAAATTTTAAACTGATGAGATCCACATCGAAATTCTTATTTATTCATTAAAAAAGACCACATTCTACTTGCTAAATCAACAACATTATTGCATTGATTTTTTTTTCTTTTTTTGGGTTTTTATTTTTAACAGATCAGTAATCACACGTTGAACATGTGTCACAATTTTTTTAAAAAATGTAATTCATTTATATTTTCCACCGGAAAAAAAGAAAAAAGAAATGTAATTTGGTAACAATGTGCACATTGGTGTTGGCATGATGACGAAAATGACCTCGCATTGACGGGTAAGAATAGCAGCGTCCTCCCGGAACAGCGGGGGTTTAAAAGAAAATTCAATTCCACTTTTGGAGGTCGCTGTGGAGGAAGAAACTAAAAAGGCGCAGCCCACGGTCCAAATTTGCGCGCGTGGTTTTTGCCGTTTAACGGTCTTTTCTTCAGCTGCGGTAGGGTGTAGCACAGGTGGAAATCCCAATCTGACACCCCCATCAACGACATTACGCCACGTTTCCCGATGAACTCTAGGATTGCAGTCTCCTTTAAGATCGTATTTTGTACTTCCCACGTGGCTTCAATAAATACTGAGTGCACGCTGCACATCAAATCATCGTATATTTCTCTCTCCCTCTCCCTCTCTTTCTCTTTTATTTTATTTATTATTATTATTATTATTATTTTCTTTTTTTTCAGATCTGTTTAGAGGGTCAGATATAGTAATTTGGAATATTAAAATATTTACATTATGCCTACAAAATTGGTTTTTATTTTTGTTCTTTTTGCTAAGAATTTGGGGCTTCTACTTTCTCCAAAGTAATAATTTAATAAAAAAAATAATAAAAGTCTAATCATAATTCAGCAATGGCGTTCTTTTTTTCTCTTTTTTTTATTACCAAAAATAAAAAATGGCGTTTCTTTTTTTCTTTTTCTTTGTTTTCCTTGTAACTTAATAAAGCATAATTTAATATTAAGCAAATTAAGTAAATTTGGGTAAGTGGAAAAAAAAAAGGTTAAAACAAATAAAACCCATTAAAAAAAAATTAAAATGTTAAAAGCAACCATTGTTTTGGTACATGCATAGTTGTCATTTCAGACGAATATGACAAATTGGATCATTCGAATTAAAATGGGGGCATGGTGTTGTCACCCTGTTGAAATATGGGATGTCTAATTTGACAAATATGTGTAATGTCAGAATTAGTCCTACCTCCTATTCAAAATTACTAAACTGCCATTCCCTAATTTATTTTTTGTGAGAAGAAGATCTGTTCATGCCTCCGTGGCATGGTCCTCACGGATCATTGGTTATCTAATATATTTCGGTAGCTAGAGAAGTTCATTATTATTATTTTTATTATTATTATTTTATTTAAGGAAAATAAAATAAGAACAGTATAGTTTATTAAGATACTAACAATATTAATGTGTAAAATTGTGAAAAATAATCATAAAAAGAAAATATTTTATACAGTGCACTATTAAATTAAATTTTTGTATACAATAATCGCCCTGTTTTGGTATACAAATTAATTGTAGATTGATTAAAATAAATAAATAATGTGACGCTTGCCTGTAAATATAGGGAAAAAAAATATTAAATATATAATAATGATAAATATGTCTATGGATTGGAAATGTAATGGGCATTCATGTACTAACAAGTAATAAAAATTGTTATTCCTTATCAACATGAAGACGAAACATATATTCCATGATTTGTCTAACAAATATCATAGATTCATAATGAGTGTAATATTGAATTAAATTAAAATGGAACTAAGTAGAATAATCAGTGTAATTTGAGTTTCAATATCTCATAATTATTTTATGAAATAGAACACCTCTTCGAATGGTGTCATGTTTTTTTTTTTTTAACTATTCTAATCCAACAATAATATTTTTAGGTCCCAATAAATAAATAGCGAGTTCAAACTCTTAAATAGTTTTTATAACCTCACTAATATATCTGTGACTTCCTTAATGCTATGATGTGATGTGTGTAATATGTTGGTGACTTCCTTAATGCTATGATGTGATGTGTTTTCAAGAGTTGGATTTGAAGTATTAGTGAGATGATTAATATTGCGTCAGTGCATGCGTGTTTTGTACACGTTTCTCATCCTTACAGCGTCATTGGTTGCTTGGGGTAAAAGTTTGATCAGTGTCTCATCTACCAACAGTGAAAATATTATATACAGGATAGGTATACTGAATCAAAGTAATCACAACCCTCTAGAAAATTTGCTTGTAAGAATCAATGTACGCGAGTCACTGTATTAGAATAATGATGAGATGGAATAAGATTACAGAGAAAATAAGTTAGAGATTACACAAAGAACCAACTTGCTGATCGATCAGCCTGAGGATGGAATTATATATAAAATCTAGGCGTGGGATTCAGGGCCTGCAGGCTTTGAGTTAAGAAGAGGCTGTAGAGCCTTGACAACGATTGTCATATTTGGCCGAAAATCTGCTTCGTATTGAACACAAAGTGCTGCAACTGCTGCCAACTGAGATGGAAACGAAAAGCTTTCTATTACAATGCTTTCTGATTGAAAAGAATAGTGTACTCAATAACAATGCTGAGAATAGAAGAGAACCTTGGCAATTGCTTTTGGTGGGTATTCATTATTTAGCTTAGGATCCACACATTGCTTCACTTTATCCTCACTTAATCTTGGAGTTGCCTGAGGATTTCAATTGAATTAGTTGTCAGAGATTTAGTTGAAGGTGCACAAGACCAAAAAATATATAGTAGAAAACAACCTACCCAAGTGACAAGACTCTGCTGACCCTTGGGCATTGTGTGGTCTACTGGCTTCCTTCCAGTCAATAGCTCAAGTAAAACAACTCCGAAGCTGTAAACATCACTCTTCTGAGTTATCTGCCCTGTCATGGCGTACCTGAAAGAAAATTGATCAATATAATCGATCCATGAAGGAGAATTGATAAGTTTAACACAGAGAAAGAGAGTGTGCTCATGGTTCAATTAGAATGGCTCAAGGAGCAATCATTGACAAGCATGTGAGCAATCATTGAGAACTACTGCTTACTGGAAAACTTAGGCCAAATTAGCAGAGGCAACTTTAAAGACAACTGATACAATGCTAGGCAAAACATCATGCATGGTTTCGTGGTACAAATTCAAAGAAATGAGGCTCACTCTGGAGCATGGTAGCCAAATGTTCCCAAGACTCTAGTGGAATGCAATCGTGCTGCGGTGTCGGAGGATTGATTGGTCAAGTTGAAATCGGCAACCTTGGCACAATAGTCATCAAAAGCAAGACATTGCTGGACCTGACATCACGATGAACAACGGATGGCTGAACCTTTTCATGCAGATATTCCAGCCCCTTGGCTGCACCAAACGCAATTTTAACTCTCTGGTTCCAATTAAGTGCTGGACCAGGTTCAGCCCCTTGTACCCCTTTTCTTCCTGCATCAAAATATAACAAAATAAAAATGTGATTCCCTCATCAAGAAAACTAACACTAATTGAAAATTACTGAAAATTATTTAGGACTGATACCATGTAAAATATCATGCAAAGAACCCAATGTCGCATACTGGTATACCAAAATGCGGTTATTTGCCTCCATGCAATATCCAATCAACTCCACAAAATGGTCGTGCTTTAGTCTTGACACTGTTGATAACTGCATGTCACGTAGATTTGATCATTGCTGTGAGTGTCAAACGCATATTGATTAACAAACAAGATGGATTTGTGTGTGTAAAAAAATCTAAACCTGAGCTGCAAAATCGGAGTCTTGGTCTTGTGAGCTGGTATCCAACTTCTTTATAGCAGCAGCGGTGCCATTACTCAACTTTGCATAGAAAACCCGGCCATAAGAACCTTCTCCAATCAAAGCCTTGGTGCCAAAATTACTCGTCAACCGGTTTAATTCATCCAATGGAATAGCTGGTGTTTCAATGGGTAACACTTTCTGCGGAGCTCCACTTTTGACCACATTGGAACTCCTAGTCTCTCCTCTCTCGCTGCCTGAAAACCCCGCACCAATATTCCTCATTGTTGTTATTTGACTCACAATTGTAAACATAATTAAGGACTTGTATATATGTATATAATTACCGCCTCCATATGGATTGCCACCGCCTCTAGGTGGTGGGTATTGATTTGCAGGCGGTCCATTGCTTTCCTCTTCTGCACCTCCGCAGCAGAACATAGTTCAAAGTCGTAGGCGCAGCAACCTCAATCACCCATGTAACGAGGGTACCCTCTTAAATTTTGTGTGGAAACTTCAATATTATTCTATATTATATGAACAATATTCGCATAACCCTTGATCTGAAACCCAAAACAACAACCAAAAAAAACATATATATATATATATATATATATATATATAACTAAAAAGCACACCGAGCATCAAAATCAAAAATAATTTATCAGAATTTCATCCTTTATAATTTAATCTCATTGGGATGATAAGGATAAGAATGATAATTAAAATAAAACAAAGAGCGAATCCTAATAAATAATATATTTTTTTTAAAAGAAAAAAAATAGCAATGCAAACTAAATATTGTAGAGAGACCAACCTGGGATTGAATGCACCTTGGGCAGAGAGCAAAGAAAGAAAAAAGATTGAATGATTGGGAAAAGAGAAACAATGCACAGGGGAAATATATGTTGGGAATGAACAGAGAATTAATAATAAGAAATGAAGAAGAATTAGAAGAACCAAAAAAGAAAACAGAAACAGAAGGAAGGAAACAATGATGTGGTTTGTTTGTTAATAATAATGTAATTCTGTTTCGCGGGAAATTCGGGTTGGGAAAGTGTTTAACCGCTAAAACGAACCTACAATTCCATCACATCACCCTTCTCTCTCTCTCTACGTGCCCTCCACGTTGCACGTCCCCACTTTTCTTTTTTCTTTTTTAATTTTATTAATTATAACTCTTTTGCTATTCCCATCCCCACCATCCAATCACATTCTGCCACCTTTTATTATAAACGGTCTAAACCAATCGAATATAACTAATTAAAATCATTTTTTTTTCTTTTGTTAAAAATATTGGCTTGCGCGGTTTCGATTGCCACGAATGATACATTTTATTCTTACCCAATAAATCATTTTTTAAAAAGATTTTCGAAATAAATAAATGAATCCAATAAAATAACTCTTTTGTATTTGTATTATGTTTGCTTTTTTGCTGAAATATATTAGGGCTGTATTTGCTATCTCTGTGTTTTTTTTAAGTTACATGTAAATATTTTTCATCTTGTTATATTCGTAATTTTTCAATTATTATTATTACTAACTTGTGAATATAAATTTATAAGCTATGATTTCAATGGTCGAATTATTAAAGTTTTAATTGGTCTTTTAATTCAATTTAAGATTAATACATTTAGATATTAATTTGTTATAAATGTGTTGATTTTCTAACTTTTACCTGACCGAACATAATTCGTCTATTAAACAGGTTGCATAAAAATTTTCTTGTTAATCAGACAGGCAGGTTGTGTATGTTAATAAAGATTAATGACACTGATTAATAAACAATCATGTTAAAACTCTTATGCTATGCTAGCCCATCCAATCCCATTATGCCACCCCATATTCTAAACTCTATATCAAAACTCTTATGCTATGCTAGCCCATCCAATCCCATTATGCCAACCCATATTCTAAACTCTCTGTCAAATTGTTTCTAAACTCTCTTCTGGGTTTGAAACTTTGATCTTCTTGAAAGCATATAACTAACAAAATGGAGTACGGACTAGTTTTCTTTTAATTTAATTCATCAATTTGAATTTTCATTCCAACACTTGCAACAGAGTTCATTACCGGGACAGCAGTCAGCTTTGACAGATTAAGTTATAAAAATAACCCTCAAAACCCAATCATTACAACACAAAAAAAGCAAACAAAAAAACCCAGCCAATCTCTCAGAATTCCTGTTAAAAACTGTACAATGCACCTACTAAACATCAATCTTATTCTTCTTTCCATATACGCCCAGTAACCCTTAACTTAAGCTCTTGCCTATCCCCACCAGAAAAATACAGAGCCAGATTCCTCTGAATTATGAGTCCGTCCTGGCTGTCCCGAACTTTCCTGTGACTATCCCGAATGCTCCTAGGAATTCCTTGCCATATTAGCTTCCGGCCATTTGCACCAACTTCCAAGCTGTAGCTGAATTTCTTTGCATCGTTGTCGTCGCCCATGAATCGCAAGAAGGCCATGTACACTGGAGACGTGCCCAGCTGAAAAGCCTCAAAATGCAAACAGAACTGTCTTCCAAAACAATTGAACACCTGCTCAAGCAAAACACATTTCAAGGTTTTCAGGTCATTTGCATGATAATGTTACTGATATCTGCATTTCTACATCACTAAAATGGATAAGACATGAACTACAACCTAACATTAATAAGTTTACATAGGAAACTCACCGTCAGCATCCAAGTTGCATTTTCAACTTCATGTGGATTTGACTTGACATATCGATGGTTGAAGGTGCATCCATCATGCATGTCAACCCTGTGATCATCCTTGAGATGTGCAACGAGGGTCGGGATGTCACCCGTGACAGAGCACTCAGATCCAGCATAAGGGCAATTGTATGGACGGAATCGACAGTGTTGCTCATGCTTGAGTTTGCTATAGTATGGAAAAATATCATGACAACCCAAACTCTGGTATCTGCAGGGGAGTTCCAACGATTCAGCAACTTTCTCCAGAGCCAAACACCTTATATTTCCAAGATCATAGCGACAAGTTGGGCAACAGTTGTGCACCCTAATCTTGCAGTTTGAGCATAAAGTGTGCCCATTTGGACACTACAAAACAAGAATTCAGACAGAATAGGAGCAAGTCAAAAGGGTATGCAGGGCAGGAATTTCATTATACAAACATTATTCGTAAGGTGGTTCAATAATCATTGACCACGTAAAACCCTTTCAGCATGGAATATGGGAGAACCCCTATATGATTAAAATAAATGAATAATGCACACCATGTTGTATGCATATATCACACTCACTTTTGTCACCATAAATTTTCATTGCTTTACGCATTGCTCCACTTTTTCCAAATGCAATGAAAGATATAGAACACAAATGTCTAACCTGCTTAATGGATTTGTTACAAGAAAAATCTCCTGGTTGTCTAATAATGCATGAACTCAATTTACAAATATTCACTTTTACAACACCCTCTGAAGTTAGCACAGCTCACCCTCATGCTTCAAGGCTTCAAGCAAACAGTCTTTTATTATCAATTAACACACACAGACAGCCTTCAAAAAGGAACTTGTAATCTTAACAAGTGTACATCCAGTCCAGATACCATGCTATAGGAAATTTACACACGAACAAGTTCAATGATTTTCAATAGTCCAAAACATACCTGATGAATTGGGGGATACATCAAACTTGTACAGACCGGGCACTCAAGTAGCTCATGCACACCGTTGGTTGAATAAATTCCATGTTTTCCACCCAAACCGGGGCTGCTCTTATTAAGTGTACTAGTAGACTCTGATTCTGACATTGCTACGTCATAATCTGAGACTGTATGGTGTGACTCAAGAACTTCCTTGCAAGTACTGGCTCCAGGAGCCATTGATGACTCAAAGCTAACAACACTGCTCAACGGAAAAGACTCAACACACTGTCATCCACGCCCAAGTAATTCTACGGTATCTTTCCACAAATATTAGGTCTGCAAACAACATGAATAATAAATGAGTAAGAGCATTCAAATGTTATATAAGTAAGAAGTTAAGCAGAGCCTACTACCAAATTAGCTTCAATGCACAGACAGAAAAGACAACATGAGCCCAGAGAGAAAAGATAACAGAAGCAGAAAGCTTGGAAAAACCTATTTCCTAACAGGTCTATGCTATTCTTTTTCTTCACTGTGAACTGTAGAAGAAAGTCAGAGGTTGACACAGATTCTGGTGTACAACCTACAGTTGTTTAGTACAGGTAGACCTTGGTCCAGATTCCGGTTTGGTTTGTAGGAAATTTCCAATCTCCTCCATCTGTTGCTACACATATACCTACCTCATCTATACTGTTCAATACGTATTTAAAAGAACACTTAGATTTCATATGCAGAAATTAACTCCAGCATATCGAACGATAAGTTATTGAATCTCAAAACATGCTATGGACTTGGTAAACCTCTATTCCATCAAGGCAACGGATACTCACTACAAACAAGAAGAAAATGATGTTTCTCCCAAATTTTAATTTTGATATGTTCTACTAACGAATTTGGACTATAGAAGTAACGAAAAGTTATTACTAGATTCTCACATAATTCCCCACAATAATAACTATCATTACCATTACGAAACTTTAAAGGCAATCACTTTACACAAACAGAAATTCCCATTTCCAAATCTTCCATCATCACACACTCAACAAATCTCCATACATACAAGCAAATTCAGAAAAATGAAGACAAATCCAGAACGATTCAAAACTGGGTTTCACAGAAAACAATTTCACTCATTCTCATTCACCATCAGAGAAATAAATTCATATGTGGAGAAAATAAAATCGAATAAAATAAATCAAAACCCATTGTTCATTTACAAAACTGATCAACCATTTTTTTTCAATTAAAGAAGCCCTCAAAAAGTTTAAAAAAAAAAACCAAAAACATAAACAAAGAAACCCAATTTAAAATGCCAATTATGCAACTATTTATCGATAAATTATAAAACTGGGTTGCCCAACCATATCCTTCGTTAAAGCATCCAAGGAAAAGAGCATAAGATACAGGAAGTGAGAAACCTATCAAATCCCATTTCAAATTTCGAACCACGTACCAATTACAAGCAAATGACAGATCAGGTCTCGCTAAAATCTACCGTCGCCACTTAAAAAGAAGAAGAAACGCACAAAATGGGGCAAAACAAATTGCATTAGAAAACAAAAATGAATTTTTTTTTTATTTTTTTTTTTTTAAATCCCATTGCGAGCTTCCAAAAACCATTACTAATCAAAAGAAAAAACAAAACCACGACGAGCAGAACAAAGTACGAGACCAAAAAAAAAAAAAAAAGCAGATACCCAGTTGAGAATTCCAAGCGAAATGTCTTCACAAACCACCAATTCAAAACTAATAAAAACTGGGTTTTATTTCGCTCCAAATCAGTAAACAAAAAACAAAGAATTTTCCAGATTGCAATGAAAAAAAAAAAAAAACAAAACAAAACAACAATAAAAACAAAAACAATTCGGACGACGAGGCCCGGAACTTAAGCGTATTACCCGGATATGGAAATTGAAGAATGAGAGCCTCTTGTTCACATCGATGCTGGCCATTAATGGCCTTTTTTTTTTTCTATGCTTCACAATTGCAAATGTGCTGGTTCGTTCTATTTATTTATTTTGAGTTTGCGTCTGCGTCTTTGTCTTTGTTTTCCGAAAATAAAAAAATGAAAATAATTCACCACCCGTGTGTCGGCTTTTAAGACATAATTTTTTTTTAATGTCTGCCCACCGTGGTGTCGTGGACCAATGACCCTTCCCGCACGCAACGTTCGAATAATTTCCCCCAAAAAATTAAAAAAAATTTTTTTTAAAAAAAAACCGTTGACTTTTCGTTTATTTTCCAGAATTACTACTCCCTATTATTTCATTTCCAATAATTTTTCATTTTTCTTCGTAATTTCGGTAAATATTAAATATATTTTTATATTTAACTACAAAAATCTAATTAAACCCTTTTTTTAACTTTTGTTTTTCCAATCAAATTCTTAATTTGAGTAAAAAAAAAATTGTAGCGTTCTCGTTGTACCAGCCACTCAGTACTATTTCCATTAGGTTTTATACGAGTTTAATATTATGAAAAACAAGTATAGAAACAGCAACAAACTTAATTATGACCCTCAACTTTTTATTTATGTGATTAAAGTTTAAAACATTTGTTAAAGCGAATAGTTTTAACAAATCAATAGGTGTGAATTTAAAAATGATTATTTTAACCAGTAGGTTTAATAAGTGCATCACCAGCTAATTTGCAATTAACCTAAAAAACAAAGATATATAAATTTATATTAATGCTTATAATTTGTAGATATTAATATTGCCAGAACTCAAAATTAGAAGTATATATTTAGGGGGGGCAAATGAAAGTGAATAAGGACTACTTTTAATTAAGATAATCATATTCAACTTGCACTTATTAATGAATGAAATTGTTATACATAATTTATTGTAGTTCCTCATTTTATTTTATTTTGTTACTTTTCACCTAAAATATTAACCAAATATACAGAGGGGTTGAGAAAAAAAAATGGTAAATTTTTTTGTTCCACAGTATTAATGATATTTAATCAATATTGAAAGAATATTATTTTGCACCTTTTATAAAAAATAAAAAAAAAATGCCTTCAAAAACCATGATTTTCTTAGTTACAGACGAAAAATAATATACAAAAATCATTAAATTCGAATCTTAGCAAGAAAAAAGACAAAAATAAAAAAGATTCATATTTGACAAAGTGTTGAATTGATGAAGAGTTTTAATTTCTAGCTAAATAATGACAAAAGGCTGAATTAAATATAAAGGGAGTCCATAATTTGACTATTTCGAAAAAACAAAACAATGAAAATTAAAAATAATAATAATAATAACAACAAATTAATACATCGCAGTGTCCGATTGCATTAAATTGAAAATAAACAAATAAATAAATAAATACTATATATATATATATATATATATATATATATAGGGTTTTTGGGTGGTGTGGTCCTTCCCACGAACCACATGAGAGTGATGAAGAAGAAGAGCCTTCACCTTAATTAACCAACGCATGCATGGCCTGGAGGACCACTTTTGTTTTGGACCATTATTATTATTTATTTATTTATTTTGTTCCTTCGATTTCAATTGGTTCAAAAATACATATATAGTTGTTAAGACAAATATAAATTAATACATATTGATTAATTTTAGGTGAACCAATTTGTTCGATATTGTTCTAATCTAATAAATATGTTTATGATATTTTTTATGTTTCGTCTAACACGTCACTTTTACCCATTATTATACTTAAATTAACAAAGCATAAATTTAAAAAATGAATAATAAAATTCCAATTTCATGTAGCCTAACCCTAAGATGAATAACAATGTATAAATTTCAAATAATATAATCATAAAATGTGTAATAATGTTTAAATTTTAGGTAACATAACTATTAAAATGGGTAACATATTACAAATTTCAGATAATATAATTATAAAATGGGTAATAATATTCAAATTAAATTAGGTAATACAATTATAAAAATGAATAACAAATTATAAATTTCAGATAACATAATCGTAAAATGAAAAAAAAATATATATTTTAAGTAGCATAACTATAAAATTGGATAAAAAAAAGTCCAAATTTCGATAATATAATAGTAAAATGGATTACTTAATAGGAATCTAGTAACATAGTTCATGGTTTGTGTATCAATGGCACAATTAAAGCAACAAGAGCTAAAATGTCTAACACAGCCTAAATATCATAACATCATAATTGGTTTGCGTCAGGCATATTTCAAAATCAAGTAACAATTATATGATATGTCAGATCATTTTCTTATTCTGCTTTATATATATGCCTATGGTGGTGTACCAATAAATTAAAAAAATAATAAAAAAAAAGAAATTAACAATAATGAACAACATCCACCCCATATTTAAAGGCAAAAAATATGTATTAAATAAACTAATAATCAGACCATGAAAATGACTATGCTACGAACTATATTGTCAAATATTACCAACTACTTAATTAATTCGATAGGAAGGCAATAGTCAAAAGTTGATCCAAACATGAACATATTAATGATATAATAATATTGTATTAAATATTTGCATGCATATCCAGCATCTTTGTTCTAGTCCATTTGGAAAAGGGGTATTGTCACAAATGCCATATAAACTATATCCTTATTTGCACTTTGTTTCCTACATTTCAAACCCACCTTGGTCTTCCATTTAATCATTCATTTATTATTATTTTTTTCTCACCAAAATAGCTTTGGTACAGAAGAATCATCGTGAGCAAGTTTATAAGAACAAAAATGTGTTATACATTAAAATGAGAATTTTTTTTGGGGTAATAATTAAAGAAAATCAAAGGGGTTTGAAATGATTCGTATAGAGATAAAGATAATAAATGAATGGAGACAAGAACGGTGACAAAGTCCATGCCATACGTATAAACATATATATATATATATATGTATATACATCCACCGACCTACCTTACCCTACTCTAAGCCCAAATGGTCCACAAAATGCTCTCATCTCAGCAGTGGTTGGTTCAATCTGATCAATCATGTTGTACCAGAAAACAAAGTCTGATCAATCATTTTCCAACAGTACAAAAGTTATGAATCATCACCCATCAATTTCATTGGCCTAAATACAAAAATATATATTTCGATCAATTAATTATTACTTTCTTAAAAATAAAATAAACCCATCTGTCTTAACATGATCATCTTGCTTCTTGTCGCTGGGGTTTTGCTTAGAACAGGGTCTGAATTAATAGTTATCCAACCTACACATCCTATATATAAAATACATACGACAGTGAATCAAGCAAGAGGCAGAAGATGTTCAGACTGGAATGGCATATGTACTCCGCTTCTGTCACCACGCAACTCCTCCTCCACCTTGTGCTTTATAAAATTAAATTGAATCTGATTCCTTTATTTATTGTCAAAGAAATCACAGTTTGTTCCCCACATTGAATTATAAAAAATTATAAAGTTTTAATTAATTAGAGAGATAATATTTTATTAGCCAAAAATGGCTTTTGGCCCCTAATGATACGAGTCAAAATGCTAACGTTGGTGTTACAAATATAGAAGCTTTTGATACCCAAACAAGGCTTTCAAAATTCCTGTACTTAAAAAGCTTTTTTTTTTTAAGAGTTAGCAGTATAAAAATTTATTAAACAGACCCAACATATATATTTATATATTTTCTTAATCAATAATTAACAGTCTAAGTATATTTAAAATATAAATGAAATTTATCAAGACTAAGCATATAACTTCATATTAAAATATAACAGAAACGGATGTTTTTCCTTTCACTAAATCACACGTCAAATATAATCATATTTAAAAAGCCTCAATGTGTTTAAAATCAATATTTTCATAAACCCTAAGAAATTTAAGTAATAGGGGACCCCAAAAATATTGTCTATTACTCATGCTTGTCATTTTTCATATATAGAAACATTTTTTTGCTACATTCTGTTTACTTTTTTTATTTTTGGTAAATATTTATTCTCGAAAAAGAGTATTGGGACTTTCATGATTTATTGGGTTTGACTTCGCACTATGTTGGAGTTGACTTTTTTTTGGGGCATGAAATTATATACTATATGTCATGGACCAGACTTCAAATAGTCACGCAGTCCAGGTGTAGCCATAATATATAGGTGTTTCTCAAGGTGTAAAATTATATTAATCTCTACAGGTTTTACAAACCATTGTTTTTTTCTTTTATATTAAAATTATATTAGTCTCTACAAATTTACAAACCAAGTTATATATATAAAAATATATAAATAAAAAATGGCTGCACGGCAATGTTCATCCTTTTATAGGTATAAATTGACTTATGAAAAACTAATAAATAGTTTAACAGAAATGAAATTCAATGAGATTTCAGTATTTTGTAAAAGAAAAAAAAAAGATACAATATATGAGCAGGCAATGCAAAATTCTGCTTCTAGAAAGTAATTGCAATTACGTAGCTTCCTAAACTGTCTAAATTTATTTTTTATTTGAGTTGGGCTGCATGGAGTGGGCTGTAAAGGCATAGCATAGCATTGGACATTTGGGCTTATAAAGGCCCAAAGTACTAGAACATCCTAGTTGCGTGGAGACTTGTGTGCCTGGACTGTGGTTTATGGTTGGGCTTAGATTTACCAAATTCAATTTTTTAATCATGATCGAATCGATTGGCCCACCATAATTGGACAGCTTTCGCAATAATTAATTATGATGATTTTTTTTTCTTTTTATCTTAATTTATGCTCTCTTTTTTTCCTTAAAAGCTTAAGGAAAAAGAAAAACAAATTTTCATTCGCAAAAAAGAAAGAAAAAAGGAAAACAGTTTAAGAATAAAAATGAAATTTAGATGTACCCACTGTTTAATTTATTTTTTTTTCACATGTCAAATAATAATATATTTCAAGCTGTAATTTTTTTTTTTTGGTAAAAATATTTCAAGCTGTAATTGAAAACGTAAAAAAGAGAATGAAACATGTGAATTTCAATTCTAGTAGTTTTGTTTTTTTTTACTTCAAATTCCAAATTTGAAAATTGCGAGCAATATCAGACGAACTCAACAAAAACCCAGAAGAAATAATAGGCGCAGCAAATTTCAATGGCATAGAACACAAGAAGCTTCCCATTTCCGCGCCCATAAAAAGTCAAAAACCCTCCAAAAGTCTTTCTCACGCACACCAAATTCTCAAAAAAATTGCTTGAAAATCTTTTCTTTTTCTCTCTGTACCTGTTTTTACCACTCATTCATTCACTCACATGGACGAGGAAGACCAGCACAAGGTTGCAGATCTGATCAAAGAGCTCGTCCTTCGTTTGCTTTCCCGAAACCCCAACTCCGATTCCCAACAACCCACTAACTCTAACTCCCTTGCTTTCCACAACTCTCTTCGGTACGCCGTTCGCATACTCTCTAGCCGGCTCACACCCTCCATTACCTCCGACTCAGCCGCAATCGCTGAGTCCATCAAGCGCCGTCTCGCCACTCAAGGTAAGTCTTCCCAAGCCCTTACTTTTGCTGAGCTTTATACTAAATTCGCCTCCAAAACCGGACCCGGAAGCGTTAATAATAAATGGGCTGTCATTTATTTGCTCAACATCATATCCGAGGATCGGAAAACCATCAAGTCCCAATTGGATTCTTCGGTCTTGTTGCCCAACTTGCCGTTGAAAGATGACGAATTGGGCAACGTTTCGCCGGTTTTACGTGGCCGGGGAAAGCAAGAAAAGGGCTGGAACAATGGGGTTTTGCTGGTTGCCAAGGACCCAGAGAATATGCGCGATATTGCATTCAGAGAGTTTGTGAGTTTGGTAAAAGAAGAAAATGCGGTGTCTGAAGAGGTTTTGGTGAGGGATGTGCTTTATGCTTGTCAGGGAATTGATGGGAATTATGTTAAGTTTGATAGTAACGCTGACGGGTATGTTTTACCGGATTCAATTAAGGTCCCGAGAGCGACCCGAATAATGGTTCGCAAGCTTTGTGAACTGGGGTGGCTGTTTAGGAAGGTCAAAGGGTATATTTCTGAAAGTATGAGTCAGTTTCCAGCTGAAGATGTGGGAACCGTTGGTCAGGCCTTTTGTGCTGCATTACAAGACGAGCTGTCCGAGTACTATAAGTTGCTGGCTGTTCTAGAAGCACAGTCGATGAATCCAATTCCTTTGGTTTCAGATTCGGCAAATTCAGGCAATTATCTTTCGTTGAGGAGATTATCTGTTTGGTTTGCTGAGCCAATGGTGAAGATGAGGTTAATGGCTGTTTTAGTTGACAAGTGTAAGGTTTTGAAAGGTGGGGCAATGGCTGGGGCTATTCATTTGCATGCGCAGCATGGTGACCCATTGGTGCACGAGTTCATGAGGTGTCTACTCCGGCGGGTGTGCTCTCCACTCTTTGAGATGGTGAGGAGTTGGGTTTTAGAAGGGGAATTAGAAGATATTTTTGCAGAATTCTTTGTTGTCGGTCAGCCTGTGAAAGCTGAGTCTCTTTGGAGAGAAGGTTACATGCTTCATGCTGGGATGCTTCCTTCTTTCATTTCACAGTCCCTAGCACAACGCATTCTTAGGACTGGCAAGTCTATAAACTTCCTTCGTGTCTGTTGTGAGGATCGTGGTTGGGCTGAGACTGCTACTGAAGCTGCGGCTGCTGCTGGGACTTCAACAAGAAGAGGGGGTCTTGGATATGGTGAAACTGATGCGCTTGAATCCTTGGTTGATGAAGCTGCGAAGAGAATTGACAAACATTTGTTGGATGTTATCTACAACCGGTATAAGTTCAAGGAACATTGTCTGGCTATAAAGCGGTACTTACTGCTTGGGCAAGGTGATTTTGTTCAGTATCTAATGGATATTGTTGGGCCAGAGCTTTCTGAGCCTGCTAACACAATTAGCTCTTTCCAACTAGCTGGCTTGCTGGAAACTGCAATCCGGGCATCTAATGCTCAATACGATGATCCTGACATATTGGATAGGTTGAGAGTAAAGATGATGCCACATGGAACTGGAGATAGGGGATGGGATGTGTTCTCATTGGAATATGATGCAAGGGTTCCTCTAGATACTGTGTTCACAGAGTCTGTCATGGCAAAGTATTTAAGAATTTTTAATTTCTTGTGGAAGCTTAGACGAGTAGAGCATGCTCTTATTGGTGCTTGGAAGACAATGAAACCAAATTGCATCACTTCCCATTCCTTCACCAAGCTACAGCAAGCGGTTAAGTTGCAGTTGGTTTCAACTTTGAGGCGATGCCAGGTTCTTTGGGATGAGATGAACCATTTTGTCACAAACTTGCAGTATTATATCATGTTTGAAGTCTTGGAGGTATCTTGGTCAAATCTATCAAATGAAATGGAGGTAGCCAAGGACCTTGATGATCTGCTTGCTGCACATGACAAGTACCTCCATTCTATTGTGGAGAAATCCCTCCTTGGAGAACGTTCCCAATCCCTTTACAAGTCACTCTTTGTCTTGTTTGATCTTATATTGCGGTTCCGAAGTCATGCAGATCGGTTATACGAAGGGATTCACGAGTTGCAAGCAAGGTACTGATGTTTCTGTACAATAACTAGTTTCTGCTCTTTATATTTTTGTGAAAAGGTAACTGAATGTTGGATCACTGATTTGCTGCAGGACGGAATCCTCCTTGCCCTCTCGAGAGAAAAGAAAATCACAGAAGCAAAATGTTAGACCTTCAGAGCCTGGTTCATGGATTAGTGATGGCAGGAAGGCCCTCACACAACGTGCCAATGAATTTCTCCGGACCATGGGGCAAGATCTGGATGCAATAGCAAAAGAGTATTCATCATTGCTTGAGGATTTCATTTCTCAGTTGCCTATTCAGCTACATGTTGATTTAAAGTTCCTCCTCTTCCGGCTTGACTTCACGGAATTTTATAGCCGGTGGCACCCTACTACATAAGAAGCTGACAATGGATTTCTAGTTTAAACAAATATTTCTACAGATTGCGGGATGAATAAGGCAACGTCAATTCTTCAATTGCCCCTTTTCGTGTGGCTCATCAATCATCTAGTGGCTGGCTGACTTCAGGATGGACTAGTTATAACTTCTTTGTTGCTTGACTTTTAGGTACTATACAAATCTTAGCTTCTTGAGGTATGTTTGTTATTTTCTGATTAAATTAACCAGTCTTGGGAGTCTAATACCTTTGTTTATTTCTTAATTTTTCCAGGGTAGTGTTTGCTTCTTTGTGATGGTTTGTGGGGAGCTTAGTTGACTGGAAGGTATATTTCTCTCAGTAGATCAGAGGGTGTGTAATGTCATACCATACACGTATTGTATGATTTTGTTGGTGATTCCTTGCGGCTTTGCAAGCTGTTCAATTAGAGCTTTGTATATTTGTACTATAGTTCTTATTGACAAGCTAGTGTGCTATCTTAATTCAGAGCTTTTTGTGAATCTTTATGCAGCATCTCTTTTCCGCCAATTTTTTAGACCAACTATTCATCTAACAAATCAACTTGAGCGACAACGTCTTTAGTAGTAAAAAAAAAATTGTTCTGTAACTGTTTAAGCTGCATTGATTTTATACATTTAAAGAACCTTTTAGATACTGTCTGTAGTCAGAATAATTCATTGAATTAAATCCAAACCAATACCTAGATTTTTCAATTCCTTGATCTTTATCCTATTTCTGATGCATCAATTACTTGCTTATCATTGAGGCATGGTTACTTTACATCACCGGAAATAAATAGCTTCCAGACTTTAAAGTGAACTGCTTCTGTCATTTACGACAAAGTAATCAAGTTTTGAATTAGCATTTATACATGAGAGAATTTCTTCTTCCAAGTTTTAACTATTAGACAGGAAGTGCAATATAATTTACAAACTGGCTATAAAAGTTTGATCATGTGGTATCCAAAAAAGATGGGCTCCAGTATTTCTGGATTGGCTTCATTCACAACTCTCAGTTTTAGAACAAAAACTACTATGAAGCCGGCCTGAGGGTGTTTTTAGGAGCACTTATCCAAGGGGTACCTGCAATAGCAAATCTCCAAAGTGCATTTACGTGTTCCGGTAAAGCATATTCAATGCCAACACGTGGACCAATCAACATCTTTTCAGGCGCTGGACCATCTAAGATTTCCAAACCACCTGGTGATACACATTCTCACTTTACTTCAGAACCGTGTAAGTTTGCAAAATTCAGATTAAGGATTTGCAGGCATATTTGCTAGAGCATACCAGGCATGTAAAGGGGATGGTTAGACCACTCTGTTGAAAGTCCCAGTGCTTGACCAATCTAACAAGATGCATTGTAAAGATTACAACAACTCATCCATGGCTCTCTGATGAGCCAGTGCACAGTGGACACAATGAAATAATAAGTATCTTTCTTTCTTTCTAAAAAGAAAGAAGCATCTTTGTCATCGAACATTACACATTTCATTAGTAAAGGCATATTCACTATTTTTCTATCATGAACAACATATTTTAGGCACAACTTTTTCACACAAAATTAAAAAGAAATAGACAAAAATTGTTTCCTAAACTTAGCTAAGATAGCAAATACAAAAATTCTGTACCCGTTTCAAATATCAATAATAATCACTCCATTTTCTTCTAATAGTCATACATACAGTGAAACACTTAAAAGATTCTAAGTTAACTAGTCCTGTATTAAAATATTTCAGGTATTAGATATTAATTTTACTGAATTAAATAAGGTCAAACACAATATAATTTAAAAGAAGATACAAGAGAAAAAGTAACAGGAAACTGACCTTCCCAGGTCCGTTAAGAAGAACAGGCTTGTCAGTCTTCTGACCTCGACGATACTGAATGGTCTGTAATCCTGCAATGATTTTCATGATGTATTGGCAATGATACTCTGCAAAGATATCATTTAGAGGTGGACAAGGGTTTTACTCCCTTTCCATTTTTGAAAGGGGTACTGAATAAACCTAACGATGCAACAATGATACTTGATATTTTTGTTCTCTCTCATTTATCTTTCTTTTTGTTAATTTCTACTAATCCCAATGACAGCATATAATTATCACCTATCAGCTTGGATCATAGGACAAAATTTCAAGCTGTTAGCTGTATATAAGTACATTGGCTTCTTGCTTTTCAAACAGACTTGTTTCAGCTTTTATAGGGTGAATTAAAACAAGGGCAAATGTAGTTAATGGTAGCAAAGTTCTATACAGACTTGTTTCAGCTTTTAAAGGGTGATTTAAAACAAGGGAAAATGCAGTTAATGGTAGCAAAGTACTAAGCACATGACAACAACAACAACAAAAAATTACCACTAATGGGAGAACAAGAACGGATTAAGACCGCAGCCCCATGTCCTTCTTTGTCAGCAACAACGTTCAACATTGTGTGAAGACCATAGCATAGATAGACATATGCATGTCCTCCTGGTCCAAACTATACCCAAATAACATTAATCCATATGTCTATTTTTGAAATATTTCAATTAGTATTGAATTTAAGAAATTAAATCTTAACAGAGAAGCCATAGCAATGCCTTACAACAGGGGCAGTTCTTGCCGTAATGCCAAATCGACCATGACAAGCTGAATCATTTGGTCTATAAGCTTCTACCTGCCAAACAAAGTTTCTCATGACATACTCAACAGAAAGAAGGTGGGAAAAAAAAAGGGCCCAAAAACTATAGAACTTGTTGCTTTTACAGAGTCAGTGATACACACATGACCCAAATCAGCTCTGTAGGGAAACACTGAGAGTAACTAACACTCTAAGCAAAGACTTCAAATTTGTTAAAAAGCTAAAGCTTTGATCAATGAAACTTGTTTATTCTCACGCCAATGTACTATCTCCGGAACAACATGGAAAAGAAAAAGGGAATGAAGATCACCTCAGTAATCTGAAGAACAACGTCGTCTCTCCTTAAGAACTTGCCGAGCAAACGCGGGGCAAGGTCAAGCGCGTCAATTTGGAAGAAGGTAGAGGGCAGGATCGTCATCTTACCATTGGGCAGCAGCTCTGGCTCTGAGATAGGGATAGAATTCGATTCGAATTGCTGAGCCGGCGGAGCGTCATCTCCGTCGCAGATGGGTCTGATTCCGGCAATGGGTCTCTTGGTTTTAGAGGCGACTCGCTTGAATCGCCGAGTTCGTTTCATCTTCGGGCTGTGCGAACCAAATTGCCATAAAAACAGAAACCAACTAATATACCCTTCGTATTTTGGCGGGTCATATTTTGCTCCTTTTTTTCTTGTTTGATAATTTTGTTTTTGTGTGAGTCAATGGCGTTTTTGTAAATTTGTTAGTATAAGAAGGTTTCCAATTATTAATTACTTTTTATTTTATTAAATATTGGGTTAATATCTCCCAGTGTTCTTAAACCATACACACATTTAATCATAAAGTTTTTTTTTTTTTAATCCTTAAATACATTGTAAATGACACTTTAATTTTCTTAGTATTATCCATCGGTTTATTCATGAGAATATTATACACCTTTTTTACACGTGTTAAGTATTAATTATGATTAATAATACTGTATTTTCAGAGTCAATTAATCATATATTTAGTTTTTTTTAATGAATACTACGTACTTTAGTTTGAAGCTTGTAAATAAAACAAAAATAGGTTTTATTTGTATTTTCCAGTAAAACCCATTCAACAAAACCCTAAAACGCATAGCAACACAAGAAATCATCAAACCCTAATCCATGCGCATGTGAAACATGGTGGGGGAAGCACAGGGGTCTAGATCCTTCTAAACAATTTCGCATCTAAGAGTAGAAGTCTATATTTGGGTTGGCAATTCTAGACCCTTCCAAACTAGGAACCCTCCAGACTCACATTCCTTCCGCGGCCCTTTTTTCTCTCCCAACTTTCCTCCACTTTCCCATCTGCTTCTCTCGCAGCTTCACCAAATACCCAGTTACACGTTGTTTCCAAGCTCTGTTTTTTTTTCAATAGGTCAATCTATCTCTTTCTGAATCTATTGCGTTTTGGGTATGGCCAAGTTCGGAGAAGGCGACAGTCGTTGGATCGTGGAGGATAGACCAGACGGAGCCAATGTTCACAATTGGCACTGGGCTGAGACCAATTGCCTTGAATGGTCCCGAAACCTTCTTACCAACCTCCTCTCCAACCTCACCATCCTCGACGGTGAAAGCAACCTTTTTGTCAAGACCAAGAAGGTCGACAAGGTCGACGGCGAGGCTTACGTCAACGTGCGCAAGGGAAAGGTCATTCCCGGCTACGAAATAAGCGTCGCAATATCGTGGGAAGGCGAGGCCAAGGACCCAGATGGTAAATCATTGCTTAAGGTTGATGGGGTTGTGGAAATTCCCTATATTGCTGACGAGAATGCCGATGAGGACCCGGAAGTCAGGGTTACTGTGAAGGACGAGGGACCCATTGGGAAAACATTGAAGGACGCCATGGTGGCAAAGGGGAAGCCTTTGATTCTGGAGAAGGTTAAGGCTTATGTCCAGAGCATGGCGAAGGGTGGGCCTGCAAAGGAGGAATTGGAGGTGAAGAAGGTAGCTGCAAAGAGTGGTCAGTCGGAAACGGCTCCGGTGCCCAAGAAGGAGGCAACGGTGGAGAAGAAGGAGGCCAAAAAGGAGGGGAAGAAGGGGTTTAAGTCAATAACGATGACAGAGAAGTTCAGTTGTCGAGCAAGGGATATGTTTGAGATACTAATGGACGAGAATAGGTGGAAAGGTTTCACGCAGAGCAATGCAAAGATAAGCAAGGAGGTTGGTGGGGAGTTTAGCATTTTTGATGGGTCGGTGATCGGTAAGAATGTGGAGTTGCAGGAAGGGAAGTTAATCGTGCAAAAGTGGCGATTTGGAAGTTGGCCAGATGGAATTGATTCGACGGTAAATTTCCTTACTTTCAAGCTTTTTTGTTCCTGATATGTTTGTTCGAAAAGTTTTGATTCGAAAGTTGGCTAATTTTTGGTTGAATGTTGCAGGTGAGACTTTCCCTTGATGAGCCTGAACCTGGAGTCACTATTGTCAAGCTCACGCACACGGATATTCCTGAGGAAGACAGGTTGGTTTTTGCTAATCTGGTTGCTTCCTGCTTTTTGAATGGCATTTATATTTCTTAGTGGAAAAGCTGATAGCTTTATGTCTGGTCATGCAGATACGGGAATTCGACTGTGGCAGAGAATACAGAGAGGGGATGGCGGGATCTTATTTTCCACAAGATACGAGCAGTTTTTGGTTTTGGAATTTGAGATTTTTTAGATAGATTCCTTTCAAAGTGTAGAATTTTGCTACCTAACATCTCATCAATGAAGCATGAATTGAATGTTGGGGTTATATCTGTTGTCTTGAATGTTATGTACTGTGTTATTGACAAGTTGGTCAATTTGGTTGCATTGTTTTTCAATCTGGGTTATCATCCATCTCACGTTATCGATAACTCATTCGCCATAAAACTTTGTGTTTGATAATAATGAGTATGTTTGTGATAGATTTTTCTTGTTGGTTTATCTTGTCAATAATTTGGGCATGGCATTGTTTCATCCTTCTATTGTCTTTACTTAATCAAGCAGAGTAATCAGTCAGCAGTTATCTGATAAGGAGATGAGATCACTCCAGATTTTTGGTGGCTTTTTTCAAATATATGCTTATTGCCATTGTCCAATAGATATGACTGCATCATGTCTCAACATTTGATAGATGGTAGTTGATTTTAAGAAATGCTACATACTAATGTTTCTCATCAGATGAATTAGTTTAGAGTTTTGAAGGCTTTATGATATCCGAGAATGATTACTATTTAGTTTTGTGTGAGACTTTATGGTTGATCCAAATAAGTGTGAATGATAAAGTGAAGGACATGAGGTGATCAACAAATAGCTCAAATGCCTTGGTTTGTTTCTTCTTTGATAAATGTTGTGTGGATGTGGTTATCAACTGATGGTGGTGGGTCCGGTCTCCTATGGAAGTAGATGTATTCACCTAATGCTTTTCGAAGATTTTTAATCTGGCTTTGACAAAATCTGGGCCTCCTGCTACATTCTTCTAAAAGGCTGTAATTTTCCACTTTGCTATGGCATGAAAAGTTTTCATGCCAGGATGTTCTGTAGGATAGTTGTGGGATATTATGGTAGCTGTTGTTTGAGTGTATGAGTGGAAAGCAATGTCTGGGAAAAGAAACTATGCATGTTAGTAATCATGCTTTTGTTTAGGAAGAGAAGGACGGAATGATTCGAACTAGGTTTGGTAGTATTATGTGGTTGATTTGGCTGGGAGGGAGGCTTTCTAATGTCTTGAAGCGCTCACAAAGTGAGCCTACTGAGAGTCTACTGAGGGATCAGTTTCTTGATGAGGCACTGCGAAGAAAGGAAGCATATCCTCTGCATAAAAGAGTTAGAAAGTTTTGAAAATTTGTTTTATAGAAAGATGACCCACTTGGTATTAGCTTGATTTACTTAAAGCTTTAAAACTATGCGAAGTATTATATGTATTTAAAACTACAGATTAACGATATTGTTGTTGGATCATCTGTAGTCAATAATATCATAGATAATGCATAAGCAGTTTACTAGTACCAAGTAATGGGAGAACTGAAGTGGCTGCTAATTTAACCTTTGATGTTTGTTTGTGGGTGGTTTTGTTTAAGAAAACATCTCTTTGGACTTACACAGGAAACACACTAATTTTGGAAATGTCACCGGACACGAAATTTTACCATTAAAAGTATGAACAAATGCGTACAAATCTCATTTACCAAAAAAACGTACAAATCCCATTAGCTTAAGCAAAGAAATATAACCAGAACTATACGTAGAAAGAAAGTTGACCCCAAAATTTTTTATGTATGATTACATTAAGCGAATGGAATGGGAAAAAAATGAACAATCGTCGCCTGAGAGATTCGAACTCTCGCGGGGAAACCCCATGTACTTAGCAGGCACACGCCTTAACCACTCGGCCAAAGCGACTGTTTATGTCCTCAACAACTAACAATTTTTCCATAGTGTATTTCAAATCTAAGCGGCATTTTTGTGCTCCGTTTTTTACCCTTTAATTTAATTTCTTTTCTCTAATGTTGATGTGTGGAAGTGATAGTACTATCTGAGTGTCACTGATGGTATTTTCTACTATGCACAATTTGCCTGCAATATTGGCTTTGTAAGAAGAGCAAAAATCACAATGTCAGAGAAAGGAAATGACAATATATTAGGTACAAAATTATCATTGCTGCTTTTAAACACAACTTTGACTTCTTTATGCTTGCTACTGGTTTTTATCTTCTATTATATAAGATAGTGCTATACAATTTGGATAGTGAAAACTAAGCAGAGTAAATTATAAACAAGATTACAATAAGGATTTGTCAGGGAGGGAGGGTATTAGAACAATAATAAGATTACACAAACTTTTGAATCATTTCTCTTACTTCGTCAATCACCAGCCAAGCTTTGTGTCCTCCAATAACTTCTGCTTTCATCTCTCCATCTTTCCATAGCTGCAATATATAATTTTTTTTCCTCAGTTTGTCTACCAAAAATGGTCAACAAAACTTCGTTGCAGACACTAAAACTCAGATTGTGGATGTACCTGAATAGTCGGCATTTTCTGATGCGGAAGAGATAACCCAAAAAAGATAAAAGGTACATTAATTTAGTTTAACATACAATACAATAAGTTTTGCGAAAGAAAATTGGAAGAAGATAATGGGATTGTAAATAACACATACAGAGATGCTTCCACGCTTCACTAATGCTTGGGGAACCTTATTCACATCCACGTAATAGAATTTCAGTCTGCCATGAAAATGAAAATGATTATAGTTAAATGAAGTTTCTGGCATAATATGTTTGCTTAATTGAGGAAGAGAGTGACAGAGCGAGAGTGTGTTACTTGGTATCATATTCAGCAGCCAATTTCTCCAACTTAGGCTTCAAATAGATGCACTTACGGCACCAATTTGCCATCCTTTAAACATGAAAAGTAGATACTAAACTTAGTAGTCTTAAATAGAAATTCCCATCAAGCAATGGTACAACGACATCGTTTGGAAAAGACTTGAAGACAGAAGAGAAATAGGAAGAAAGAGGTACCAATCAATGAGAATGGGCTGTGAAAGTTGTTGTGCATGGCTCAAAATTTGATCAAGGTGATCACAGTCGTTGATTGGTTCCATCTCAACCACAGTGGGTCTTGATAAATCTGGCCAGAACGCATCGACTTTCAGGTCCCTTCTTGATATCTTCTTGTAGTCTCTGTTTCTTTGATCTAAAGGAAACCCAGAAGTTTTTGGCAAAAAGAAAGTGTTCCCACCGCTCCAAAAAAGTTGGTTGTGGTCTCTCTGATAGATTTCTCTACACAGAATATGAGAATTCGCTGACAGAACAGACATTCTCTCTCTATCTATCTCTCTCTTTCTCTCCTATACTTGCAAGCAAGAAGAAGAGAATATAACAGGCTTTGAATCAATGGAATTGAGGATTTCAGACTGAAGGGTCAGAGATAAACAGCTGGTACGTACTGCATCTGCATCGCACTCAGCTTCTATGGAAATGGCGGCTTTACGGTGAGATACACTTTGAGCTTTTGGAGTTGGAAGTATTTTTATATATTTTGTGAAATATAAAATCCATGTGTTTTTGGTTGTTTCGAAAATTGGGGAGCTTATCCGCAAGGTGAGTTGGGGATAGAATGGAAGAATTGGACGTGGGGGCCACACATTAATGGAAAATAATAATATTTGGGCTTACAGACATGAAAATGGACCAAAACACCAAGTCCATAATAGCTTTGTTCTTGTTGCTGGTTCTAAACTCGTACTGTGTGAGATTGCGTGCCCACTTCTACTGTGACATCCAGCTTCCACTAAGTGGCCCATTGAATCTTCTTTCTCAATTCCATAACGGGGATTTTGCTACAGCTTTCTCACTTTCTAGACTACTCAAATGCTTGAATACTCACCCATGGAGGGTTAGGTTGGTGTAGTTGGTAAAGGGATGTACTTCAATTTTTATGATGTCCGATTCTCATTTAAATAAAGTCAAAAAGGATTATGAGCCTTAAATACATATAAAAATACTGATCATATGTATTGGTGTTCAACGTGCATGTGAGGAAGGCAGCGTAGGTGGTTTTTCTTTTGCCTCTGAACAATTCCTTCACTCTCACTTTCACTTTCACTTGAGCCAACAATCACACACCCATCTGTAACATCAGCTGCTGCTTTGCTTCGCTTCACATCTTGGTCTCCTCAATCTGCTCACATGGTTATCATCATGCATGGCGCCCAACATATACACTGATTAACTTTACTTAAAATTGTAAAAATATGTTGCAGAAAAAAAAAAATTTCTTACCAAAGCATATGACGATTGCCTTTGTCAGATTATTTATGCATGCACATAGGACTGGAAACACATGCTCATAATTTAATTACTTGATTATGTAAATTTAAGCAAAGTCGACGACCTACATATATACAGTGATAAACGACGTCACTTAAATTTGTAGCTTTATTTTGTCGGTGTTGGTGTTGGTTTTGGTTCAAGGGACACGTGGCAGACCCAGAACTTGCCGCTAAACAGTGCTGTGGTGGCTCTTGGGGCAAGCCAATAGCTGGAGAGTTGACGCATGTACAATGCACTCCAGACTGTAAAGGGTATGTTTTTCAGAAAAAGAATGTACGGTTTAGTGAATTATCAAAAAATGGTTTTAAAAAAAAAATAAATAAAAATCATACAGTTTGTCATTTTTCAATCGCCATTAAAGCTTGGGGTTGGTTGTTAAGGTGTCTTATTAGTTGGTGGACAAAATATATGAAGCGGTTGGTGAATTGGCTGGCCACTTAAATGGCCTGCTCTAGTCCCCCTCATTTTCTACCCTTTGTTTTAAAAAAAAAAAATTTAATATTTATTATTTAGTAGTCTTATATGTACCAAAATTCCTATGCAAAAATACATAAAATTAGGCATGAAATATTTTTTAAAAAATTATATATATATATATATATATATATAAATTGAACACGTTGACTCTTTATTTTTCCATGAAGATATTATTCTTATTACTCTGGTACTCGTATGTCTGGTGCCGGAGTACAAATATAATTAAGCTGAAATTCTAAAATTGCATGCCATATATGCCGCTTTATAAATATATATATATATATATTAGTCCGTACTTAACCATATACAAATCCGGAATTTTAAACCTATTTGATCATGTAATTCATAAATATATATATTCTATATTTAAGAAAAATACGTAAATATTGTATAAGTTTTCAAAGATAATATTCATATGTTTTTAGACCATAGAGAATGAAGATAATATTAGTATGATTTTTTTGCACCAACATCCATAATGTGTTTTTAGATGGTAATGAAAAATTTTCAACAAAATGTATGGTATTCTTTCTTTTCAATGAGAAGACACGCAAATACACACACAGAGCTGTTTGGAATAATTGATAGGATATTATAAATTAGTGGTAAACACTGATATTTGTTTTAAGTGGTATAGTAGCAGTAAAGGTCATGTGCCATGGTGTTGGGTGGCCTATGCTTTAAACATTTCATATGTCCCTCATAATTTATTGTTGATTTGGACGCACAAGGCCAAGTCCCTTGTTCTCCATAGACAAGACTAGTTCATACCTTCCACACACACTGCTTTTCGTGAACTTCATAATTCATATTATCCTTTTTATTTTATTTTTTCATTTCTGCATTTAATTTATATAATTATACTTCCTAACAATGTCCCATAACTTTGTAATAAACAGTGACTGACATAAAATGATACAATAAGCTAAGGGGATGGTCATGCCCTTTATGTGGACCACCGAGTTTATGGCTCGGCCATGATGCGAAGGTCTTTCATAATTAGATTTCAAATTAAACCCTCTTATAATCCATTTTAAATTAAGTCTCTTTTTTATTTTTTATTATTTTTTAATATATATATATATACCCACAAAGAACAATATTTTTTTATTAAATATTAATTAAAGGTATTATCCACCCCCTACAAGTTGCTCAACTTTCAAACTTTGACTCGCCAAGTATCGCTTGCTGGAATAGAAATGGCAAACCTTTGTAGTAGAGAGCTCAATCATGCATACTCACTGCCATTATTAACTAGGGGCATGCTCTTCATTTGCTAGAAACAGACAAAATAAAATAAGAAGAAAATTAATTTTCAATGGAAATATGAAATGGATCCAATATATACACGAGTGTCAAGACAACGTTTGATTATTTACTTGTATATATATATATATATATATATATATTTTACTTTTTTTGAATAAAAAATTATTTGATATGGATTTTATCAGTTTAAAATTTTATTAATGAATAAAATCTTTTTTACTGCTTTTAATTTTACAATCTTATAAAAAAATCCACATATATTTTTATTTAACAATTTAAATAAAATTAAATATATTTAAACTAATAATAAAATTTATTAAAATTTGAAAAAAAATACAATAAAACTATTGATTTTTTCATCGCTACTAGATCACACCGAGGTGCATATGTGTTAAACTACTGACTAATGAGCACCGACACACATAGTCTTAGGTGGCGAGGCGAATAATGAAACAAGTCCACGCCATATCGTACGGATTCTCTCGGTTCAATCTTGTCGCGTGGAGCAGTTTTTTTTTTTTTTTTTTTAATTTTAATATATAAATTAACATAATATTGATGTGTGTAGAATAAATCTGTCATAGATTAACTTCATCAATAGTTCACATGATGGCCTGATGGGGTCCACAAGTCCATGCTCATTCTAATTACATACGAGTTTTGTAGTTTACAGGATCTTCTGCGGTGAAATTTTTTTTTATAGGATCGCAGGTACAGAATTTTTAAAGTTTGAAATTAAAATTAACATTTGTCAGGGATTTTAATTAATATTTTATCAAATTGTCTTTTTGGGATTAAAATTAACGTTTGTTTGCCATTAAAATTGATATTTTGATATCACATTAACATTTTTTAAATCAAAATCAACGTATCCTAAATATAAAATAGATTTTTAATGTCAAAATTGACATTAAAAATTAACTATTTATATCAAAATAAACATTTTAACACTAATTAACTTTTTTAAGATCAAAATCAATATTTACACATCAAAGTTGATATTTTTTTAATCAAAATTAATTTTCAAATAGTATATCAAAATCAATCTTTTCAGAATCAGACTCGATCTGTTATTAAAAAATCAATAAATTAATGTCAAAATAGATTTTTGTTAAAACTTTTGCTTGATTCTCATTGGTCAAAATTAACTCTTACCTTTGTAATTCCTTTTAAGAGACCACTTCAACTAGTTTATAATGAATTTTGGTTTTCAATTTTTATTACTATTTTTAAAAGTTAAAGAACAAACAGCGTTTTTACTAATCACATTCACTAATCATAAGATGGGATATAGGGGAACACAATCCAGATTCATAATTCGAAGTTAATTATACACCTAATCATATAGTTTCTGAGGTATAACTGTCGCTTAGGATTGAGATAAACTAAGATACAATACAACTTAATTTTATGTGTTTATTTTGAGAATTCCAATGAACCAAAAAACATGAATTTAAAAAAAAAAAAATACCCCATGGATCTGGGTTATCGCTGCATGGTAGCGTCGTAGGTACGAGACTCAATGGGAATATTTGCCACGTGTCGTTTTCCACTAGATCCCAATATTTGCCTCGAACTTATCAAATATTCAAATCCAAGACGACGGCGAATAGCATCGGAGAGAGACCCCATGTGGTCCTAATTCGGTAATTTCACCCTCCTCCAGGGTGGTTCTCAGCAATAAACGCGTCGCAGACCAATTACTACGCACAGGACCCACGGGGTCAATGAAACGGTGTAGTTCTGGGGCATGTCTTTCTCGGACATGTATTGGACACGTAAGGAGTAGGTACGAAGCATGTACGGTGCGGTCATTACGAAGAAAATTACAAAGACGGTTGGCTAATCATACGTGTAAAGTCCAAATAGACCGGTCGGTAGTGGAAAAAAAAACACGAACGAGTTGGATCCCAATTTCAAGGGTATTACCGTCATTTAATCACCTACTGGGGGGCACTCTGTTTAATTGAAGTCTTGTGATGGAAATTATATTACCAACGAAAAAAAAAAGTCTTGTAATTAAATTATGGCTAAATAGAAGTCCTGGTTTGTTATTATAAATTTCAACATTATTTCTTTTTCACTGCACGTGACAGTTTTTTTGAACGATGCATGTGACAGTTTTTTTATTGCATGGATAATGTAAATTTTGAGCTAACTTGTGAATGCATCTGTTTTATATATATATATATATATATATATATGGGCTAATCATAGCTGAAAATCAGGTAAAAAATACCTGAAAAATCTAAAAATTCAAAATTTTATATAATATCTCTTAACAAATAAGAGATCCATTATAGAAGATAATGATAATGAAAGCAAATATACAGTGTAACTAAATATTTTTGAATCCCCAATTGAATATCTTGACAATATTATTTCAAGTTAATTTTTTTTTTTAAAAAAATTGTTTATCTTTTAAATTTCAGGTAGAATTTGATCGATGTGAACATGAGGCAATCAAATATTGAATTTCAGCTTCAAATTTACGCATACTCCGTTCTGGCTTACAGCCTACAGATGCTGCCAAAGCTCCAATCAAATTGGGCCCAAATTTTGATTGAATTGACCGACATAAAGATGTTGGTATATTTTCTTTGCTCTATATTATTTTTGTCAAACACAATGATAATTATAATTTTAAATTTATTTTATTAAAATATTTCGAGGAAATGCAAAGAAGGCATTTAAGCCATTAACTTGGAGATCACACAATTAGGGGTTTTGGCTGATTTGTATTCATCACTTATTGACTAAATAATATTGGACATCAAACAATTGTGTGTCAATTTTTTTGATTTGTTTTGGTAAGAAAAATGTTGGATGGCTGCCCAACATCAGCCTGAGAAAAACCATGAATTTTTGTAGACCAAACAACAGATGGTCCTAAAGGGTCATATACTAAAATTCATTTTAAAAACTAAAAATAAATAAATAAATAAATAAATAAAAAAAAAGAGGAAAAGGCCGTGCCCTACAATCAGGCCACAAGACATGGTAAAGTAGGCCGGTGCTTAATAAACCCTTTTCATTTTTCTTTTTTTTATTAACTATTATTATTTTCTTATAAAAAAATAAATTAATGTTCTTTTAGTTAAAAAACTAAAAAAAAATAAAGCTTTATTAACAAAAAATTCAGAGTGCGACGCGTGTCGAATTAGCTGTACCGTTGAACAGTCCACGTGGTGGAGTAATCGCATCTGACAAAATTCCTTCCTAGAGGTTGCACATGAATGGAATGGCACTCATGTAATTATTGGCAAAACACACGGGCATTTACATGAAACTAGTTTTAACGAGTCTTTCCGCAGTGACAAACGTCTTCGTCCACTCGATGTGAAGCCCACAAAAACACGCACGGTCTCTCCTCTTCTCTCTTTCTTTTCGTTAACTGTGCACTCTCACCGGCCAAACATCATTCTCTCACTAGAACGAGGCACCATTTCTCTTCCACTCTCTCTCTCTCTATCCACCATATCCACTTCTGGGTCTCTCTCGGTGGAGAAAAAAGCAGAGGAAGACCCTCCACCGCCATGGCTGAGGCAACGAAGCACCTCCCCACTAAGGGAGGGACTCTGATCTCAGACCTGAAGAGCATATTCTCCATTGTTAAAACCAGAAGAACTGTTGCTTTTCTATATGGGTTCATGTTCGCTTTCATTGGTTTCACTGTTTTCTTGGCTTTCAATCCTTCCCCAAACTCTGCTGCTCCTTGGTTCACCAACATATTCAGTTCCAGCGCCATGGGCAACGGTGATTCAGCGACTTCTTCTTCTTCTTCTAGATCCCAGTTTCCTTCAATTTTTTCCTACTTCTTCCCTAACAATTCCTCTCCGCAACAGGTTCATAACTTTTCTTCTCCTTCTCCTTCATCTTCTCCTCCTCTCCTCCTCTCTTCATCTTCTCTCCTCTACAAACCAACTCATCTAGATCCGGTAACGCCACATTTCAATCTCCTACTGTAGATAAAGAACCACCAAGTGTACAAAATCACAACCAAACCACTGTGAATTCTGAGAAAGCTCAAGTTTTGAAGGCGAATCAGACTTCAGTTGCCACACCTGAGACTCCACTGGCGGTCAGTCACAATGCAAGTACGTCTCCGAGCGTCAATAAAGGCCCGCCTGTTGTGAAACATCAATCTCAAACTACAGGTAGTTCTAATCAAACTACGACAGTTTCTACCCCTGTAACTACGGTTGCGGACAATAAGAGCGCTGGTACGCCGGCGAAAGCGAGTCCTTCGGAGAAGATCAACTCTGGTAAGGATGATAAAAGCGTTGCACAGAAAAGTGGGGTTTCAAATTATACCGCTTCGCTAGCAAAGAAACAGAGTAATGAGACTAAGCCAGGCGTGTCGGCAAAGCAAGGGAATGATGATTTGGTTGAATCGTTGATGAAGTGTGATTTATTTGATGGGAATTGGGTGAGAGATGATTCGTATCCGCTTTACAAACCCGGTTCTTGTTCTCTGATTGACGAGCAGTTCAATTGTATTCGTAATGGTAGACCTGATAAAGATTACCAAAAATATAAATGGAAGCCGAAGCACTGCACTCTGCCAAGGTACGTAGTTAAACTGTGGTTGTTTAAAATTTTCATCTTTAAGCTTTTATTTGTTTCATCTTTAAGCTTTTATTTGTTACTTTCGGCTCTCTAATGGCACTTGAATGGATTTTTATTTAATTCCCGAATTGGGTTCAGAGAATCAATGTGAATGAAAACTATTTTTCATTTGTTGTTGGTTTTCTCGATCTGTGAATTCTTAGATTCTGGAAGTTTGATCCTCTTCTGCTGAGTATTGTATTAAAGGGTCTGTAATTTTGAAGTTTGATCCTTGAATTTTTGTTCTGCTGAGTATTGAGTTGATTAAGATGTTGTATTCAGGTTGGATGGAAGTAGGATGTTGGAATTGTTGAAAGGGAAGCGGCTGGTTTTTGTGGGCGATTCTCTGAATAGAAACATGTGGGAATCTCTGCTTTGCATTCTGAGAAACTCAGCCAAAGATCGAAGCAAGGTTTATGAAGCGCAAGGCAGACATCATTTTCGCGGTGAAGCTTCCTATTCCTTCGTATTCAAAGTAAGTTATTGAATTTTCGAATTTTTTCTTTTTTTCTAAAACTCAAATCTGATTTATGGTATTTCATCAATTTGATAAATTCTTCTGTTTTGAAATGGTAGGATTATAACTGCACCATAGAGTTCTTTGTGTCTCCATTCTTAGTTCAAGAATGGGAAATGCCAGAAAAAGATGGATCAAAGAAGGAAACACTTCGTCTTGATTTAGTTGGGAGGTCTTCTGATCAGTATAAAGGTGCAGATATCATCATCTTCAACACTGGCCACTGGTGGACTCATGAGAAAACCTCAAAAGGGTAAGTGGTATTATCATTATTTATTTATTTTGGCATCAAGCTTGCAAGTTATTATCATAGACACAGTTTTTAATTTGAGCTTCAATAGGAGTAGGCTAATAAAAAATCTACACTGGAAATTACAGGAAAGATTATTACCAAGAAGGTAGCCATATCTATGGTGAATTGAATGTTCTTGAGGCGTTTAGGAAAGCTTTAACAACATGGGCCAGATGGGTAGATGCCAACGTTAATCCCATGAAATCTGTAGTCTTCTTCAGGGGTTATTCTGCTTCCCATTTCAGGTATATGCTTAAAACATTCATTTTCCCTTTGTTTTGGTTTACCATCACTATCAAATTTCAATTAGTTTAATGCTTTTAAATACTAAAATTTATGAAGCATTGGTAGTTTCCTATATTATGAGTTTGAAATTCAGCTAACTCTCAAGCTTTTGGATGAGAAAAATACTTAACATATTGGAGGCTTTTCCCTTTTTGCCTGCCTCAGTGGTGGACGGTGGAATTCTGGAGGGCAATGTGACAGTGAGTCAGAGCCGATTAAGAATGAGACGTACCTGAATCCATATCCGCCGAAGATGAGAGTTCTGGAGAGGGTTTTGAGAGGAATGAAAACTCATGTCACGTACCTCAACATCACAAGGATGACAGATTTCCGGAAGGATGGTCACCCATCAATCTACCGGAAGCTAAGATTTTCGGAGGAGGAAAGAAGATTGCCCTTGAGGTTCCAAGACTGCAGCCATTGGTGCCTTCCTGGTGTTCCTGATGCATGGAATGAGGTTCTCTATGCAGAGCTCCTAGTAAAGTTGCACCAGAAGAGTCAACAACCGCAGAAGAGACCGTAGGTTAAAAACTTTTCGTAAACTTAAAAGAGTCTTAGAGATCGCGCACACACACACACGATGCAGTATACTACATTTTTTCCTAATTGTTTTTTTTCCATAGAAACAAACAAGAAGTAAAACATCCAAGGACTAGGAGAGTGTTATTTCTATAAATTATGAGAAGGGAAAGAGATATGAGTGATATAATAGTCTCTGAAAGATCAAAATTTTAATTTGCTGTAATAAGTTCTATTTGTTTATATGAATCGAAGAGAGAAGAGCAGAGAGTAGAGGGTAAAAGAGTGAGAGATTTTCAATTATTGGTTCAATTTTCAGTTGTAAATTTCTCTCACACTTAGCCACTTCATGTTCTTCTAGCCACAAAGGGCTTTGAGAAATGTAAATTTCTTCGAGTGTTTAGTTTTGTTTTATTTAAGAATAAAATAGAGGCTGTAATTATTTTTCTCTGAAAGTTCTCTCTGTATTAATATGCGTCTCTAATCCGTGATCCCTATATTATTGTTTGCTATTAATAAGAATTCGGAAACACGTACATTGGTTTACTTTTTGCATACTGCTGTTTGGAAATCACATATTAAGTTAATTAATTAAAGGTCTCTATTCTTTCTAAAAGTAATAAACATATAAATAAATAAAGCTCTCTCTCATGTCTTTTTCTTTTTGTGCAAGCTCCTGTCAAATGCTTCTAAGCCAAAACAAAACAAAAAAGAAAAAGGCTTTTGTCAATGCAGATCAAGCAGGAAATTCATGCTTAAAGATAGAAAATTGTTGCTTTTGATGAATAATATAAGAATACGTTTAATTAACTTATTATTAAATTAGGCTTACATAGAGATCATGTTCTTATTTCCATATGACCATGTCACATGGGATGTTTGACCATTGATCAACCTGATTAATTAGCAACTGCCACGTCTTAATCATGAAAGCTACTAATCAAAATTTGACAAATTCATTCACGGGAACGCAAAATACAAAATTATATGGTGGATTCTAAAGGTCACGAGTTCTAAGTGGCACAAATCTTCGTATTACAAATTAAACCCTCAAACAACTATGTTTTTGACTTATAATTATTATAATGTATTTTCTTAAAATACTTTTGACTTCCATTTGGTATATTTTATATAGAAGTAGAGACTCGAGGGGTTTAGTATTTAATTGTTTGATAGTTTAATTGATTATTAAGTAAGTAGGTTTCAATTTAATATATATTATATGTCGAGACAAAGACTCAAGATTTAGTCTAGTATTGATTGTTTAATTATTTAATCGATTATTATTATTATTTTGATAAACCATATAAATTTAACAAAATATGATTTTCTACACAGAGAATAAGATTAAGAAAGCAGGCAAATGAAATTGAGATTGTACAGACTTTCTTACTCCTATATGATATATAAATATCTGAGACGTATAGGAAATTATTATATGAATGCATGGATTTTACAATTTTATGGGTGGAAAATTCTACATATGCGTATGCATGACAATACACAGTACCTTGTGAATTTATTTAAAATTTAACATCGAGATGATAGATTTGACTTTGTGAGCTTTCCTTGTCACCCCCATTAATAAATATTTTAGTAAAAAATTAAAGAGGAAAAAAAAAAAACAAAGTAAAAGGGCATGATGTAAGGGATTGATGGGTAAGGAGCAATGGTGGATTGAATTTGTATATGTCTACATGATATGAATAAATGAACAAACACATGGCTGCGGTAGATTGAAAGTGAGGTAGACCTTACTGGTTTGGTGACGATCATGGTGGAAACTGAGCTGCACGACTATATATTTATACACAGTCTGTGCTTTATAATCAGCCAGCCCAATCTGTCAGGGTTTTATTCTTCTACTTACACTTTTTCCATTTTGGGAGTTTCATGCTGTTCTTGAAAAATCACATCTTCATGTTCCTTCCATATATATCTATATGTAAAGGACTTATGCTCTATTTTTTTTTTTGGGTTTTCCCAAAAATATATCTAATTTATTTTTCCTCTTAAAAAAAAAGGTATTCTTATTAAAATCGATCAGTTGAAAGAATTACATCGTCCTTAATTGGAGGTTGAAGCCATACTTAATTAAGAGAATATCGAAGAATAATCACCATTTGAGCTGTCCTCTATATCTCTCTCCCTGTATATTATATATATATATATATATATAATATACAGGGAGAGAGATATATATAAGAGACTGTGTGGTCCAAGGGATATTCTTCATGGTCAATGAAATTTTAGGTTTGACATTCAGCTTAGTTGGGTTAGGTTGCCTTGTCTACGCGTGCCTCATATATAATTGGAGTCTGACCTAGCGAGACTCGCACATCTACTACTCCAAAACCGACACGCAAGTAAACACACTAGTCGCGAGCTTCACTTTGCTGTCTCACAAATTAAAGAGCTTCAGGATGTAAATTATCCAACAATCAAATAAAACCCCACACATCCATTTAATTTCCCAAATTAATGATTACATGTTTCAACTTTCAAATTTAATAAACCTATACATAATTGCATATTTGTTCTAAACTATATATATATATGCATCTCACAAGAAGTACCTCACACTTTGAAACTAAAACAAATATAAAAAAAGAAGTTAAAACAAAGCCTTAAAATCTATATTCTTGACCCACCGTTAAATGGATTACACAAATAAAACTATATCGTCGGCAAGTAAAAACCAAAAGACAAAGGAAGCTGCATAGCACAAAGGACAGCTCTTATTGGAGCTTTTTCTTGGTTGTCTTTTATATTTTGTGGAAATACAGTTGAAAATTATTAAAATCTTCCACACACCAACTTATGTAAAATGCAATTTTCAAACACTTTGGTGATGTTGTATGAGAAAGACGGACAACTTGTTCAACCTCAATAGTTTTGGGTCCCACTCTAATTTTCAATTTATTCAAGCGTCTGTGTCTTCACATTTTATTAATTTATTCACATATTCCTCCTTCCAATTCGGTCTACAAAAGGAAGATGGATTGAAACCCTAAAACTCATTTATAAGCACAATCAATTTGGACTGTATATACGCTCTAAATATATTGTCAAATTACCAAAAGCCCCTTAAGCCTTATTTGCATCCTTCTCTTTTTTCATTCCTTTCAAATTTTTTATACCCTAGGATTTGGGTCTTTTAGTAATTTGACAACAGTCAGGGTGTGTACGGATTCTTCGGTGTGGGTGTGTACAGTTAAAGAGGGTCTGTATAAAGAACCGCATTGCCCAAATCAATTGCAATAGAACTTGAAATTTCAGCCGCCTTGTCTTAAGCCCAAGTCTTTGAGATTGCCGAAGTGTTGATTAAGACTCCACAATTAGATCATGAGCTCAGGTGTGAATCAAAAAGACTTTAGAAAAGGGAATTTGTACCTTACATAGTAATTTTGATTACTAATAATTATGCCTATCAAACTAGCAAACACAATGATCAAAGCAATATTCATGATTATCCAAACTAAAAATCATGAATAATCATGACAATTTATTAATCATTATAATTATCGATTAATTATTACAACTTATTAATCATTGGTCCATTTCCATTTTATTTTATTTTTCTAATTGCAATTTGATACTTAAAACACAAATTCTAGTAGAACGACAATCCAATGAGGTCATGTTTTCTTGAAAATATGTAGATTTTTTTAGTAATTTTTTTTGTTTTGTTTTTCATGAGGTCTGTTAATACTTACATGTCACTCATATGCATGCCATTGTAAACCATAAAGTGAAAAATGAAAAATAAAAAATAATTTAAAATATATATAAGAATACGTTATTTCCATATTGGATCCCATGGCAAGGAATATGTGAATCCCCTACAAAGCTAGCAAAGCCTTCATTATCCAAAATCAAACCATGCTCAACAACATGTGCACAGCTTAATGCCCTTTGCACTTCTTATGTACGTACACTCTTCAGGGTTTCTTGCATTCTAAAAATATAGTAAAAAAAAAAACCCAAAAATGCCAGTCCCTATGCAGAGATGGTATACAAGGAAAATGGTGGTGGGTCTCAATGCATGAGCTATGTGGGTTGTTTGGCAGCGAAAGAACTGGTCCCAGACTGATTATCCAACTCAGTACTCTCACATGCTCCAACTGCAAAATGAGCCCCAACTGTACGTAAATCTTTTGGAGTAGAAGCAGCCTGTCGCTGACCAATTGTACCAGAATGCATGCAACGCAGCTGATCTTGGTCCAGCACTCATCAACTGTGGAGAAAGAAAGAAAGATGGATCATAAAAAGATTAGGGAAGAGATCGAAAAAAGAGAGAGGTACTGGTATAAATTTGCTATTTCTTTCCTGTGTTTGTTGCTTTTCATGCACAGAGTAGTATAGTACTGGTACACGTCCATTCCCGGCTTCTTTTTCCACTACTCTATAGCCATAGCTAACACTTTATGTATATAAAACTTCTAGATGGTTTTTTATTTTTGGTAAGATAGATGGTTTTTATTTTCCCATGAGCTAATGACTTGCCAAAGCAAAGCTAGCTAGCTAGCACCAATTTAAATTAAATTAGCGCAAATGGGTATTTCCCCATTACTATTTTTTAGCCTTTATTGATTTTTGTGGGTATTACTTTCTTAAACTCTAATGGAAAACACCTTAAATTTAACGAATCCCAAATACATGCCGACAATTATCTACGGAGTTGCTTCCATCAAACTAAAGCTTGTTGGGGTCCTAATCCTATACAGAAACAAAAAAATGATTGACTTGACGTTATATTTAATTTGTCCCCAATTTACAACAGTTGTCATGTGGGTTGGGGAACTATTGTAAGTTATATAAGACTAAAAACTTAAATTACCCTAAAAGATTTGTACCTTGGGTGTGACCTAGTGAAAAGAAAGTTCATTGTTCCATCATATTCGTTTATGAGAGTTGTAGTTCGAATCTTGATAAGTTTTACTATTATCTCAGATGGAGGGGGATTTATTAAGAGTGTGGATCATCTGCTTTAGACTCCGAAAATGTTATAAGGATGGAGCGGTAAAAATATTTTATCTATTAATAAAATTCTAACTGATAAAATATACGTTGAAGCTCTTTTTATTCAAAAAACCTACAAGATTTCAAAGTAAAAAAAAAAAACAATTATTAATTAGGTTAAAATTCTATACATTCCCATAATTCATTTTCTCTGCAATTATTATCAAACAGTGATTTCTCTTGTATAAGATATATATTTATTAACTTGACATTATTATTACAAAACTTTTGATCTAAATTAGTAATGATTTTAAACCCAAATGAATCATTGGATGGGACATTCTGAAAGCTAAGCCTACATATATCTTTTCAAGATGGAATTTTTTGTACAGTTTTTTTTTAAATTATATATTTCTTAATCTTTTGATCTTGGCCATTAGAATTTAGAAAGATAAAGCCTTAACGCAGAAGAAAATTCAGCGTGCCAACAACCATGGTCCTACAGAGTCTAATTTTGAATACTGATGTAATTTGATTATTTGAGGATGAATGTTGTCACTTATGATCATGATGATGAATATATATTTTTGTCAAATAAAAATATATATTTGGAAAAACAGTTAACAATCTTTTCCATTTTCAAAATGGAATCTATTCATTATATTTTGAAAAATAATTTTTAATAATTCAATTTTTTAACTCTATATCTTATCAAATCTGATGATGAAGATAGAATCTAGTGAGGTCTACAAAAAATAATTAAATAAACAGCAAATATTATAATTTTGGACTCTTACCTGCTTTCTTCATGTCAAAAATGTTTTATAAAATCATATTAATTAAATTAATAAGTTTAACTTTTTTTAAAACAAAATGTAAATTGGATACATAAGAAGATATCATGGTCAAGTGTTAATGTCATATGATTACGATGTGGCTATTGGGTTCATTAGAGAAATGTCATCTAAGAAAAGGATAAAGATAGCAAAATCAATTAGCTGGTAGTTGAGCAATCCTTTGTAGAGTGACTGCACAAGAATTCTGCTACATAATAAATTTTAAAAAATATATATTTTTTAATTGACTAAGAATTAATTCAACGGTGCTGAAAAACCTAAACTACGAGCATTGGAAATTAATTAATTTGGAATATTGCAGCAGCCACTGCATGACCATGAAGATCCTCATACATTTAAAAAAAATTATTTCCTAAATATAAACCCCAATAAGTAATTACCTAAATCAGATTTTTAATCACCAAGTTGCAATATGATTACAATAATACTGAGAATGAATTAATTAGAATTTAATATGTATCCACTGCTGTTTAATTTATTTATTTTTTCATCTATTAAATTGTCTCAATTAAAATTTAACACATACACACTATTTAATTTAATTTATTTTTCTTCTATGCATCATATGTATCAAATTATCCTCCAGTTAAAATTTAACACGTACTTATTATTTAAGTTATTTTTCTTTCATTCCTCAATCTATAAGTGGAAGGTGGATTCATCGAAAATATAATGAAACATGAGAGATGCATAAATAAAAACAAAGCACATGACACAGAAAAAGATTTAAGTAGGTATAATAGATAATAAATTGCATTAATTTCCCTGTCAAAACAAAGAACAAAAAACCAAAATAATAGAGAAAAAGAAAATTAAAAGCCCAGATGAATTGGGAGGTATTTCTGACAAATATATTAGTACCCTTTTCAATCTATAACAGATATCTATTAATACCCTTTGAATCTAAAAAAACTCCATCAGCTAGAGGAGACAATTAATTAATGATTTGGAGAAAAAAGAATTAAATTCAAAAAACGCAAAATGTATTTACAGCATTAATCAAAGGGCTGGGTAGTCACGTGCATATCATGAAGCAGCAGCTTTGTTGTTAGGTTGGGCATGATGATGAAATGACTGCATCGTCCTTGGCCTGGTGTTGTTGCCGGAGGCGGAGGAGACGACGGAGTTAGAGGTGGTGGCGACGCGCTCGCAGGAAGGGCACATGGTGAGAGTGGTGGCAGGAAGTTGCATGTAAAAAGGCTGTGAGGTTTTCAAAGCTCTTAATTCCTGTAGTTCCTTTTGTAACCTTCTATTCTCTTCTGTCAGTGTCTCACAGCACCTCTTTAAATACTCGCAATCTACCTCCGTCTGCTTCAGCTTGGTCCTGTTCAGTGTACACGTTTTCATTTTTAATTTTCCCGAGAAAGTGTGTTTGTGAAAATGCGTAAAAGAGAAAACAAAAGCAATTCCACATGTAATTTATTAGTACATACCTTGCTCTTCTGTTCTGAAACCACACTTCAACTTGGCGCGGACGAAGATTTAGCTGTTTAGCCAGTGCCACCTTTTGCTTCTGCAAAGAAATAGAAGCTTATAAATTATAATTTTGTTATATATAACGAGAATGTTATATAATGTGTTTTAAGAAATTTTTCTTATATTTAACTTACCGGATTAAGAGTGCTGTGTTCTTTGAAACTCTCTTCAAGGAAAGCCGATTGCTCTTTAGATAGCCTCAGTTTCTTCCGAGTCGACCCGTTTTCGTCGTCATCACTCGCTCGAGAACTCGCTCTCTCAAGCTCAAACTCCAAATGATCTCTCTTGCTTCTTCCTCCATTTCTAGCACCAAAATCCATATGAAACGACGACACAGTGCTGTTTGGTGACGACAGTGCAGCTCCATCTTCTGTCTCTTCGGCCGTAGCCACTACCGGCAACCGGTTTACATCCAACCCCTTTCCCAGACCATCTGATGAGCCCGGTTCAGAAAGTACCACTGTATTATATATATCAAGCAAAACCACATATATAAGCGATCAAATCAAGAAAAACGTACCCATCAAAACCCAGATGCATATTAGCTTAATAAAGAAAAAAATAAGCACTTGGAAATGAGTTATTACTGTTATCAGTCAGCCATGGAAGCCGAAACTGTAAAGCAGTCTGAGTACGAGGTACTGGAACCAAGGGTAGGAGATCGAGCTGAACAGGAGGATCTGATGAGGTCCGTCTATTGTCTTGACCTCCACGAGCCTCTTTTATCTCTTCTGATCTTGCTGCACTGAAACTGCTTCCCAAGGCCATGCGAAACCCTAGATCCTTGTTAGCTATCTTCGGAGTCTTGTCAAGAAATGTAAAGGGTGTTGAAGCATCATGACCTAAGCTCAGTGCTAGCTCCATTTTGAACCCAAAAAACACAAAAACAAAACCCAGAGGACGAGGGTTTGGATTGTCAAATGTTTGATGACAGAAGAAGAAGAGGAAGTGGAAGGACTTTAAAAAGAAAGTGATCAGAAACCCTATCCGAAATTTGTTATTATGGTGTGTGTAAACACAGAATATAGCATACACAAAGGCCTTGTTCTGAGCTCCTTCTTCCAACACTACTAGCTTTTTATATTTCTTTTTTGCTCTGTGCGAATAATAAAGATTGACCGACAAAATCCAGGTTGACAAACGCACGTGAATTTATTTAATTACACAGCGGTTCATACACGAGAAACAGAGGGAGAGATATTCAGATATAAGGTCAGTCCCCCCTCCAAAAAAAAAAAAAAGAGAAAGATTTTGTACTATAAATCAAATATACAGCATATCTAATAATTAATATTCTAAGGAATTCAAAACTGAACAATTTTATTGACTTTCTTTTGAAGGAATAGAAAATTAATCATAAGTCTCCTCGATTAAACTTTTTTTTTTTTTTTAAGAGAGGAAAAATACACCATATCCCACAGTAAGTTAAATAATTAACTAATTAATGGTAAAATTTGCTAAATTTATGTGATTAATTTATGATTTCCAGTTTTGAATTATTGTGTTGTTAAATCTTACCAAACAAAACGCCTTTTAATTAAAAAATAAAAAAGGTGGAAAAAAAAAACAGGGTCCACATATGATGTATCATAATTAAATGTAAGTGATTCGACGGCTGAGATGATCTGGGGTGTGTTGGTTGATTATTATCACCACCAATGATGATGGCAATATGGGAGGGTATGACTATTTGGTGATTGTGTTAGGCACCAAACGCCATGACACAATAATAAGGGCATGCACTGTTTGTCTTTTGTTTGTTTCCAAATGATAACCAATTTAAGCCAAAGTTTCTGCAGTTTCCAAGTGTTCCTAATTTACATTTTAAATTGTCAGTGACGCAATTTTGAAATGAAATGACTCTGATGGCTTAGACCGCTGACTCACCAACCACAGTGCACCTTTACCCAATACATTTCCTACGTGTCAACAACTCAGTGGACATGAATACGAACTAAAAATGCTCCCTTTAGAGATTCAGGAACTAGAGGAAAAAGGCATTGATTATATGAACAGATAGAAAAGCATTAGGCATGGATTATGAATGAGATTTGACCAACCATTATTAAATAGTGTAGAACTAAGGCAGACAAAGCGACCATCTTTTACTATTTCAAGGCCAAGACTTTATTAATGCCTGTTTTTTAAAATTTGTTGAAGGGGTTTTTTATTGGGAGCAACTTACTTTTGTGTCTTTTAAGTAGGTTATAGACACTATAGAGAGCTTAGCTACCCATCATCAACATCAAATCCTTGAAACCATGGAACCCGAAAATGGTATCCAATGGAGTCCATAATATTAATATTGGTTTCAATTTGCAAAAATTTCTCATCACTGAACACAAATAATATAGTATTTTTTTATTAATTAAAAAATTATATATATTTAATGAAGTTGACACTTTAATAAAAATCCACCGTAACACTTATATTGCTGTAGAAATTGTATTTAAAAACTTTACTCTTTTGAGTTTTGTATATGATTTATAATTGTCGTTTTTAATATATATATATATATATTGTAAAAAAATCGATTAAAAAATGTTTGATAAAATATGTGAGGGTGATGTGGTCCCACGCGCGTGGGTTAGCTTTACAAACAAGTCGTAATTAAAATACACATCTAGAGGATGTGACCAGGTCAGATATGTCATGCTTTTGGGATCATTGCAATAATTGAAGTCATGCAGGCTTTAATGATAGGTTGAAGAGAGGGAGAGAGACATTGAAGAAGAGAGATATGAGTGAATTATTGGGTGGGACCCAAACTGAGAACCGTGGGATGAACTATGACCCACCAACCTCCATAACCCAATCTCCCATCTTACATTCTGTAATCACAATTTTGACAATGATAAGGTTTAGACAATTGTACTCTTATTTAAGTGATTTTGCCAACCCAACTAATTGGGTTTCTGCCACGTGCCCATAATCTAGCTTTAGATAATTATCATTGTAGGTCTAACTCGTTTGGTTAAGAAATTATATTAGAGTTTTGTTGAGATATTTTGTCAAAACATAGAATCTGATCATATATAATATATCGTCTTGTTTAATAAACATTGTCGTATTAATTCCGCCTATGTATATTTATATAGTTATTTGTCTAATACGACCGTATCACCGCAGTCACCACTTGTACTATTTTATACTTGTTTCGTTTATCTTCTTTGAACATTGTTGATGGGTTTTGGATTCATGTTCCTATATATACATATGTACCTTTCAACGTCCATATATATATATATATATATTTTATAAATAAAAAAGATTTTAAAGTGAAAATTATTAATTTATAAATTTTTAGGAGATATAGTATTATTGTCTATTCCTTTAATAGTTCACTTTTCATATGATATTTAATAAAATTAAATACATTGAGATTTTAACGGAATTTATTAAAATTTAAATTATAACTTTCACAAATAAATATGAAAGTTCGATCAGTTTACTTATCACTATACCACATCCTAAATGCATATATATATATATATATATATATATGTCATGTATATCCACGTTACCCACTTTGAATATCATGGAAAGAATAGTTTGGTGTATATCTATTCTTATATTTCAGGTTGAGGCTTTTAAAATTTAGATATAAGAGATCACATTTTATATTTATTATATATAAAAACATCAAATTGTATGGCTCATGACTAATTATTTGCAAGTAGGGTACCACGGTTATTTGAATAGTGGAGTCAAAGTCTGGTTGCTGAGCAGATAATTGGTAGAGTTGTGAAGGACTAATATTTTGACTTTGTTATTGTTGTTGCCTTTCTAGAGTGTTTTAGAAAATAAAATGCAGGAAAAATGTTTGAATTGTGCATTATTTACTGCCCACGTAGAAAGAAAAAACCTCAGTTTTAGGTGGTTGAAATTAAAGATATTATTATCAGGCAAAGTCATGTTCAAAGAGAAGAAAATTAAAACCAGAGACTTGTGGAGAATTACTAGAAGAAGGATGGTACGTACGTATATACCTGCGTTGTTCAAACCCTACAACCTGCCTCCATATAAATATTGGTCTTTAATTGCTTATATTTCTTAAAGAATATGGACTAACATTGATTACGTAATTATAACTTGCCCCACTTTCAAGTACAAAACTTTAAAGTATGAAAATATCACATACCAATTCTCACATTTGTATACGCTAAAATATAAAAATTATAATAAAATACAATTTGCATGTACGTACGTACGTAGAAATTAAAATGGTCCACCTTTTTTTATTTTATTTTTCCCTTTATTACAAACATCAAAGAAAGTTCTTTGTAAAAAAGTAAAACGCACATGTACAGACTATCTCATTCTCGCAATTGACTACTACTTAATTTCGATATACTAGTGGAGGTTCAAAATTTCAAACCAAATAAGTTTTAATGAATCGTTGTTGCTCTATCTCAGGGTTCACACCTACCTACCTATGATCAGAGTCTGATCGACTCCCATTTGTAAATAAGAAAATTAATTAAAATTGCGTTAATTTGTAGCCATAATATATATGGAAACTAGTCATAAATATTGGAAGGCCTTCCTGCCAGTAATTATATATCCAACATAACTTAAGGAAATTTATAATACCCTGATTAATTACTGGTTCTTAAGCTTAAAAATCTTAGTTAATATACGAACTCAGATAATAATGTTATAAGAAAAAAAAAAGTGAGTCATATTATGAACGTAAATCTATAGAGTACGTACGTACGTATTAACATAGTGGGTGAGAAGTCACGTGAGTATAGCGTGGTGGGGGGTGGTAGCTGGTAATGAATAATGATGAGAGATTGGGGTCAAGAGTCAGAGGAATGAGGTGAGTGAGAGAGAGAGAGAGTAGGGTTATGGGCGCGAGGAAGATGAAGATGAAGATGAAGATGACGAAAGGAAAGGAGGAGATGGAGGCCAATGATCAATAATGATGGCGGTGGTGGGGGCCCAGTGAAAGGGACGCACTGCAGCATCCAAAGGAGACAATCTATACTCTAGCAATCATTTGTACGTCGGATCTTATTACCCCTATTTCTCTCTCTCTTTGCCCTTGATTATTATTATTATTATTATTAGTTTGATAATTATTATGATATTTTATGACCGCCCTCGCCATCCTTATGTATCATACTCAAGTGTGGTCCCTAACTGGAAAATTCTAAAAATAAAAATAAAAATTTGTTATTAATAATTTTTAGGTTGATTGCTCTTGTTCTTGTATTGATTTTGTGGTATACGTACGGTAGCTTCTACTAAGTACAGTATAATTGCTTTCATTTTGCATGTATTATGTATGCGTATAGCTGTGGTTGTGGTTGTCTCTGTGTGTTCCATTGTCAATGTCTAAAGCTCAAACTTTACCCACCCCATTGCTGCTTATTGTTGAGTTGATTGTCTGCAGCTTGCATTGGGTTCTACATATATATATATATATATATATATATATATATCTGAAATTAAATTATGCTAAATAATAGGATCAGTGTATATGTTTAGAATGGTTTTTTTTGGTTATGGAAAATGGACTTCGTTAAATTCTACAATGGTGTACCCGTTTTTAATTAGCGTGTGATGTTTTCTAACTAAAACAAAAAGTAATAGCTGCTTAATTTGCTGTGCAACTTTGGCGAATCTTTTAAGAATAGAAACACATTTTAATTGGTTTAATTAATTAAAATTTACTTGTCATATGAAGCAAAATTCGTTTTTATTCAATCTTTCAAACATGCACCATGACTCTATGAGAGAGAAAAACTGTTATTTAAAACCCCATTAGGTTTTAGATAAACTCTCGTGTATATATATCTCATGGCTTTTAGTAATATCATTAAACGTGAATATCATAATTTACTATATGCTTTTCTCTTCTAGATGCAGATCTATTATATATCCCCATATGAATAATACTGAAATTCTCAAGCATGAAAATTCTATTAAATATATTTCACTTTAATTTTTAAGATAAAATATAATAAATGTATTCAGAGAGTTATCATAGACACTCTTCTTTATTAATGGTGTGGGAGTTGAGTGTATCAGGTGAAAACGATGAGTCCTTTGGAATATGTCAGTGCCTGAAAATTAATTAATTGATAATTAAGTCGGTACGTACTTATTATTTTCACCATTGAAAAGAACAAGAAGTACATTAAAGGAGTTTTAAATACGTACTGATTTGTTTTTTGGGTTGGAGGGGATGAGTAAGTAGGTGAAAAATTTAACTATTTCTCAAGTGAGGCAATAGATGAGATCATGCAAAACGGGGTAAAATGTGAATATCATTTTTTTTTTTGTGAATGGTAAAAGTTATATATATATATATATATATATGTGGATGGTAAAACTCAACAACACAGTAGCAGTAGCTGTTGAAGTTTTTAAGAGATAGACAGTAGGTGGTAAATTAATTAGATAAAACTATATATAAAGCAAAGAGGGAGACACACTCTGATTGAGACAAGTAAAGGAGTACAGAATCTTGTAGAGGACATTGCAAGGATTTGGATCCATCCCCACGTAGAGAGACTGATCAGTGAGAGCTTGGCTGTAGCTACTTACTACTCAGTACTAGTGTGTTCATGCATGCTTGATGTAGAGGTCATATATGTGGCATGTTTTAAGAATTAGCGTATAAGCACCAGTTGATCCAACTAAGCATTTAATTCGAATTGGTCCTCTAGAGTTAAACCTTATATGTGAGTCTAGTGGTTCATGTGACAATACTAAAAATATACCATATTAACAATAATATATTATTTAACTATATAAAAGATATCTCTCTAGATTCGCGTCCCATATAGGGTATGAATTAGTATATATGATATCTAATAGAGTGGGTATAGCATGTATATTTGAAATTGTAATGATGGTTTTTCTCTGAGCCCTTTTGTCAGCCACATGCAGTGAAAATGTCTTTGTTTGGTGCGAAGTCTCATACTAGTTCGTCACTTTTGATGCAAGTCAGTCCCTGTCCTAGTTAGTTTCTCTCTCTATCTAAGACGGTAAAACTAGATCTATATATGTGGTTATGAAGGTAAAGAAAGTCAAATTTCTCAACGACCTAAGTCTTACTATCCCCCATACAAATTTGGTGAGATTTCAGACAGAAAAATAAAATGACAAATTTGGTCAGAGAGCATGCAGCTGAAAATGCTGAGCTGAGAAAAATATTTATGATATAGTCGTGATGGTGATGATCCAAGTGTTGTACTAGTCAAACATCACCGCAATTAAAGAGAGTGTGAATAATATGATGTGCATCATTACTACTATATATGTATACGATCATTTAGGATGTATAGGCTTTGAAGCTTTGATTGTATATATAATTCAAAAGGGTTGAAGTCTAGAGCATTATTAGTTCTAAGCATAATAATATGAAAGAGTTAAAAGCGATTATTATGCAATATGAAGTGGTATTATAATTGTGCAGCCCTAAACCTTGGCTTGAAAAGCACTTTTGTTAAACAAATCAATTGTTATTTTATGATGATGAGGAAGAGGGTGAGATAAGAGACATGAAAAGGGCATGGAACCCTGGAAATGGAAGGATCTTTGTTCCCTTCTCGCTGGGATCACAGACATAATTATTAAAAATTTGTCATGCTTTGGTTTTTTTTAATATTTCATAATAATAATAATCATCAACATTATCATTATGGTCACCATCATGCATCCTATGTCCCTCTTTCTCAACCTTGGATGCTGTGTGTGTGTGTGTGTGATGTTGGCTAAATAAGGGACACAACTCCCCCAAACTTTGCAATTTTAACTCTCGCTATTAGTCATCATCATCATCACACACTTTCATCCACCCCAAAGAAAAATAATAATTATACTTTACATTAATTATGTTTTATGTTATGTTTTAAGATATAAATAAATACGCACCAATTAATGGATATCGATGCATGTTTTCTCAGCATTTTATTTTGACTTTCAAAGGTTTGAGGTTGTGATTGGCAATGAATAAATTGTCATTACGTGATTTCCGTGATTGAAAAATTAAGAAGAAAAATATATATTTGGCTGTTCTGTCTAATCTTTATTTTTATTTAATGCATGCATGCCTATTATTAATCTAATCAAAGCCTTATTTTGTAGTGTTAGTTTGGTTTTACAGTACATGTAAATTAAATTAATGGCTGCAAGCAATATTGATATGGAATAAAATGAAGTTGGCTTACAAATAATATTACTCATAATTCAGAATCTCAAATGTTTTTATGTATGTATTTTAAACTATGTAAACATAAAATAATGTATTGAAAACTTTAGGCTCTCTCTTTTGGGGCATCGATCATGAATATTCCCACAAACCCACGATCAACAGCTTTGTAGTATGAAGCATGCAGCATTATAAAGCATTTCTAATTAACTCTTTTATATTGTTGTAGAGTAGAGTGAAATTAAGTCAATCTGTGCCAGTTAACCATCCCTCTGTTTGGAACAAATTAATAATAAAGAAAGAGAAGGATTATGGTACGTAGGGGGGTGCATCAAAGGTGAGGCTACCAGACCCTTCATGGTCAAGATCTAAACATGTAATTGGAGAAAATCTACATATTTATTCTGGGAGATACAATAGCAAAACACTTTTTCACAAAAATTTTCTTCTTCTAACAAGGATTAGAGACAATAAATTAAATTGGATTTTTTTATTTTATTTTAATAATAACGAGATGATAATGAATAAGAAACATGACATGAAAAAGAAAGTGAAAAGTGGGGTGTGTTTTTGGGTGTGTGGTAATGGGTAATGATGAGGATAATTGACCAGAGAGGACATGAAGGCTTGGAACATACTACTACTCTCTCGTGTGCTCAATCATAGCCTATGCGTCTCCAAATCATTTCGCTCCCTTTTCATCACCATCACCCCCAACTTTTCTAGCCCCCTTCATGTTCATCATCAATTTCCCATTAGCACTAAGAAAATTCAACCGTTATCATGTAAGTAAATATATGTATACGCATTCACCCTATTTCCACTAGGACCTCTCGTTCCTAAACATCTTTGGCTTAGCAATATATAGCTGTTTCATAATCACTTTCCTTTGCTAACCCACAGTACACTGTGAATGTGTTGTCCCCTCGAGTTGAGAGTTAAGCTTATTGATTAACCCACTTTATATGTTTTTTTAATTCGGATATGATTTATCCAACGGTAATCTGAGTAGGTGAGTCCAATTCAATAAGTTGAATTTGAATAGTAGTTTATGGACTACCATTTAAAAAAATAAAAATAATATTAATTAAGCCTGCCTAATTAACAAATTCACGAGATGGAAATGGAAATAGCTGAAATTGATCTTGTAGGCTTGTGCGTATGAGATTGATATTATTGGGCTTCAGTTGTATATATATTTAAGACCGGTCTATTTGGGTCGGACTTTAATCGACATCTTGGCGTCTAGATCCAGCTTCTAGCCCAACCCAACAAGTGCCGAGTCTGAATCTGAATGTAAATATTAGCCATTGATATAGCCCAAATCAATCTAATGATATCTATAATTATTATTGTTATTTCATCATGTGTTCATAACACACCCTAAACATGGGTACGAGGAGTCCCATCCTCCAAGAAGATCGTAGTGCCAATTAATTAATTTATATATAAATAACATGTAATTAATTTATAATTAAGAGATCATAGTTGATTTGGTGTATCAGATGGGAAAACAAGTGGTTTATTTATTCCTCAGCAGATTTACTATTCCTCTTTAACCTTCATGGTCGTGAACAAGACAAGAAATAATGGTTTTTTTGTTGCTTCCAATACAAACAAGTAAACAGTCGAGTCAGTGAAGAAGTACTAATTGGTCAATTAGTTTTTATGGTTTATTTCTTCTCTTCATCCTCTTTTTTAACTTTTTAAGAACCAATTACAAGCTTAACAAGGTAAATGGGAATACACAATGTATTGAACCAAACATAAACATCGTAGGATGGTCTTAAACATAATAAATACAAATTAAGTATTTAGACATATATATAATTTTTTTTTTCTGTTGGGGCCCTTGGCTCAGTGGCCTTGCATACTCTAAGAGAAGCCTGTGGATACATACAACTACAAGGGAGGCATTCAGTTCAATCGCCTCCTTCTTGGTGTCCGAGAATCTCCACTATCCACATCTGAGATCCTTGAAGCATCATTTCTTCTTCTGGATGATGAAGTTGAAAGGGACACAGAATCAATTTCCACAGCAGTGTCCATCTGAGACTCTGAATTTATAACAGCAGCAATGCTAGAGAAAGAATCTCTGTCATCAACTGATGGAGGAGGAGGCTGCTCTTGTTGATTCCTACCAGTTGGATGGCTCCGGAAATACGACTCAACATACCTTTCATTTAATTGAGATGACAGTGAAGGAAGCGAAGTCAGTGGAGTTCTCTGCGTTATTGTTCTTCGAAGCAAAAGAAGCGGTCTGTTCTCTCCTGCCTCATGAGTAGTCAAGCTACTTTGCATCAAGTCCACAGCATCATCCGTTGGTGGTGCCACTATATTCTCCCTGCGTGCCCTGGATGTTAAAATCCTGTTTAACAAGGAATTGTTAAACAACGAAGCTCTTTCAGCTGTTTCAATTGCACTCTCTGTTGCCTCCTGTGACTGAATCAAATCCCGGGTCAAATCAAATCTACTTCCAAGGCGTCGAATCATCTCTTCCACCGGAATAGATAATGCAGTCCTCTGAATGGTTTGCCTCAAACTCTCCACCCGCCGTCCATGAGGCCTAGGAGGAATCTTAAGACTTGAGTCTTCATCTGGCTCCCGCAAATGGTTTCCTCGGCCATAAATTGGGGTCACATTCTTGTGAGTAACCTCTCCCTTGCACACTGGACATTCCTTTGCATCAGAATGTACATGTAACCATCGATAGATGCATGACCAACAAAACAAATGGCCACAACAAGTCACAACAGGGTCTCTAGCCAAGTCCAAACATATATTACAATCAAAAAAGCTCCCATCACTGCCACTACCCTTCTCAATCTCATCCTTGTTCTCCGATGTCTCTTCTTCCGGAATCCCATTGCCATTTTCGCATGTTTTGGTCACCTCACTAGTTCTCTCTCCTGCAGCAACACTACCCTCACCTGCCTGTAGTATATTACTTGCATTACCAGAATTGACCATCAATTGATTCAACTCCATAGAAATGTTCTGAGCTTCAGGGGATACTCGATCATGCTGCCATCTCCACCTATGTCGGCCTCTTTGCCTTAGACCTTCCATAATTCTATGCGGTTCTACCATCCACCCATCCAAATCCACAGGTTCGTGTGCTGTTGAGAATGATACTAGCTCAGGGGCAGGACCGTGAATAGGTTCATCCATCCGCTCATCCAAATTCACAGGTTCGTTTGAGCCTGATGCTGGCTCTAGCTCTGGCTCTGGCTCTGGTTCGGGAGCAGGACCCAGATTCAAGTCAAGGTTCATCGTGTCAGATATCTCCTCATCCATCACCAAATTGATAGAACCCAATCAAGGAAAAGTTCACTTCATCAGAAATTTTAACAAACCCACATCAAAAGCCCCAACTTTATCACAAAATTGAATATACCCATATCAGGAAACCCCTAATTATTCCAAAACTGAATCACGAATTTGTTCCATAATTGAAGAACCCTAGATAACAAAATGTTCCCTTGTATCACAAAAACGAACAAATACAAATAAAACATGTTAAAAGAAATAGAATCACAGAAATGGAAGAAACCCAGATACCAAAATCCTAGAGCGAACACAAATTTAGCAAGCTAGAAGCAAAAACACTACGCATAACGCAGAAATGAGGAAGTCAAGCTAGGCCCCGATGACCAAAGATGACAACTTTAAACCTTGCCTTGTCAGTGTTTACTAGAAGATGATCTAGGGTTCACAAACTGGGAATAATTGACAATTAAAGGTTGGGGGAGGATAATTAAACACCTGTATCTTGATTATGGGTGTTGAAGATGAGCTGGGGACTTATGCTGAGCTTGTGAACGCGTTGGCGACCCGCCCCGAGCAGACTTAGGCCTGTGTTGGACTCGGAATCAAAGGCTCTCTACGAATCAGCGATCTACTCCACAATGAGAGAGACGGGCGCTTAGACGAGTGTGATATTAATTCAAGGTCACAGCCAGGGCACGAGAGACGGACGCACACAGAGAGAGAAAGCCAGTGTAGAAATCCTATGCGTTGACATTAGGGTATGAGACACTGTTTGGAACATAGTGATTGTAAACAAACGGTGTTTGATGAAAATGCATATGGCCCACTTTTTTGACCGGGCAACTACATCCTAGTCTGATCTAGCGGCTCAAATTGACTTGTAGTGGACAAGTGGAGCTTGCTTTATAGTTCACATCATGGATGATCGTGACGGTGAGATCTGCAATCTAGTATGGCGACATATGATCACATTTATTTGCTTTTCTTTACAACGTTACCTACGAACATTACATTACCAAATTTCTAATCTGCGAGTATATGCAAATTTCCATGGTACTAAATATGAAAGAAAGTTGCTTTACCAATGAAATTTTTGTTAAAGAGTTTTAAACTCCAATATGGTATATATTACATATATAAGATGATAAAGGCATTATCAGTGACCTTTTTCATCTACCTATCAAATTACTTGCAGCGAGTAGCTAGCTTGGTGTGCTGCTTTCTTTGGCCTACTTGTACCCTAAAACTATATCTCTTATTATTATTATTTTTTGGGTAAACCTTAAACTATATTTAGAGCTTATACAGTATAAGGTATTTGTAATTTAACTTTCTTTTTAACTCCCATTGACCTTCTTACAATCCAGTCTAATCTCCCCACTGGTTCCAGTTAATGGGCTAATATTTCCCATGTTAATCATGGACTGAGCGAAGCTCTCAAAGAAAGCGCTTTGGTTGCTGCTAAAGCTGTTGACAATGGAAACAGTGGAAGCACCAGTGGTGGAAAACAACTCTTGGTCTGATTGAAGAAGACCTTGGTTGTTTTGCAGGTTCTTGAAGTAGTCGTTGTCAAAGCCATCCGGAGTAGTGGGATCTAGGTTGGACAGAGTCGATCCACTCCCACTTTGGGGACATGTTTGCTGAAGAGTGACCAAGTAGGTTGAGTTCAGAGTCGGGTCAGGGTTTCCTGTGCCACTGAAATTGTATAGCCGGTTGCTAAATGTTCGACACTGGGCTCTTCCAAATGTATGTGCACCTACATACATACACATAATTAATTTGTTCAGAAACACAAAACCATAAGTAAGTCACTCACGTACGCTTATGAAAATTTAAATTTTGTTACTCTAACACAGTCATAGAACTTTGGTGTTTAGTTACCAGATAATGATACAAGGTCTTTGGTGTTTAGTTACCAGATAATGATACAAGGTCATTGGTGTTTAGTCCAACAGCAGAGAACTTGGAAGTAATGTTAGTCAAGCCTTCAAAAGGAGTAGGAATAGAGGTATTGGCGCCAGCTTGATTCGCATTCAAACTGTCTCTCCTCCCTAATGGTACATTCCAAGAAGGACCTCCTGACTATACACGCGCAAACACAGAGAGTTAGAGAGAGTGAAGCACAGTACCCAATATAGTGATCATAAGGAGTACTATTACCAGAGAAACAGAGGCTTCAGCGGCAAGGGCGAGAATGTCAGCGCAAGAAACAACACCAGGGCAAGAGCTTTCCACACCACTCTTTATGGTGTCAACCACATCAAAGCCTCTGGCGGAGTTCACATTCGGAGCTGCATTTTTCTCGCTCTGAATGCTTCCACTGTCGTCTAGCAAGATGGAAGCATCGCATCCCTGAAACCATATGAGAACAAAATTAAAAGTTAATTAAGCTCGGAAAAAACCAACCAAAATTGGAATAGAAACAAATTTCTGCAGAAACAAGAAAACGATCAGGCTGGGTTAGTTTTTTCTTTTCATGTACATTGACAAAGCAGTCGTGGAAGTGAAGACGAATGAGGCTGGCACCAATCCTGGAGTCGGATTGCAGAGCCTGTTGAACAGCCGAGCGGACGTTGGTAGACACGTTTGGGCATGTGGAAGCGTAAAACGTAGTACTTAACTGAGCATTTGATTGAATTATTAGCGCTGAGAAGCTAACAACCAAGACTATCAAGGAGTCTGTAGGGAAGGCCAGGCCATGGTTTGTTTGATCGTGTGCTAATGCCTATAATATCCCAGTGAGTGGAAAATTTAACTGAAGGGATTCTTTTAGCTGTGTATAAAAATAGTAAACACCATGCGCACGTATATATAGAAAAAACCTACAACGTGATTGGGCATATTGAACTACGTACCCCATTAGTCTGCCGACAATAATACTCCCACTTGTATTAGTTTATAATAAGACATCAACCTTTGACTTTTATTTATCACCCTCCCCCAAATTCTGAAATATATAATTTAGGAATAAATAATGCTTTCTATAATAAGAAAGATATATGATTTCACAATCCATTTTGTTATGATGTTATTACAAGTTAATATGGTATATGGCATAAGAGCTGAAACAGTAGATTTTTTTTTTTTTATATTTTTAACACAGCACATACTGTTATATTCACTTATAAAAATTCGCATGGAAACCATTATTCTATACTCACTCACCAGAAAATGCGCCATGTATTAATGTCATTGTCAATTAGACTGCGAAATTGCACAGCGTCGTGCTGAATATCACTTTAGGAATTAGGTTTGCGCTTTTGAAAGTCAATTTCACACCCATGAAATATTCAAGCTGTTTATCGTAGAATATTTCGTTGTTCTAGATGTGTATGTATATGGAATAAGTGATAAAACTCTCACTGCTAGCCATCATGAAATTTTGTAGCATACACCATGAAAAAAGTTGGAATTATATGATTGATTATAAGTAATACAGGGTACGTCCATTCATTATATATATAGAAATATCACAATTACTTCAGAACGAAATCCATGATTGCCGCTTGATACAACAGTAACGTTGAATATTAAAAGTTTTTCTCATTTTGATGAATGTTGAATATTAAAAGATTCGAATACCCAAAACGCGTAGCAAGTTAGCATAATGCTCTCCTTAATCGGGCCCTTAATATTTAATGTTATGTTGTCCGGTTACTAAAAAGTCTAAAATCATTATTATATAAACAGTAGGGTATGTTTTTGTTTTCTTGTTTTCCATGCTAATTAGACAGCGGAAAAGTAGACTAGCTAGTTGACAATTAACCTGTAGATGATTTACCAAATTTGTTGGTTGGAGGCACTACACTAACCAATATTCAAGCATTGCATGGCATGCATTCACTTTATATATACCTATGTATCACAGCTGGTTTATTTAATTTATCTAGGAATTATTTGTCACACTTCATAAGTATATATAGGACCCAAACAACACGAAAAGGCAAAGGAGAAAAAGAGGTCGAGCTTTTAAGCAACGCAGCGACTACTACAAAGTAATTTGGAAAAAAAAAAAATGAAGAAGAAGAAGAAAAAAAAAAGTGGTCAAATTTATAATCATTTGCCTACCTACCTTTCTTAATTTGCTACGTACTAGTGCAAAACATTTGTTAAACTATTGTATAGCCACTCTTTTTTTTTTTTCTATCACTATTTTGATATTAAAAAAGACATTATTTTGCATCAGCAAATCATAAAAGAAGACAAATAATTTAGTGCTACAGTAGTAATTAGAAGGAAAAATAAATAAAAAATTAATGGGTAGCGATGATTGAGAAAATTAGAAAGTGAGTTTGGTGAGAGCTGTTGGTGCTACTTTACAACAAACTTTGAATACTTTTGACAACGTAATTGGCCAATCATGATTTATTAATTCAATTCCATTTACCCAATTACCATATTGTATACTTCCGGTAGATTTGATCACCGAATATTAATGCCAATTTGCTTGCTTCATTAGCTGCTGGCAATGGGCAATCAATACACACTTGTAAATAAATTTTACAAACTTTATTTAACAATTGAGATTGATGTGATGATAATATTGCAACGTATTGTTGATTTTCATTTGTGGTTAATTTATTCTTTACTAGGATATATTAAATTGTAGTGTATTATCACATTGATTGATAAATAAAATTGATATTTTTAGCACTACTCTTGGGAATTTTAATTCAATTTATGAATTTAAAAAATTAATTTACAATTTCCATAAAAAGAAGAAGAAGAAGAAGAAGAAGAAGAAGAAGAAGAAGAAGAGGGAACAAAGTAAATTACAAAATAAGAAGTAAATGTTGATTTCGGATTACCAGACACTGGGCTTTTATCCAAGATGGGTACCACTTTCTTGGGCTGACCTTAATTTTGTGGGAGGTTACACAGACTTGGGCCCAGGATGAGGCTTTTTGGGCTTTATAGAGACCAACACCTATAAAATGGGCTAATCCTTCCTGCCATATCCTATCTAATATGCCGATATATCATTCTTGCTTCAGGAATTAAATAATGCTTAACGTATTTCTCTCTCTCTCTCTCTCTTCTTCTTCTTTTTTATTTATTTATTTTTTCGGATTTATCCATCTGTTTTAATAAGCAATTGAATAAGAAAAAAGCTCACTGCTATGTTTTTATTGGTGAAAATTTTAAAATAGCATTGGAACAACCACATCCTCCTTGGTGAGTAATAAAGATTACTTTAGCATCCCATTTGCATATTTTTATACGTTTTTAATAAATCATACCAACCTTTCTTGTAGTTTAGCACATTAACCTAAACTTCCGTCTTAGGCTGTACAAACCACACATTAGTTTTTGTTTTAATTTTTAGAATACGAAAAACTACCATATATTATGTGCATCGTTACCAAAACTCCTCATTACAAATGTGTTCTAAAAATCTTTTTCAATTGTTTTTTTTTGTTTATAGTTTATTTTGAGTAGAAAACGTAAGTACTATATATATAGACTTTCCCAAAATATACTATACTATACGCATGACGTAGAATGATATAGATCAGCCACACATTACACGCATAACGTAGAAAACGAGGATCAATGACTGCATGTTACAAGTAGCAACAATGAAGATTAAGATTATTTATTTTTTATGTATTATGTATATAAATATATATATATATATATATATATGATTTATTATTAGATTTCAGCTCATGAAAATCTAATTTTAATAATTTGTCGGCGCGTGGATTGAAGGTGGATACACCCATATACCGGGGAGGAAGTGACACAAAGTGGTTAAAATGGGTTGTGTTTTTTTATTAAAAAAAAAAAAAAAAAACAAGAGGAGGGAGGAGCATCTGGGTCGTCGTTGGGAGGAGGGACCTACACATCCGCTTCTAAAAAGTAGAAACGATAAAACTACCCACTCCCATCATTTTGTAGTGTTATTCCTCTCTCTCTCTCACTGCCACCCTGGCATCATCGTCCGTACCCTGTCCCTTCTCTTCCTTTGATTCCCTCTTTACCTGCTACTTCCCCAGCCGGTCCACGGCCCCCTCCGGCACGTGTGCCCTTCCCCCTCACTCTCCACTGCTTCACTCTCCTCTCAGACCGTCACCACACGTGCCTCCTCACCATGCTATTCCTTTTCTTTCTGTGGTGCAACAATTAAAAGTTAGAGAGAGAGAGAGAGAGAGAGTGTGAGGAAGACGAACCAAGCCTTAGAGTTAGAGAGAGAGAGAGATTGAAGAGAAAAATAAAAATAAAAAATTTATCAGAGTTATTAAAAGCAAAGCAAATTTTTCTTGGTCTTTGGGGTTGTAGATTATGATATGGGTTTTGCACTCTCTCTCTCTCTCTATCTTTGGTTGTCTTCTCGAGCTAGAGAGAAATCTGAGCTGGGAGCTAGGTAGATCAACTTGTGGGTATGAGTGTTTGTTGAGTGATTGGGTACTTTCTCTTCCTTTTTGACGGCCAAAATCTTCTACGCCTAATCTTATCTAAAACCGATGAGGATCCGGAAAAGACAGGTTCCTTTCCCTCTCTCTTCTCTGTCTCCGGTGCCTCTCTCAGATCCCCTCCTCAACCTCAACTCTCCGTCACCGGTGGTGCAACTCCACCACTACGATTCCTCTCCACCTAAACCTCCAAATCCTCCCCAGCAACTCCACGGACTTGCCCATGTTCATCCTCAGCCGTCTGATCGTCACAATCAGCATATCTCTCCGATCGGAAGTGGAAACAAGGGATGGGATGTCTCTGATGCCGGCGGGGAACACAAGGAGAAGAAGAAGAAGGATGAAGATAATTGCTTGGTTAGTTTAACAGTAACCCTCTTAACAAACATCTTTATTCTCTTTTTATTTATTTATTTTTCCCTTTTCTAATATTATTTGTTGAGTGTGTGTGTTGTATTTCTTATTTTAATACAGATAGTGGTGCACTTGTGTTGAATGTGAAACAAAGATGAAGTTTTTGTGCTTAATTTGCACCCTATTTCGCATAGTTTGTGGGTAATATTGGATCATGTATTTGGTGTTTTTGATTGGAATATTTTGGTTGCAGGAGTCGTTGTTGGAAGCTGGGGTTGATGAAGATGATGATGATGATGAAAGAGGGGGAGCGGTAGAGAAGAGTAATGATATCAGGTGAGAAATAAAATTTACATACAACCAAAAAAGGCATATATAATCCATGTTCTTCTCAACTTTCATGAAAATCTTGTAGTAAAAAAAGGTGTAAAAAGAAAAAAAAAAAAGAAGAAAAAAAAGAGGGAGACCCATAGCTTTGATTTTTATTTTACCACCCACAAATAGAAAAAGAAAAATATATAAAAAAAAAAATTACTGCAAGTGGAAATACTGTTTTTAAGGTGTTTTTATATATATATGTATCAGCTTTGGCTATAGCCACCACCATACCTTCCCATCTAATCTAATCTACTTTCTCTTTCTCTCCCTTCTCTCTCACTCTATATTGGCTAACTTAATAAATCCATGCGGTGCACGTTAGCATGGGATGCTGGCTGGTCCCCAGCTGCATATATATATATATATATATATATGTATATACACATACCAGTTTGTTTCTGATCTACACTGCATTGTATATTTTGCTTCTTTTGTTTCACCCTTAGAGGCTGTAAAATTTCTTTGTATACATATATATGGTCGTTGTCGATCTTCTTCTAGGAAGGAAACTATATTGGGTGCAAAAGCAGTTTCTGGGCATCTTCATCAGGAATCGAGTTGTTCCTCTCAAGGTGAATAATAATATTTCTGTTGATGAAAAACATGTATATAATGGAATGTTAAAGATGGAATGCGTAATCTAGCAATATAAATATGGTTGTTGGTTTCTATGGGTGTTGAGTGTAGCATTTGGGAGATGGTGTGAAGGAGAGAAAGTGTTTCCGCTGAAGAAGAGGAGGGGCAGCTTCGAAAGAGGAGCAAACGGAGAGAAAGACAAGAAGGCCGTGAGAGGAGCCAAGATGAAGACGAAGATGAACAAGAAATGCGCTCGCAAAAACGACGTCGTGATGGCGGTCGTGGTCGACGAGCACGAAGATCATCGTGCTGGTGCAAAGAAGAGGGGAAGAGGAGGTGGGCTGATGGAGGGTTCACGGTGCAGTCGTGTTAATGGAAGGGGTTGGAGGTGTTGTCAGCAAACACTCGTTGGTTACTCTCTCTGCGAGCATCACTTGGGTAAAGGAAGGCTCAGGAGCATGACCAGCGTCCGAAGTCGATCCTTGGCAACGACTAGTAGTACCAGTACCACTGCGTCCACTACTGATCACTGCTACTCATCTAACCCGCCATTAACGACCCCGTCCACGTTGCAGGAGGAGGACAGTAACACGAAGAAGCCTCTTATTCTTCAAAACGACGACGGTGCTACTAAAGCTGCTAATGAAGAGGAAGTTGAGGAGAAGAAGCCATTGATGACGACGACGACGACGACGACGAAGAAAAGGATGAAGCTTGGGATGGTTAAAGCTCGATCCATAAGCAGCTTGCTGGGTCAAACCAACAGTGCAATTTCAGTGTCTGATAATGCTAAGTAGCTATGCAAGCAAAAATTCAATTAAGTATTATTAATTCCAATATTATCGTAGGTGTGAGCTCTTGAGCTAGGGATCAAAGAGAGAGAGAAAAGTTGATTTAAGGTGTACACGTGAATTTACATACATGGTGCAAGTGTGCTTTCATAATTATAACTTTGATCATGCATATTATCTTTGTATTTTTTTTTTGTTTAATATTTAGTTAATTAGTATTGTGGGAGCAAAATATGTGTATTGCTTCGAATTAACAACTATTTTTAATATGTACTAGTGCTACTGCTTCTGTTGATTAGTATTAGAATCTTCAATTTTCTTTTTCGTTTTTTTTTTTTTGGTGAATTTAGAAGCTTCAATTTATTTTTTTGAAATTACATGGGCAACAATTAAATTAGACAGACTCAACTATTCTTGTTTTTTTTATTTTATTATATATATATATATATTTATTGGAGAAAAACTGGCCTACTTTTTAATAATTGTTGATTATTTCTTTATCAGGATTGAGAATATAATTAAAATTTAATAGCTTAGAACTAAAAAAAAAACTAGTCAAAGGGACGGATGGGTACCGTCAGTATGACATACCCTTAACTCAGTCATAGATGACATTTACCAAAAAATAAAAATGTCAGTTATAGATGTCACTGCATTTTGATAGATAATATGGAAAACTTATACATATTATATGTATAATATTTAAATTAATGGTAGTTATACATGAGGAACCACATTTTTCATTTTCCTTAATATTTTAGTTAGATTCCATATTTCGCAATTAAATTTTTTCATTTTTTGCTATGGAAATTGTTTTTTAAAACCAGGTCGACCAAATAATATTTCTTAATTTCAAAACTAAAAATTTTGACAACAAAAACCAGCGGGAATATAAAATATAAAATTAAGACTAACAGGAGAAGTAAAATAAAAATTTTCAAAGCTACGTACGTATACCGTTCTCAAAATTTGAAAATTTTATAATGAGTAATGTGTTCCATATGATAAAACATAATTGTGTGCATGGCACACAATCATGTAGTACCATGGGACATTTTTCTAATTTTAAAGATATTGATTTCACAAACTGAATAACGTGTAAATATTTGTCTCTGTGTGTGTAAGTAAACTGAGGACATTAATTTATGGGCACGGCAGGTTTTTAATAGATACATAATGTCAATATTTTTTTTTAAAAAAAAATTTATTTTGTGTGTAAAATGAAAATACTTATTCTAAATTATTGACCAAGCTGGACGATAAGTTTTTACCAAAAATAGGTACACATATTTTTCAAGATATATAAAACGTGCTACACACATTTCTGATACAAATTTACAAGAATTATCACATTAATTATACACAAGTTGTAGTAGAAATGTACCTTTTTATGGTATATTTTAATACAAATTAATGTTTGTAATAATAATAATAAAATAAAAAAAATCGGTTTACAGCATTGTTTGATTTTACACCATGAAATACTGTACTTGGTGTGTTTAGCATGGGGCTGCGCAAGTCTACGAGCAGTATTGACAATGATGTTTTCACCCGAAAAGAACCTCTTCATTTCTAGAAGGTAATTAAGTGTTTTTTTTTTGGTAAATAAAATTGCATTAATCCTAATTAAGTTCAAACTACATATGGATATCATTTTTTCAGCTCTAATTAATGGATTAAATTTTAAACCTTTGAGGTCATCATTATATTTAGCTTCCAAATTACAAAGTTGTTGCCACAGAAATTTTGTAGTGAAACTACTAGCCATTACAAAAACTTCGGATAAACATGACTACTTCTAGAGGCCTCCATGTGATCTCGAATTTTATGTACATGAATATTGATTTACGTCAAATAGGAAGTTTCAACTAATTAAATAATGGGATTAATTTCCATTCAGATAATTAGTTTGTTTAATAATGAATAAAACGTATTATCATAATTAAGAATTATAAAGTTACTTAAGCTTTTAACTATTGGGTGATGCGGTAGTTATATATTGAGCTTAACGTTAATGTAAAGATTGTCTCCCATTTTTAATTATGGGGAGTGAAGATTAAGAATGTTTTCGAAATTGATTAATTTTTTTTTTCTATTTTTCTAGGGAGAGAATGAAGCTAGGTGTGTTTAAGCCTAAGTTAGAGACTGCTTATGGGATTGAAGAAGACTATCTTTGGCTCTTCATGACACTGCTGAAATAATGCTTAATTATATAAATTAAAAAGAAAGGATTTAATTAATAAAAATCAGTGTTTCACAAGCTCAAAAAAAAATTTAACACATTGATCAGTCAACTTCAGCGAGGTGAGAGGTCCCATATTGTGTAGGGTTGTAGCAAAAGTCTATTATTACCCACTAAACTAAAAACATATAAATGGTAGGCCTTGTTTGGTCTTTCAAACAACCTTTTTATGTGTACAACTTACTATGAAAAGCTCTCATGTACAATCACCAATTTGTTCATTTCGTAACTTTGAGAACAAGAAAATCGTTTTTACATACAAAAACAATGGCAATTAAAAATCTGAATTTTGGGTTTATTCATAATTTTTACTGTGGAGTAAAACAATAATTTTTTTACAATTAGCAAATTAACACTGCATCACGGAATTTTTTACCATAATTTTGCTAATTTATCCTACGTGTACAACTTACATTTTTTATTTCAATTCATATGGAGGGTTACTAATTAAAGATAATAATTTTATGCATGAGAATTGGGTGTTCGTACCAATCTCGGCCTAGGTGGCTCACCTTGGCCCACTAAAACAATTCCTACGCCATTCGCTTTTCTCATTTATGGCACCGAAGAATTCTATAATATATTCATGGTTTCTCTTTTATTTATTTTTTTCTCTTAATATTTTTCCTTTTGTTTTTCTTTCAAAATAATTATTGCAATGTATAAATACATTGATTAGTGAAGGTGACGCATGGTGGAAATAGAAATTAATAAATAGTTGGAAAAGCTGTAGTCATATATTTTATATGGTTTGGAAACAATTAAAAGTGTATGGACCATCAAATGTGACAAAATTTTAAAGAGATGCTTGAGGGTGGGATGGAGACACGCCCATTGCCAAATCCTTTTTCCACAGACCTCTTTGATGCTACTTCTATATATATATATATTCAACACCAAATTTTTAAATAAAAAAAAAACTTATAACTCCACGAGTAATTTTTACACAAACACTCACACAAAATCATTAAAAGGGTTAAACAATTAAAATTTGGCTCTGTGATTGGTCGTGGAATTTTTACCATACAATAATCCTCCCAAAATTAAAATTAAATAGAAAGGGTAAGAATGTTTTGTCAATTAAAAAGAATAATAAAAGTATACATATTTTTGTAGGAAGGTAAATAATTTAATATTTAATTTTGATTTAAGACGCATTATTATTATTCTGAGTGAATTTAAAATAAGGCATTTATCACGGGACCTGACGTGTATTAGAAAATGTTTGATTGGGTTGGCACCGTAGCAGTGTGTGCGTCAACATTACAGGGCCCTCAACACTAGCTATCATATGGCCAACTAAACGGCCTGCCAATTGAAAAACTATGTACTCATAAAACTATGTTTGTTCTTTTTATAAACAAAGAATGGCCTCTCATCCACCCAGGTAATTTATTATTATTATTATTTAGTTTTTATGATTTTTGTAAAATTCTAAACAGCGAGTTCATTCCATTGACAGGTAACAAGTTAAATGTATACAAAATACAAATGAAATTTATTAAAATTTAAAATTACAACCTCCGCCTTATAAGGTAATAGGAATAATATTTTTCTTCCACTAAGCCACATTTTTAAGTGTACTCATAAAATTATGTTGATCAGTCTTATTCATTTAAATTACTTTTAATACATATATCCAAATTAAAGGTAAATTTATATTTATATATATATATATATATACAATGTGTATGGGGATCCTCTTGGTTCTAATTAATTAATTGAATAATTGATAATTGCGTGATAAAATATAAGGTGTGTGGAGCAAATGGGGATAAAGGGACGGCACAAGGTACAAAATTAATTATAGAAATGTCAAAGCCGCAATTCAATGCTAGTTGGTGCAGGGAAAGGTGAGATTTTACAGACAACCTGTTGCACTACACTGATTAGCAAATACTAACTTCCCAACAAATACTTAAACCTCTCAATTATTAATTAATTAATTAAAAAATTTATGTTAATTAATTTTCACACAGAAATCATTTTATTTTATGTGTCGATCCAGTTAATATGCCACTGGAATATGTACGCATGTGTGTGTGTGTGTGTGTGTGTGTGTGTCTTCTAGCATGTATGTACAGGTTTACATGGTAATTAATATGATATAAGTCTTTATTTAATCCCCTATTCAATCATAAATGGATATGTTTATTTTAATCATTTAACCAAAAAAAAAAAAAAGAAAAAGAAAGAAGAAAATAAATGTTTAATTTAGTCTCTAATCAGCAGCTTTATGGGATGAACTGGGCACAAGAAAGATGTATGGGTACTGATGATGGTTATGATCATTAACAACTCGTAATATTAATTTATATATAATGTACTTTATAATAGGCTAATAGCTACGTACTTAGTTAATTTGTATGAATATTAATGTAATGATATTCCATACAGTACTGATTGATTGCGCATAGTAAAGTGGAAAGAGCTAAATCAAAATTCATAAAAGTATACAACTCCATCATTTGAATAATCTTATTTTGCTAATTGCATTCGAGCATGGGCAAGGGATCCTCATTTGCTTACTAATTAATTAATTATATATATATGAAATTATCCACTATAATTAACTACTTGTACATCCATTCACAATTAGCTAGGCTTATTATTATCGCCATTGATTCCCTTGGATGCATATTGACCGATTCAAGTAAAAAAAAAATCTATATTTTAAATATATAAAATATAGGCAACTTGTACCTACTCTCCAATGTAATTTTATGTATTTGGATCTTACGTAATAAGGTATATAAATAAATATAACTTTGATAGTAGATATTTTCATCGGAATTAACAAAGTTCTTTTATATGTACTAAGTGCAAAAACCTAAAAAGTTTGGACACTAATGCGATTTAATTGATTGATTACATAAGAAATTAAATGATAATTAATGCTTTTCATAATAATTATTTGTCAAGAATCTGGTTTTTACTGTCCATTAGCAAGTTGTTTCCATCTTTGCGTCCTACCTTTTTTTTAAATAAAAAGATTTATCTGGACGTGTCTATATTCTTAATTATTCACATTATTTCATAAACGATATTTAATTAATTACGCGTAGAAATTTAACTAATTAAATCCATGTGTCCAGGTAAGACTGCAGCACAAGCTAGGTCAATATTATGCATGCTTAATTAGCATAGAGTAATCATGTGACTTAATGTTAACATCGACATTTAACAATAATGCAAGCAAATATATATAGAATTATTCAAGAAAAAGTAATATATAGTCTTCACAAATCTGTACGTAGTATTTCAAAACCTTCCAAATCCTTGATTAACAGTTGTAGTTTTTGCCGTAGTGCTTATTTTCATAACTGGGCAATATACATGAAAGAAAGTTCTGCCAACCTGATCGCTTAGACTTATCCTGCAAATCAACATTACCAAAAACAATTAAACTTTCATATTGATAATGTCTACGATAATGCATATGCAGAAAAAAGGAAAAAGAAGAAGAAGAAGAAGAATTCACGTGCATGGCAAAAGATGATGATGGAACTACCACTTGATCTGATTTTGTGGCCTTGCCCTTGTTTAGATCAATAGTAGCTTTTCTTTTCTTCTCCTTTTGGTCTAAATCCTCCATAAATGGAAGAGTACTGGGGGTTCTAATCAAGTATGCTTGTTTCAGTCTATGATCCTCTGCAAGTCCCATATTCAGGGCACGAGTAGTGGGTTGTTGTTTATTTTGCTTGGAATTGCTCACAATGATCATATTTGGCATTGCAGTAGTACCCTTGGAAACTTGATCAATACTATTAGCTTGCCTCTTTGCTAGATTTGTGCGATGATGGCCATAATTGGAGTAAGATCTATCCAAGTCTATTGAGAAACACGCCTCGCTGAATTGATAACTATGAGTCGTGCTCAGGTTCTCAGAAATTGGATTACCTGGTGATGGACTTGGTCCTACCAACTTCAAATAATGTCCCTGCGTTACCAACTCCATCAATTCGTCGACTTCACTTGTGTAATCTACTGACCTGATAATCCCCTTTGGAGTCGTCGACAAATATGATGTACTCTGCAGCCTAGTTGTTGAAGTAGTAGCGTTGTTGGGGAATGGTGCAATTTGATGCTGAAGATTAGAGACACGCCCTTTTCGATTAGATATGGCACAAGAAAGATGGGTGTCATATTCACAGAATTGGCACCTGTAAAGCCATCCAATTTTGTAGCAGGGTTTATTGCAAATGTCACAGCAGAAGTCATATGGGGCAGAAAATGTCAGTTTGAGATTGTGTGTGTGTGATGAAACTGAAATTGAGAGAGGCATTGCTAAGCATAGGGTGTGATAGTAGAGCCCACATTCAGCGCAAGTGTAGTGGAAGCCATTGACGTGACCACCACAAGCCCCGCACCGCATGTTCTTACCTGAAGGTTTGGGATGGAGGGTTAGATAGTGGCTTGGATGTGCAGGGTGTTGGGTTCTTCTAGGCATGTTGTAGCAAACATGGTGGAGGAAAAATGGGCATGCTTTGCAGCTGTACAAGTCTCTGTCTGACAATATCTTGAGGTTACAGCCCGAGCAGCTAATGTTTTCTTTATGGGGTGACCTGGTGAGTCCCAATTGATGTTCATGGCTGAAGTGGTAAAAACTCTCCATTGATATGATTTTGCTCCTCTAATGATGTTCTGATCTTGCAGGAGTTGATTATATATTAGCTAGACCTCTTAAGTCTCAAAAGTTTCAGCGGCTGAAAGAAAGAGGTTGTGACAGAAATTGACATATACCCTTTTAGGAATGATTTCAATGGGCCGGCACACATAGCCTATCAGTTGCGAATCCTTCTGGCAGCTGAATGGTTATACAACCTTTTTCTTTTTTTCATATGTAGCTGGCCTCTCTTCTTTAATGAGAAAGGTTCAAAAACACTGGGACAAATATATGTTAACTCTTGTAAGAACAACAAATGTCAGAATTTCGATACGATTATGTCTTCTCGTTTGTTTTTTTCTCAGGGAAAGATAAAATAAAAATGCAGCAGAGCAAACCAAAGACAAAACAACATCATTCCAAGCTAAGTCTTAGCAGGCAGAATGTGCAATTCCACTTAAACCTTACAGCTTGTTTTTCCAATTGTTTTCATCAATAGCTCGACTTTGCTTGCATGATTATCGCAATACTTTTTCCCTCACAAGAAGCTTGGAAAAATCCGCCTAATGGATGATAGACAGTTCCAAGTTCAAAATTTTCTAACTTATACCATTTATTGTTTGTATTCTCTCTATCTTTTTTTCCAGGTCTCTTGACACAAGCATGGTCCTCTGGTCCAGAGGCTGGAGGACTGAAATTTTGCTCTATGAAAAGCTTGTGAAACGATTATATGTTGTATCTCATTCCCCAAGATGATCCTTACCCTCTTCTAAACACCCTTTTACTTAGAATTTAGAAATCTATTGCATATGAACTAATTACACGGTCTGTAATGCAATTGTGATTTCTAGTGGTCATTGATTAAAAAGCCAGATTACTTGCATTGACCTTGTCATTCACATAGCCAATATACCAAGTTTTATTCTCCTCTCCATATAGTACAAGGTTGAAGGACTCTAAACACTGTTAGTTTCTTGTGTAAATCCAGTTGAAGCCACATGCCAATCGCAATGCGCAAAGCCAATTGCTCATTGGAGCAACTTTCACACCCAATGCACAATCTCACCATTCTTCCATATCCACATCTTCTGCTTCCTTCTTGTGCAATGCTTGTGGTGTAGATGGAAATGCGTTTTGCTTTTCTTGTCCTGTTTGAGAGTTTGATCTCCATGTCTAGTGTGCTTCTTTACCTCAGACTTTACATCATCAAACTCATGCACACCAGCTAAGCCTAACATATGCCATCCCACACCATACCTTATCCGCTCATCTATGTAATATATGTCACAAATACTTGGACTGCAAGTTATGGACCTACAACTGTTTCGGCTGCAACTTCAGGGGCACACTTCCTGTGCAAACATGGAGGAGCAGCCAAAAGAGTAAGAAGAAGATAGTGTCTGCTCAGTTGGGGCTGCACAACCTCAGGAGGAAGAGAATGGTTCTACTACTGTTCTGGGCCAACTTCTAGAGTAGCATGCACAAATTCAAAACACTAGTAGCTACTACTGTGTGACACCTTTTACTAGCTATATAAATTATGATTCACCAATTGACTGTACGGGTTCCTTTGTATACATATATATATATATATATTTTTTTTTTCCTTTTCTGCTAAGCAATTCAAGTAGGAATGTTTCAAAATCATTTTCTACATTTTCCTGTTTCAAGGAATTGTCTCTGCTTTATATATTTTGGTCTTCCAAATTGTCTACTTTTTCACAGCTTCCTCTGATAATGAAGCACACAAAGTAAAAGAAAAAAGCAGTGCATATATATTCCTTTAAGGAAAAGCAAACACTCCCTTTTTCACCTATAATCAATAGTTGCAGAATCTCAGAAGGTTTCTATAGATTTCATAGTAGTATAACATCTTTACCACCAGTTATATATGCTAGTCAATGACAGAGGAGACTATAAAGTAACAGATGATCAGATCCCATGCACATTAATTTGCAATATACATTCGTACCCAGAAGCCATGTACATTAATTTGTTCCATCCTTCAACATAAGGGTTTTTATTTCAATATAAGGATTTTCCTTGTATTTGTTGAAAATTATCAAGGGAAATTAAAAAATATATATATATATATATTACGTAAGGATTTTTATTTCTATTTTGTCTTTTTATTTTTCTTTTGGTAAATATTTCTATTTTGTTATGTAGTAAAATAGAAAGGAGAAGATTGTAACATAAAAATGTAAAATATATAATATTAAAAATTTCAACTTCTTCCCATTAAAACTAGTGTTTTTTTAATATCTCTCTCTCTCTCTCTCTTCCCTCTACTTCTCTTTTATTGGATTTTGAGCCAATATCAAAATAATGAATAGATTAAAGCCTGCAAATATGCAATAATCGTCAAATTTGAATAATCAACGGCCTGGATGCTTTGATGAATTGGTACCCCATCACAAACCCAGTTTTGAGTTTTAGCAGTTCTCTTCTTTCCTTCCAATCCCATTGCCTCTGAGACCAGCCCAGGCAAGCACCAATGACGAGGATAGGAACTATAGGTTGCTCTCTCTGTCTGCCACCGACTCCATCTCATGTGACTCCCCTGTCCACTGCTCTTTCCCTAGCGTATGTTTTCATTGCTTCCTGTTGCTCTTTTACGTGGGCATATGATTGATTCCTAGAGAAAAAAAAAGTTTGGATTTTTGCATCTGACACATAATTCAAGCATGGATTTTTATGATCGTAACCATTAATTCATAATCTACTAAGGTAGAGGGGAAGAGAGAGATAGATGTGTATTGAAATTTTGTGGCAACATCATATACTGGAGCTGAGGTCGATCCTTACAGACGCTGAGGCTCGCTGTTTTATGTGCCTTCTACCTGTTTCAGCTTACAATTATCGTTGTGATAAATGCAGCTTTTTCCTTTCATATTTCGTGCCTCAAACTCCCCATTGAAGCAACACACCCTGCCCACCAAGAACATCCTCTCACCCTTCTTGAAGCCCCACCACCCATTGTGGACGGGCAGGAAGTCTTGTGCTATCATTGTGGGAGTCCTAGCTCTGGCTTCACTTACTACTTTGTAATGTGTCAGTTCAATCTCAACTTAAATTGTGCTGTTAGACGGCAAACTTTTAAGCGTGAAGTTCATAAACATTCGCTCACTTTTCTTGCATCACCTCCCAATGGTTCTGAAAATTTTAGATGCAAGGTGTGTGGTGAAATTGGTTATGGGTTTTGTTTACGTTGTGCGAGCTGCTAATATGTCGTCCATGTTGAGTGTAGTGTATTGCCAGCAATTATAAGCACCAAACACCATGAGCACCAGTTTACGCTTACCCAAACCAATTCCATTGAAGGAAATTCTGATGAAGCCTACTGTGATTTTTGTGAGGAGGAAGCAAATCTGGAAGGATCTTTGTACTATTGTGAGAGTTGCAACTACAGTGCCCATTTGGGTTGTGTAATCTCTGCCCCAACTCCCCATGTGAAGTTCTCTTATAAGGATGCTGAGTATTCATCGACAGAAACTTTGGATAGACAAGAAGTTGAATCAAGTGAAACTAACTTAAATTTTGGGATTCAATTTGGTCAAAGCGATGATGATGCACTGGTTCAATTAAGGCATTGGTTTAAGGAGCACCGAATGGTGGAATTTTTCTACAGGTTGTACAAATTCCGTGTCAGTGTTCCACACACAGAATGAAAGTTCAACCGATGATAGTAAGCTTCTTCAAGCAGGGCGGAGACATAATGAAGTTTCATTTGAAGGTTATGACATAGGAGAGCTTCCTTCAAATTTGAGTCGTGTTAAACAGCTAGGGAATGTGGTGAAACTTGAACACTTCAGCCACCAGCATCCCTTAATCCTCAATGATGAACACAAAGGTGAAGTGAATT